>JAYKKM010000475.1:1070000-1670000 GCA_035772405.1 Chrysogorgia sp. JL179-B06 | reverse complement strand
GGTCGACCATTTTAACAACAGCGGGCTTTAGATAATCGGAGATCACGAATATTCCCGTCTGCGAGTTTGGACATGGATGATGTTAGTGATATAGGTCTCTTATAGGTCTATAGTGATATAGGTCCCTTTTTTAGATCGGTGACCTGGTTGACCTTTGGTAACGGGGTTATATTGGCAATTTTCCATTCAGCTGGGCAGTTCTTGTTCGTTAAAAGAGCAGTTCAAAATTTCTGTGACAGGTTCGGAAAGGATTTCTGCATACTCTTTGTACAACCAGTTTGGAATTCTGTCTGGACCTGGGGCCTTGTTCTTATTAAGCTGGCGTAATTGATTGTATACCCGATCGCAGGATACATGAACAACCTGATCCCCGCCATCCGCGGGCATCCTAACAGCACTCGTATCAAGAGGCACGTACTCTTGAAGAGGATCAAGCAGCGAGATATTTATCAGGTTTGCAATCTCTTTACGAGGGACGTTGTCCAGTTCAGGGTCCTTGAGCTTGTTAATGATGTCACTGTTGTTGTTACTTGATCCACTTAATTTCTTAACCTCTGTTCCACCATCTCCGAGGATTTGCATCTTTTAAATCTTTCACCTTGGAAGAATAGTATTCGCTCTTGCACAGTTTCCGTTCTTTGTTTACCGCGTTACGAAAGAACTTAAAGAGCTGGCCGTTATTATTATATTTAAAAGCAATTTGTCTCTGACGTATGAGATTTTTGAGCTTTATAGACATCCAAGGTGCGTCGTTCGGGTGGATTTTTATTTTATTTTTCAGGCATAATGTGCTCGAGACACAAAGGCTTTCAAAAGCTTCAAGCTTTTCTTCACAGCTTTTGAAATGGTTGATGATCGACCAATCGATGGTACTCAAGTAATGGCCGACAGATCGTTTACAACTGGGTCTTGTGTCTCTTACGGTTACTGATTTCCGTGTAGAGAGACCGGGAATCCTCAACTTGGGCTCAACTATACTAAAACTGTGGAATGATCTGACAGACCAAAAGGCGGAATAATTTTCGCCGACAAATAATGCTCACTCATGTTTGTCAAAACCAAATCCAGTGTTGCGGAGCCTCTAGTAGGGGATTGAACAAGCTGCTTGAATTTAAAATGTCGTTGAAGATAGCTAACGTTAAGACGATTAAAGTCGCCAGCAATAATAAATCCACAATTAGGATAAAATGATTCAGCGGTAGTCAAGCTCTCGAACAAGTAGTTAGACATTGACACTTCGTCGGAGCCCGGTGGATGGTAAACTACGGCAGTAACTATGCAAGAAAAACCTCGGGGAAGTCTTGTTGGGCTTAATACTGACCATAGCACTTCGTGATCGTCGCTATGAAGATCAGATAACATTTCACACGCAATAACTTCTTTAACATATAGGCAGACTCCGCCATGAGCTTTGTGTTTTCGATCCCGTCGAAACAATTGATATCCAGAGATGTTGATCGGATTGTCGGGAACTGAATCTTTCAACCATGTTTCGCTAAAACATGCTATATCAGAATTTTCCTTTTTATGAGTGATGGCAATTCGATGGCAAATCGTCTATTTTTGGTACTAAAGACATAGCATTTGCCACTAAAGATATAGCATTTGTATATAAGACGAGATGAAATAAAATAAATAGGGCTTATATATATGCCAAAAGGGTGTCACAAGTAGAAAGTAGCCAATCAAATGCACGGGGGATAAACAAACTAATGATTAATGAGATGCGAAAAGTTAAATCATTTGCTATTTTTACAGTAGATCAGCAAACAGACTGAGGGCGAGGGAGAAATGACAGGTCCAATATTCAAGGGGATTAGGCGATAGTAAAGCAGTAAGAAACAAAAACTTGAAAAGGAATGAAAGTGCATAAGCTAATAATAAAAAAGTTCCAAGCAAACTAAAATAACAAAAACTTGCAGGAAATTAAATAAAAGAAAAAAGTTCGTTAAGACCAATTAGAGGATGTGTGCAGTGCCAAGTTTAAAAATGAGACGCTTCTCTTGCCGTTTGCGGTTATCGTTACCACCTGAGATGGGCCGAAGGATGGCACAGACTTTCATGTCTGAAACCAAATGGTTAGAGCTATTGAAATGGCGGGCCTACAGGTTTGTCAACATCATTATATTGTTCCTCACGGAACGAAGATGTTCAGCAAATCTGTCTGAAAGGCGTCGCCCCGTTTCACCGTAGATTTTAGGGCATTTATCGCAAGAAATGCAAGAAATAATGTTGGTGGACGTGCATGAAAAATTATGACGGATTGTGAATTTGGGGGCAGTAATAACTCGGTAGTGGGATTGAGAAAAGGGCATGTGTTACAGCGGGAACGGCCGCAAGAAAATGTTCCCGCTGGTGCCGAGGTATTTTGTTTAAGGGCACTATGTATACTAAGGGATCACGAATGTTTTTATTACGGCGAAAAGATACCAAAGGGTTATCGGTGAAAATGCATGGCTGACGTCTCAGGATCATTTTGTAAAATGTGAAAATTCCGATTGATAATATTTTAACTTTAAAATTGAAAGGATGAAATGTTAGAACTAAAGGAATTTTGTTGTTTGAAACTAGTTCCAAAGGTGGTTCAAGGGCATCTAAACGGGGGACGATAAAAGCTTTCTGAACGGCGAGGTCGAGAAGGTTGGTAGGGTAACCACGTAATTGAACAAAAAAAGATCTCATTTCAATTGCTTTGGCTTGAAAATCTTGGTCGTCGCTATACATAAGCGGCGAAGACGCAATAATTGAGGATAAGGGATGGATTGCTTAGTGTGGTTGGGATGAGAGGATGAAAATAGAAGATAACTATGTGAGTCAGTGAGTTTAGGCTTGTACGAGACCGACGTTCTCAGCGAATCACCATCATGCAATCGAAATTAAAATATCAAGGAACGAACACATCTCGCTGATTTCCCACGTGAGCTTTAGAGCAGGATGAAAATCATCAACAAAGTTGATGAACTGCTCTAAAAGGACACGTGAGCATGACGCTGTTCCTAAACAGTCATCGATAAATCTGCCGAAGAAATCAGGCAAGGTACCCGTGTATTGTTCAAAGATCTGTTTTTCAACATAACCAACAAATAAGTCAGCATAGCATGGACCCATTTTGGTACCCATCGCAACACCACTTATTTGTTGATAATGTTCACCATCAAACGAAAAATTGTTAAGGGTAAGCACTAGTTCTGCTAAGCGGAGTAACGTGGTTGTGGAGGGTTCTAAACGAGCGCGCTTATCAAAGAAATACTTCAGTGCTTTAAGGCCATCACATGGGGTAATGACGGTGTACATATAAGGACTTGACGTCCATGGTGAAAATAAATTTATCGGAACTACTGAAACGTATCTGGTCGAAAATTTGCAAGGCATGTTTAGTATCTTTGATATATAAGAAGGCAACTTCTTAACCAAAGGATACATAACGTTGTCTAGAAAACTGGAAATGAGCTCGGTGGGGAAACTACAAGCGGAATCAATCGGCCTGCCAGGATTGTTAGGTTTATGAATTTTAGGTAGGAAATATATGACAGGCGTTAGATGCAGAGGCGGCAATTCGCCGGCTTGGATGAAATTCTTGATGGTAGTTTTGACGGATTTTTGGTGAGATTGAGGTGGGATCGGAATTCAACTTAGTATAAAAGATGGTGTCACTGAGTTGGCGAAGAGCCTCTTCTCGATACAAGTCCGCTCTCCAGACAACAACAGCGCAACCTTTGTCCGCAGGTTTTATGACAACATCATTTCGGCATCGCAATGACTTTAAATCTAGAAGCTCTTCTTTGTTAAGGTTATGAACTTGTTAACCTAGACTCAGTAAAACGAAGACTCAGTAAAACAAAGGATTTGTGCATGGTGAGGTGCAGCCTGACATTAATCGCAGATAATTTGTTAACCGTTTTGAAGTTTGCCAAGTTTCCAGACCATATCTCATTGACCATATCTTTATTGACCCAACTATGATTACATATAGTGATAGCTTTATTAGCAATCCAAATGCAATCTACTTGCAATCCTTTATATAACTAAAACTTCTACTAATAAAAATACTGGTAACTGAAAAAAAGATATATAATAATGATGCCATAATTATTTGGTAAAACTGCACAATGGTATGCCCGAGATTACGTGGAAATAAAATAGAACTGCACTTTTAAAACTTCACACAACAATTTGATAATGGAACAAATGCACTTCATGCTTTTTGCAAGTATGGTACTAGTTCTGGTTTTCATGACAACCAAAACGTCCCATGTTTTAAATCGAAAATTATAGTGTTTCGTTAATTCGTTATAACATCAAAGAGATGTGATAATAATAATTATGATAATGAAAATAATAATAATCAGATGATACAAGACGATCGTCAAGCTCATATCCTCAAAAAAATTATTCTGAATCCCAGACAGGAATCGAAACTGTAACCTTCTGATTGCTAGTAAGACATAATCATTGAGCTACCGAGACTCAGAAGGAGAGTGGAGATTACAATGATGTATTGGTTCGAATGATATATGTAAGTAATATATAACAACACTGGGGAGAAATTTCCTAAACAAGTAACTAGACTCCAATATAAACACCAAGTAACTTGTTTCCATAGAAACAGGCCCTTTAAACAACTACACAAAATTGTTAAGCATATACCTATGGTTGATGGTCAGTTGAGCTGGTTCAAAGTTTCTTTGATCAAAGTAGATTGAGCATGTTCTAATTTGATCAATGAACTTTAAAGGAACCGGACAGTCTTTGAAAGATGTTTACACTATCAACACTTTGAGCAAACTATATTTTGATCAAAGAAACTTTGATAGTATAAACCAGCCTTAAACCCTGGTTTACACTGTCACTATCAAAGTTTATTTGATCAAACTATCAAACTGTATAGTTTGATCAAAGTGTGTGTCAGTGTAAACACCTTTCAAAGTTATGTGATCAAATTATAGAACTCAAAGAAACTTAGAAACCAGCCTCAAATGAATCTAAATTGTCAATGTAAATGAGACTCTCAAAATGTTCTTTATCTGAGATAAAGAACATTTTGAGAGTCTCATTTACAAGTATAAAATATCAAGTTAAACAGGGTTATTCGATGGCAACATGTTTCCTGATTTATTAAGCAAAATATGTGAATGTACTGCATATATAGTCACTTATTTATGATCAATGATCGACGATATAAATATGAAATACATACTTTTGATATACATGCATATAAAACAATAAACTGTTGAATAAAATGGGTCAATAAGACATTTTTGCTTATAACTCTACTTTAATTAATTGTTATAGACTTCTGTTTACAGCCGAAATGATCGCTATTTAGCAATCAGAATCTTCAAATTAATATTTCCATTCGAAATCAACCATTGAATCTCTAAATCTGAGCCCACAGGCCATTGCCGCTGGCTGTCCTCGATTTCTGGTCATGACATCTCTCAGATTTTATGTCGTCGCGTTATTCCGTTATCGTGCGGAGACGACTCTAATTTTCAAATCTTAATAACGTTTATGCGAAGACGCGCGTGACCCTGTGTCTATTTCAGTTTTTCTAGTCTGGACTATACCATTCGTTCTTCACATTCTTCATCAATTTGGTGGTTGTTGTTCACTTTTTCCCAAAGATTGGAAAATAATGATTGTTTTTCTTGATGAACTCTTATGTTATCAAATATCATATATTTTCAAATGATCAGCAACCTCACTTATTCCTTTCGAAGGCAAATCTGACAACGTCGACCGTTGCAAGGCAACGATTAGAGAAGCCTTAATTCAAAGATAAAAGAAAATGTGGACGTTATAACATTGCGGAGAATTTAAGAATATTTAGAAAGACAAATGAATATGATTTGTCCGTCTTGATATAGAAGAGTATAAAAGCATGGTTTTCGTTCACTATCAGTTAGTTCACTATCACTTATTAAGCGCAAAATGAAGGGGCAGACCTATCCGTCTAGATTAATACGAAATGGTAAAACATTTACTTCAAAATTAGATATTGCTGAACAATTTAATGAGTACTTCATTAATGTGGGCCCTAATTTGGCTTCAAAAATTCAAAATAACAACAACGATCCTACAAAATATATCAATAAGTGTCCCATAGATAGTTGCCCTGAAATTGTAATCAAATATATTTTCTTCACTTGATGCAAAAAAGACTGCATTAGACATCCCAAACAAATTATTTAAATTAACCAAAGAACCCTTATCAATAATTTTTGCTAATATTTTTAATGAGTCAATCGAATTTACAAGAATGACAAATATACAGATCCTAATAACTACAGACCAATTGCTACATTGTCTCCCTTGATCACTAAAGCATTAGAAAGAATAATTTTTGACCAATTAATGTCATTTTTGAATAAACATGATATTCTATATAAATATCAATTTGGATTTCGTAAGAATCATTCTACTGAACAGGCTATCCTTGAAATCACAGATTATCTCAAAACAGCAATTGATAATAAAAAAATAACTTGTGGAATTTTTCTCGAGTTTTCCAAGGCATTTGACACATTTGACCATTTCCATGCTTATGGTATAAAAGGTGTTCCTTACTTGGTTTAAAAGTTATTTAACTGATAGAAAACAATATGTGAAAATTGACAATATTGAATCAAGTAGGAAAAACATGTTATGTGGTGTGCCAAAAAGGGTTATACTCTTGGTCCAATCCTTTTCCTTCTGTATATTAATGACCTACCTAATGTATCGAAGAAACTTTTATTTCGAATATTTTCTTATGACACATTGGTATTTTACTCTAGCAGCAACTCAAATGAGCTTGGAAAAGTCATAAATGAGGAAATGCCTGATATTTATGATTACTGTGATACCAATAAATTGTCGAGTAATTTCAAAAAGACAAACTACATGATTATTAAATCATCTAGAAAAAATTTTGACATTTTTTATATTGATAAATTAAACCAAAAAAGTTATATTAAATATTTGGGAGTGTTTATTGATAAACATATCAACTGGGAGCCTCAAATAATGCATGTTACTAGTAAAGTATCAAAAAATATAGGAATCATTAATAAACTTCGATATTATTTAGATGTAAATATGCTTAAGCAGCTTTATTATAATCTGATTTATCCATATCTTAATTATGGAATCTTATCGCGGCGTAACATTCTTTGTTCATAAAATATGTAATAACTCAAATGTCCCATCTGCTTTCCAAAGTTTTCTTACTCCAGTGACCGAGGTGCATCAACACAATACCAGATATGCATCCAAACAAAATGTTTACCGTACTAAAGTTCGAACTAATTA
Organism: Chrysogorgia sp. JL179-B06; assembly: GCA_035772405.1. Lineage (NCBI taxonomy): Eukaryota > Metazoa > Cnidaria > Anthozoa > Scleralcyonacea > Chrysogorgiidae > Chrysogorgia > Chrysogorgia sp. JL179-B06. Next base: position 1,662,710 of record JAYKKM010000475.1, on the reverse strand, counting down.
TGGTATTCAAACATTTAGATTTTCAGCCACAAAGATATGGAAAAATATTCCCAGTAATTTAAAAACTCTTTCTTTTATGAAGTTTAAAATTCAATACAAAACATATTTGCTAAATCAACAAATTTGACCTGAATCTCGTTGTTGTGTTAAATATTTGAACTAAAAATTAATTCTCTTAACAATTACGTAATGATTTCCGTACTTCCTCTGCTAGTCCTTGACCTCATTTAATAAATACATAGTAGGCAGTGATTGACTCGAAAGCTATTGCTACTTTAATCACTGCGCACTATTATAATACCATATTTTGTAATATCTCCACAAATTTTATTTAACTCCTCAATTATGCATATATTTTGCAACTATATTAGTAATTGTCTATAAATAGTGTGAATAAAACTTGACTTGACTTGACTAGGGTAGACATAGCTGTACAATCCTGTACACGCAGCACGTCATGCTTTTGTATTATTATTAGGAATTGTACTTGGAACTAAATCGAACTTGGTGAATCTACACGCGTAAAAAACCCAGCAATGTTTTGTTTATCGTGGGGCAATAGAGAAGAAAGTAGGCAATTAACGTTGGATGTTTTGCGTTGACTACATAATTTTGTACAGGATTGTAGCACTTTATCCAGGGATCCATTTCTCACCGAAAGTTAAATAATTATACCATGAGCTCGAGTCGTATATGAGCTCATAGCCACCGAGTTGGCTATTAGTTCATATGCGGCGAGAGCGAATGGTATAATTGTTTTATAATATAGCAAAACATTCCAGATAATAATCGGCAAATATGTCGCAGTAAATAAATTATGTAATTGAAAGCAACGAACTTCCGCCACATATACTTCCGTCATGTGTATTGTTGTCACGTATAAGAAAGGTTTCTCGCTGAGTTGAAAACAGCTACAAAAGCTCTGACAGCCGAAAATTCGTTGAGATGGTTCAATAAAGAAAAAAAGTTCCTTTGAAAAGCCAAAAGGTGGGTCAGTTTTTAGTTATTGTATCACGGTTGTGAATATTTGGGCTTTTAAGAGAACAAAAAACTAAAAAACAGCGAAAATCTCGCTTTGTTGTTTTTCGATGTTTATCACCCAAAATTATCAAAGTTTTCATTCATAATGCTTTATTACTTCAAAAATTATCTTTACTGAATAATAATCATAATATTTGTAATAAATATGTGTTGCTAGCTATATAGCTAACATTTATCCTATTTATTTTGTCTGACAAAACATTATTATCAACTGTTGACAATTCAGTCGAGTTTTTCAAAGCCTTAAGATGATTTTTAAAGTGGGTTTCGCATCATAACTTGGTAAATTTTGCATTTGCTTAATGTATTTTCTGTTGAATATTAGACTTATTCCTCTCAGTTCAGGTTTTTCGCTATTGTGCGTGAAAGAAACAGCCAGTTTCATCTGCAGTAAGTTAAGAAAATCACGCCGCCATTTTGTTTTTTCATTACTAGTGATATATGAGCTGATAGCTTGCTAGTATAAGAACCAATCAGGTGGATGGCTATATTATAAATATATATAACACAAAATGGTAGGTTAACTGCTTATAATTAAGGCAGTAAACATTTAAAGTCGTTTTGGGCGATCCGTTTGAATCGGACAATATTTTGACCTTGGCAGACAACGCGAGCGGCCATTGGCGATGTGTGATCTGACGAACTACATAGAGGTTCTTCTCATGAGTGTTATGTTTGTAATCGCTATATATTACACCTAAAACTGGGCAATACATGGTCCAACGGTAGAGTACCAGAGCAGTAAGAAATACAACACTTATACCATGCAAGCACATGATGTCACGGTCATATTCAAAATGGCGGTCATATTTTAAAATGTGTTAGGAGCATTTTCATACCGCCAAACTACTATATTCCGACTTCGTTACTTTGTGTAGCCAATGTAAGAACATGTTTGAGTTATATGAGTCTTTGTAGGTCCGAAATAAAGACTTGAAGACCAGGGGTGGCTACAGCCCCCGTCGGGGAACCTTAGCCCCTCTGTCGGGGAAAAAATCAACAATTCGTCTGGGAACGAGTTGGAAGAAAAAAGAAGGAAAAAGAAGAAAAATGAAAAAAAGTTCGTCTTTTGTTTTCTTAGAATCGTAAAAGTTTTTACGACACATCAACAAACGTTTCGCTAAACAACGTCAAAGATAATAAACTTTCATCTCTGGCATAAATCCATCACCTCTCTGTTGTTTCGCGCACTCACTGTCATCTAGTTTTTGCGTGAATATTATTTGTTAGAGTTAGTTTCATATACAGTAAGGAAATACTGACTATAAAATCATGATTTTAACTGTTTTTTATTTTAATCTGTCCACAGCAATTACCACTACCTGTTAGCCCCATACAGCAATTACCACTACCTGTTAGCCCCCCTGTCGGGGACCTTAGCCCCTGTGTCGGGGAATTTCTGGCGCCACCCCTGTTGAAGACTTTCTTCTTTCGTATTGATCTTTATAGTCAAAATAATTTTGAACTTTGAACTATTCCTCCTAGATTTGCTGTTTTGAGGTCACGTGAAAAAGCTCTATAGTTAGGGTGTACCCCAATTTGCAAGGCCCTGAATTGGTCTTAGTACAAGACTGTATTTATTTATTTATTAGGCTTCGCCAACTGTACAGTACATAATGGAAGTGGCAGGGTGGCCGCAACAGCGTACGCCAATTATTGCGGTTCCTGAATTAATTAATTAAAAGTAAAAATTAAATAGTTTTAAGAATGTTTCTGTTCAAGAGTTATTATAGACGCAGCAGCGTAGGATACCAATTAGACTGCAAACATAATTGCATTTTGGAAAAATCGTTTTCCATGTTCGCGGATCTTCAGGGTCATAATGGTCCAATGCCCTGATGTAATATTACAGGAGTTGCATTTAAAGTTAGTTAACGTATTAAGTTCCTTCAATCGAATTTCGTTCGGGAGGACATTCCACGTCCTACATGTTCGTGTGAACTAAGAATGATCGCTGGAAAGTTAGTGTTCTACATTTTCGTGGACGAAATTGTAGAAGATCTGGGGTCGAGCAGATTCTAGTTGTCCTCTTTGGTAAAAGTAGATTTAGTGATTGCAAGCGTGGCTCATTGTTATCTTTGTTGCTCGTCGTTGAACTGATTCGGTGCGTCTAATCTATTATACAGATTGGGCCACTTGAGATGCATAAACGAGATGTGGACGATCGATAGGTAGAGGTGCGACGAACGCAATGGTCAGTGATCTCTCTTAATGACCGACGTACACAACCTAATATCTTGTTTGCCTTAGTAATTTGAACAACTTGTCTTGACCAAGTTAAATCCATTCGTTGGTTATCCACACACCTCCTGACCGGCCACTTTCTTCGCGTAATGCTTTGAGACTTCGTTTTCATCTCGTTGAAGAAAAGACCAGGGCGCAGTGACCATGCATATGCGATGAGATTGTTGGGATCGTCTTGGATGGAATCTGCATCAGTACTATAGTATGCTTCGGACCCATTGGACGTGATGAGTCACCTGATCAAACATGATGATTAGTCAAAATAGTACAAAATACACCCCCTACGCTTTTACATAGCAACTGTGACGATATAAATAGCACAACTACATTTACGGATGTCATATTTAAGGCGTTGCATTCAATGCCATGGAGAATCGACGTCTAAACTAAAAAGTTATCACTTCGGTCAAATTATGACCGCATTAAATGCGACGCGTTATATTATGCGGAACATGGAATTCCCAATGAGCACGCTATAAATTTGTGTTTTTTTTTCTTCTGTCACCATATTTACTTTCGAGCAACTTGGACTACCAAGCTATTGAGTCCGTCGGTTTCCGGGATTTACCTACTTACAATAGATGGTTGTCCGTCGGCTATCATCCAAAATCAAATACAATACAATACAATATACAATACAATACATTACAATTTATTAGTTAACGCGCTGATCAAATACACTTAGCTACACTCAGCTAATTTACAGGTATTGCCACGAAAATCCTAATATAAATAGAATACAAAATAGATTATAAATAAAATAGAAAGAATACATAAATATAGTAAGAAACTTACTATAATACTTTTAAAATATCCTCAAAGTCGATGTCATTTATACAATTTTTAAATACATTAGAGTTCTCTGCCGATCTGGCCGTGAATCTGGGAGAGCGTTCCATAGCTTGGCAGCTTGACACCATGCAGTGCATGCTCTGACCACTGAGCTACGCGGAAGCCGTTGCCGAGAGCCTAGTCATCTAATCCTTATGAACATGTAGTTTAATCGAGTGAAATGCCAAATATTAGCTACTATATATATATATATATATATATATATATATATATATATATATATATATATATATATATATATATATATATATATATATATATATATATATATATATATATATATATATATATATATATATATATATATATATATATATATATATATATATATATACACTGTAAATTCAAAAGAGTCATTTTGACTCCTTTGAAGGAGTCATTTTTTTGACCCCAGGACGACACCTCGAAGGAGTCATTTTGACTCCTTTTTGGCCTACTCCTTTAAAGAGTCATTTCTACCCTTTACAAGAGTCATTTTGACACCTTCGAAGGAGTCATTTTGACACCTTTGAAGGAGTCATTTCTACTCTTATGTAGGGTCACACGACACCTTTAAAGGAGTCATTTTAACTCTTCTTTTGGGTCATTTTTACTCTTATGTAGGGTCAGACGACACCTTTGAAGGAGTCATTTTGACACCTTTGAAGGAGTCATTTCTACTCTTATGTAGGGTCAGACGACACCTTTAAAGGAGTCATTTTAACTCTTCTTTTGGGTCATTTTTACTCTTATGTAGGGTCAGACGACACCTTTGAAGGAGTCATTTTGACACCTTTGAAGGAGTCATTTCTACTCTTATGTAGGGTCACACGACACCTTTAAAGGAGTCATTTTAACTCTTCTTTTGGGTCATTTTTACTCTTATGTAGGGTCAGACGACACCTTTGAAGAAGTCATTTTGACCCTTCTTTTGGGTCACTTCTACGATTATGTAGGGTCAGACGGCACCTTCGAAGGAGTCATTTTGACCCTTCTTTTTGGTCATTTCTACACTTATGTAGGGTCAGACGACACCTTTTAAGGAGTCAATTTTATCCTTTTTGGGTCATTTCTACTCCTTTGAAGAGTCATTGGTACCCTTTATGAAGTTCATTCTACTCTATAACAAGTTGTGCAAATTAACAATTTATTTGAATGATTCCTGTAATTTGAGTGATACATGCATATTGCATATACACAGAAACAAAAATAGAGATTGTGTAAAATAGTTTATTAACTAAATATGTCAATATTTTCAATAATTTATTAACTAAATATGTCAACAACATACTGCACTGGTAGGTTTTAAAATCTACTTAAACATATTTCTCAATAGTACATTATCGGTCCTAATCAAGGTAAACATGATATTACCATGCCCAATATTAGGACATTCAAACAACTGGCCCAGATTAACATCTTGTTTTAGGAACTCACACATATTTCACTAAAAGCCCATTTAAAACTAAGTAACGATATTCGGTTGAAACACTACGTTTATTTATTTCCTGCTAAGCTGTGGACCTAGTTACTCTGTCCTAATTCATCAGGAATTATAGATCTAATGAAGGCATGAGTCAATGTGTCAAAGACTTTGGAAGAGTTTTGCAAGAAATAACTAAACGTAGTGTCAATTTTCACTAAAAATTCAATTAACATTATAAAAACATGAAATTTTCAGTTATATTATCAATGTTTTGTTTCAATAAAATGTTCTAACTGTTTTCATCCTTTATCTTCCTACCAATTGCACGCCTTTCATTTCTCCATGTTTGTGCCATTGTTGCCTCATTGGTGTATTCTGTTGCTTTATAGAAGTGCTTCAGGACATGAGCTGAAAATAAATAAATATATAAATTTTAAAATATTAATAAGAGGGATATAGTCCTACAGGTATAAAAGAGATATTTCTAGAGGTATTTTTAAAAAATTCAAGTGAAGAGGTACAGTACTGTAGCTCTAAACACTTGCTTTTGTTAATTACTTTTTTATTTGAAAGGAAATAATGAAAGAGAAGTAATAGAGATGAGAATGCAGAATCAACCCCTCACTTGACCTATAACATTGACCTATAATCCAGAACCATAGTGATAAATTAGGCAGATATACATACGGTACCAGTCAATTTAACAATTAGACAACAAGGCACAAGTGTTCTATGCAAGCCAAGTTGTCTAACGCTCATCACAAGTTAATTGTTTTTGTATCAACAAACTAGTCAGTCAAACTTAAAATATGAAAATAAAGACAAACTGCAAAGTTTCTGCATTGTTTTGATTTTCAAAACTGGTCCTTAATCACTATAAGTTGTCTATCACAAATAGACCTATAGTAGTATAGCCAATTAGCATTGGCGACAGACCACTAGTTTAAGTTTGTTGTCTTGATGCCATTGAATGATAATTATCCAATGGCTTTGATGTTACTAAATTTAGATTACAACAAAAACCTGGTATTATTAAAGACTTGAGGGGACTTTTTGAGAGAGGCATAATAGGTTTCTTATTGTTAAAATTTAAACACATGTATAACAACACATATTTTTTCCAAGGAAAGTCCTAAAGTAAGTTATCGGCACTCTGAGCATTAATTGAGAATCCCTTTCGTACATTTTTTCATACATTACTGTATATCCTGGCTTTTATCCATGTTTTGTGGTGGGCACTAATATTTATTATAATCTGATTGCATTTTCTGCTTAGTGAATCAATCTTTTGCTGTAATGTAATTATAACCAATTTCAATTTTTTAATTACCGTATAGCCAATTTCTGACCAATTATTAGTTTGACCTTCACACAGTCCAGAGCAGGATGGCCTTCCTTGCTTTTCCCTGTGACTGATAACTGGGACAGAATATATTTCCAAATAAGGCTGACAATAAATTGGAAGTCTTCATGAATTACAGTAATAGATTTCTATGTGCAAATAGCACATTGTGTCGGTCACAAGAAACTACATATCACTTCAATATGGCATGCAAAAACTTGACAGATATAATGTAAAATCTCACTCTCTAAATTACGGTACAGGGGGAAATACATATTATTTCAATATTTCCTCAACTAATTCAAACTAGATAATACTGGGAATTGAACCCTGCGACCCCACACTAACCGACTGAACTATGGGAGCTTGGCTACAAGTTCAGTATATACCTGTACGACCATGGTGGAAATGCCACGAATGAAGTGAATGGGTTTATTACTGAGAATATTTGGCATTTACACACAATTAAGGTGGCTCCTGATGGTTTTAAACATGAATGCATAACTATATTAGACTAAAGTGCTTAAAGGACCATCTACATGGTACGATTTGTGATTGTCGTATACGATTGTCATCTTGGTGTATGTGATCAAACTGTACACATATGTCAACATTCACCATCGAATCAGAAACAAGAATTATGTTGTGTGCAAACAATTGCATATGCCAGTACTACAATCGTATACAACAATGTATGCCAGAATGACAATCGTATACGATGAATTGTGTCGTGTAGAAGGGCCATAAGGAAGCCTAGTTAGTAAGTACTCATACTTACTCATACCGAGACGAGTCAGGGGTGTAGGCTAGTCTTGTAGTTGCATTTTTCGCAACTGGTTCCAGTCGGTTTATCATACTTACAATTTTCCTTCACTATAACTTTAATATGTCATCCAATTAATGTAGTGTAAATGCCAAATATTCTCAGTAAAATATCCATTCACTTCATAATGGCATAATACCACCATCATATAATACTGAACTTGTTGCCAAGCTCCTGTCATAGGACTCCATAATCCCAAGAGCTGTGGCTTCATTTGATTTCCAGTTACTAAACTGTTAGGCCTTGAAGTTATATTTTTCACAACCCATCTCAGTTGATCTTCACACTCAAAGTTTTCCTTCACTATAACTTCAACATTGTCATAACTAAGTGCCAACCAGCAACCAGTTTCTCTTAGAATTAAATCAGTTTAATTGCTTTGATGAAGAGCAAGATTTAATATAATAAACAGTTCTAGTACAGTAATATTGGTGCATTTTCCTTCAGGGGCTTAACTGGCTCATAAGACCTTTTTCAGCAAACTTTCAAAGGTCTTATCAGCAATTGACGAAAGCTGATCAATATAAATGTTTCAACAGCGACTCACTCGACGTATATGCCAAATGGCGTCCAAAATTAATGGTGATTCGCAATTATGAAATACAGATTTAAGTATTATTAAACATTAAGAGAGCAGTAGATTATCACCAAAGTCATTAACAAATTATATACAACTCACCAGTCGCAGCAATCACGCGCCCCAGATACGCTTTCCAGCCACCTTTAGGCGGTTTGACCGACGTTTGACAACTGCTTTGTGAAAACAACAGTGATCAACTGCATAGTGCATGCCTTCTTTCTTCGGATTAACGAGCATAATCGCGAACAAAATCTTTAGTAAGGATAGTCGTCTGGTTGGTAGAAGTCCAGTGAATCAATACGTATTTCATCTCGCTTCTAGATAGGTTTCATACGTCAAATAAAGTTATAAAGATACGAGTTTCTCTTCGCACGCAGAACATGTAAAATCGCGAAGCGACGAATACAAAATATTGCGGCCATATCATCACGTGTCACTCTGATCACGTGCTATGTGGAATAAAGTGCCGGTCGGCATTTTGATGCCATGTTCAATGTTGTCAGCTTGGCGGATCCTGAGGATTTCAGTATTATTTTAGACCAGATTGGTGTAATGTTAGACAGATTTGGTGTGTAGACAACCATATATAAAGACAATGATGCATTCAATTTCATTTATGATATTAGTGAAATCAGCTATCAGAATACAGAATAGTTCATAATTATTCAAATATTTTTGAATAGAATAATTTTATATATTTAATTACCAATCTCTACCTCAACTTATCCACAAATCAAGAAAAACTACAATGACTCCGAGAAAGAGCATAGTAACTCCAACAAAGAGTGCTATGACTCTAACAAAGAGTGCTCGGACTCCAACAAAAAGTGCTGTGACTCCAACAAAGAGTCCATCGACTCCTCCAGGAGTTCTACAACTCCTAGAAAGAGTTCATGGAGTCCACTAAAGTGTCATTTTGACCCCATGTTGGGGTCAAAACAACCCTTAGAGTCAAAACCACTCCATGAAGGGTCAAAATGACCCTTCGAGGAAAGGTGCTGAAATGACTCCTTGGGTCAAAACGACTCTTTTGAATTTACAGTGTATATATATATATATATATATATATATATATATATATATATATTATATATATATATATATATATATATATATATATATATATATATATATATATATATATATATATATATATATATATATATATATATATATATATATATATATATATATATATATATATATATATATATATATATATATATTAACTCTTTTATGCCTCACAGGAATAATTCCTAGTTTTTTAAGAATATAATATTATTCATAGTTTTTTTAAGAATATAATAATATTGAACTGATAAATATCAGGCAAGCTGCTAGTGTTGCCAGGGACCAGATCACTTTATGGCTTAAGGCTTATCTTAAGAACTCATTCTAAATCCTTTTACCTTCTACTATACTTGAAATCAATATATATAGTGTGTGAGCAATTCAACTCACTTTACGAACAGGCTGAATTAGCACGGAGATTGAGTGGTTTTGGTGAGTACAAACTACGAATGTTAACGAAATGTTAGTTTGTTAATTTCGTATATACGTGCCAAATAATCAACATTATTAATTTATTTTAAAGTATTTCATCACGACTAATTTTGTTGTCACAACCTGATGGGTATAGTAATTCAACGATTTGGATTCGTGTGCATAGCACGATCCGTTTATTGTTAACAATTGTTAACGTATTATAACTATAGATGCTAATCACGCCCAAGGTGTTTTGTAAGTTTTACCACGATGCTTGCTCATGTCCGGCCATACGTTCCCCCAACTATGCGACATGAGCTACCTTCAACAACATTGTTCTTTCATGTTTCGAAACAGTAAATGTCCTTTGCGAACTTCTGAGTCCATTTAAAATGCTGTATCGACTATTACAACTAATTATTATACAATACTCTACAGATAATTACCCTACAAAATATCCTACAAAATATCAAAAATTGTCTGTAGGTGACGTAATTGTCTTTGCGTTGGCTTACTTCCTAAACTTCCTAAAGGCTTCGACGCATTGACCTCGGTCTGGATAATTGTTGATATCATGCTCAGCCTCATCCAATAATAAATTGTTTATAATATGTTGTTTTTGCCTCGTTCTATTTCAAAACCACGCAACATATGGCTATTGAATCGAACAATATTATATGTTGTTGCCTCGTTCTATTTCAAAACTACGCAACATATCGCTATTGAATGAAACAATATTATTATACAATACTCATACAATCTCGATTGTGTTTGGTTAAAAAACCTACAGACAATTCATGATGTCTTGCCTGCACCTACAAAATATCAAAAATTGTCTGTAGGTGACGTAATTAATTGTCTAGCGTGGCTTACTTCATAAACTTCCTAAAGGCTTCTAGGATTCGGCTTACACATGATATCAAGAATTATATCCAGACCTCTTTCAATGTTATCCGCGTCAGCCTTCTTCTTCGGCTGATAACATTGACCTCGGTCTGGATAATTGTTGATATAATAATATTCTCAGCCTCATCCAATAATTATTTAATATATCTGAGCTCTCTCTTGTTGAAAATCTTAGTGCAAGATCTTAATCTCGATAATCAAATAATTTCGATTCTCTTGAATTCAGATCATGATCAGATCCGTTTCGTATGATTCTTGCTTTCAATCTGATGTGACACGCTACAAATACAATAGGGACCGTATAACCAAACATTTTTCACATAAATCGGTGTAAATCTGAGAGTGAAGGCACGAGGCTCCCCTTCTTATCCCTCAGAATATGAGATATTGCAAAGAGTAGATTAACAAATTGAAATAATTTGTTTGATATTGATTGTTATTATATAGATATCGATTTATAGGAATCTAGGTTTTCTCTTTCAACAATACATTGTTAAAGTTACCTTGGTTAAATTTAATAATTCATGAGGAAAACACAAAGGAAAATCGTAACCGTATCGTGTCTTTATATACGGTGATAAAGATTCGTCCTGATTTAAATAAACTTTTCCTTCGATTTTCTCGGCAAAATCTTGAATCACTAAAATAGTTGGTAAACGTATATAGATGCAGTTGTTTCTGAATCCGTTCAAAACACTCGCAGCAGTATTTTATCGGGTCTAAAACACTGCTGCTCGTGTATGCTTATAAAACTGCGCCAGTATATATAGTTAACAGAACAAGAGTCCAACGCCAACAGGACAGAACTGTACAACACTTTAATACACAGCTAACAAGGACGACCAAGAAACAAGATGGCCGAATGTCAAGGCCGCACAGAGGCCACTGACCAACAATAACAACCAATAATAGTGGCGCTGATTACAGTTCATTATATAAAATCAAAACTACTACATGAAAAATCCTTACTCATCAGAACCTGCCGAATTTGGAACCATCTTGCCGATAAATTGCACTTCAAAAATAACCTTAAATCATTTAAATTTGTTGTGCTTAATTATTATTTTTCATCTTTGAAAACTTGTTATAATTGTGAAGATCCTCGTACGTTCAAATCTATTTGTCTCAAAGGTAACTCTGTTCGTATCTCCCTGGTCCAATTTCTTGTTGTATAATATTCATATTGTAGTGTGACATTTTTTTCTATAGTTATAACATGCTACCTTTTGTATACGTCTAAGGGCCCACAGTAATTGGCTAACCCTGCCATTGTTAAACTTATTGTTTATTGTGTGTATTATTTGTATGTATTATTTGTATGTAGGTTACATATGGCGAAGCTAATAAAATAAAATAAAAATAAATAAAATATAACCAATAACTATGATAACTATAAAAACAATTAAATAACTGGTTGAGTATTTGAGTAAAAAAGTCAACTGTAGTATATTGAAATATGTTTATTATTGTAGCAACATCGCTATAGCTAATCAAAATACACGTTTTCAAAATATTATTTTATTGAGCTTGACGTATAAGCTTACGCATCCATATATATATTTCATATGAATTCTTTATTACGTCAGCAGGGAATCTCGTACTCGAAGTCAAATCTAAAACTTTAAAAGATTGGATAGAATACTTATAGCGATGACGTGAGCCATGATAACCTAGTTGAAATTTATAAGTGAATTTGTGGAAGCATCCATATTTCTAAGATTTTATTATCTCAGCTTTTGTCCCGTGCGCTAGGAACACTTATTCACTTTGTAAAATATACTCCATATAAAGCTTCAAATAGTTGATCTTATAAATTGATGATCGTGTTTAAACCTTTGCGATATTCAAATTATAACAATAATATAGAGCTTGAAACGACGTTATCTTAGCTAGAGAGAGTCTGACGTGAACATCTGAAATTCTGAAGTATCTAGATTGCAATTTTGATTAAAATGAAAATTCGACTGTCGCATAGACAAAATATTGCAACAGATAGGATATTTTTTCGGGGGGGAGGGTTGTTCCTGGCTTGAGTTGATTTCCCACTGAAGAGGTGGACGTGTACTTTCTAAGTTTAATCAGTCATCACAAAACACATGTGCAGTTTACGATGCGGACGAGATAACTCCACGGCGACTTCAAATGAGCCAAATCGATAACGAAAAAGATATAATATAAAAATATATAATGCGTATATATACAGCATCAACTGCCATTTTGAATAAGTTGCGCAGAGGTTCATTAAGCCGTGAATCTGGTATTGAAAAGATCGGTTCCTGAAAATTAAGAGCTCTAAATGTTTGGCAGACTTCGGCTACAGTACAGAAAGCGGGATTGCTGACGTCAGGTAAATTAACAGGTGATTGTTGTGGTGTATATATAGGAAGTGTATAGATTGAATATCGACGAAATAATTAAAAGGTTTGTATATCGACGAAATATTGTCATGTAGGAGCTAGGGGCAGGAACTGCGTTTCGAGTGAAGGTCCATTTTCAGAGAGTGAAAAGTGACGAAACACCTTCGCTCGAAACGTCACTGACCTCCTATATACTTGAAGGTTGAACATACTGATGAAGATAAGTTTAACAACTTTTTGCGGTTAACAGCTGTATAAACCACAGTGTCTTCCTTGTCGAAAAGCACATCGAAAACTCTAGACGATTGGCGGTACTTAACGACATACTAGTGTATATACAAGCAAAGTCTAATTTTCGAGTGAAAGCCCTCCGTCATGCAGATATAGTGGAAGTTTCACTCTCGGAGGGCCTATACGCCTACCGGCTTGGTTATACTCAAGAAGATAAGTTTAACAACTTTGAGTTAGAAGCTGCATAAACCACAGTATCTTCCTTGTCGAAAAGCACATCGAAAACTCTATAGACGATTGGCGGTCTATAACTTTCGAGCGAAAGCACTCCGTCAGAGAGTGGAAGTTTCACTCTCTGACGAAGGGCCTATACCGGCTTGATTATATACTCAAGAATATAAGTTTAACAACTTCGAGTTAGCAGCTGTTTTAACCACAGTGTTTTCCGTGTCGAAAAGCACATCGAAAACTCTAGACGATTGGCGGTACTCATGACGACATATTGTGTATAGAAGCAAAGTCTATATACTTTCGAGCGAAAGCCCTCCGTCAGAGAGTGAAAGTTTCATTCTCTGACGAAGGGCCTATATCCGGCTTGACAAAACTCAAGAAGATGAGTTTAACAACTTTGAGTTAGAAGCTGTATAAACTTCATCGTTTTCTTTGTCAACGGATTATGGAAATGGCGACGAAGTTGAAAACCAAAATGGAATACCCTAAAAGTTGGTGTATTTCGGCTAAATAGTGTGTATAGGAAGTCACGTCAAAATGCATGCACAATATATATTTCATGAGATTGAGGATCGTGTATTGTCTGTGTACTCCATGAAGCTCCCACATTCACTACAGCATTTGAAATGAAAATACCCATAACAGTGCTATGATTGGAACAGAGGCAATGGTGACTGGTATATAATAGTTACAGCATATAGCGCGGTGGACTATATACTAAACTGTCAAACGTCGACGAACATTAAGCCATGCATTTGCCAAAAATTAAGAAAATGAAAGAAAGTGCGGTCCTATAGACAAAACAACTACAGATTCAATAAAATATCGAGTTAAGGCTCTTTACTCATGTAACCTTTTGTTGAATGACTGATGTATATGTGACCAAAAAGAAAGTAAAACCTCCATGCACTTCTCTTGTTCAAAAACGGAAATTGTGTTTCCCTGATGTCAAATATACTATAACAATTAGTCGTCTAACGTTCTTCTGCGGGCCGTTATCCCGTGAAGCTGGTAGCGGCTTTTGAATTGTCTCCATATAATTACTGATTGGCTGTTTTGCATAGGTGTCTGCGATTATATATATATAGATTAATCCTGGGACAATATATATTATATTTATTATCCAACAAAGTCGATTTTCTACCGGGGGATATATATACAGTATATTGCTAATATCCCGAATATGCAGTCGTTTAGTGTCCAAAAGTAGCGGGCGGAATTTGAATATTCTCAGGGGACCTCGGGTGGTGAATGAACTGCACAATTACAAACAACAAAGGGAGAAAACACACAGAATAATATACACGGTGCTATTTATCATTTATAGACCCGGAGCGAGGGGAATTCGACGAAATATTACCCCCAGAGATGATATATACTGCATATAACACGGTGCATCTCTATACGTTCTTTAATTAACTCACTTCACTTCTGTTTCTCTTCATGACTCACTCAATCCACACAATTACACACCATGCTGTCGAACTATACGAGCTACGAACAACGTTTTTGGAATTCTTTCACGAATTCGCTTCTGCAGTATTCATCGTCATCCTCTGCATTTCTCTTTTCTCTCGTTCTAAATCTCCACTGAGCATCGTCGACGGTTACGGCTTCTGGTATTCTCTCTTTATCTCGCTCTTGCAAGTAGACTAGTCGCTTATATACTAGCCAGCTGATAACGACTCAGGATATTCCTCTTTACAGTACAGTGTGTATAAAAAAACAACTGAACCCTTAGAAAACGGTCTTATACTCCTGGGAAATTAAAAACAGTCTTAATACACCTGGGAAATTAAGATAACTTGCAAACGTATGAAGGAGCATAACTGCAAAGAAACGTTAATATATTTAACATGTTTCTTTGAAGTTATGCTCCTTCATACTACAGGGTGTATAAAAAAAAACGCGACCTTTAGAAATTAACCTATTGTTGTTAAGCACAAGATTTTATGCTCCTGGGAATTTAAAATAGCTTCTAATCGTATGAAGGAGCATGACTGCATAACAAATTGTCAAAGTACTAATTAGTCATATAATTAGTTCGAATAAAAATGGTTCAACTGCATGACCACAGAGCAACGAGTTTTTACATTGGGTAAGTACATTGAGTCTCGGTATAATGTAAAACAGTAAAAACTTTTATACACCCTGTATACCCCTCTTTCATAATGGCGGCCAGTTTAAATATTCTTTTATATGCATGCAAATTAGCCTATCTGGCCTCGTTACAAAGCGACGATTCTTTGGAATTACAGACACACGAACGAGGTCAGAAAGGCTAATTTAAATGAATATAAAAGAATATTTAATTTGGGCATAATGATGAAAGAGGTCTATTACAAGTTATCTTAATTTCCCAGGTGTATTAAGACCGTGTTTTTAATTTCCCAGGAGTATAAGACCGTTCTCTAAAGCCCGGCGCACACTACTACTAGTGAAAGTTGCACGCACAGATGTCATTCGTGACCAATTGCGTGCGACGAAAATCCTAGTGTGCGGGGAAAATATACAGGATTTTTGTCACTCGTGTCGTGAACAACAAATATCAAACATGTTTGATATTTTCTGTCATTCGTGACAAAAATTCCTAGTGTGCGGCAAAAACCTAACTCGCAACTCTTCGCAGCAAAGAAGTGCGCATGCGTGTTATTCCCCAAAACAACATGGCGGATAGTGAACAAGATGATTTGTCAGACGACGAAGATATCTTGCTATTTCTTTTGCCGTACGGAGACGTCGAAGACGTCTGAGGGCGGCTAATCGCCAGTTATGGACGAAACGATGGATTTTGAGAAGACAAAGGCAAGGAGTCTATGATAATCTTATTCAAGAACTGAACGCAGAGGGCCTTTGTCTTCTCAAAATCCATCGTTTCGTCCATAACGTCTCCGTATCAGCAAAAGAAATAGCAAGATATCTTCGTCGTCTGATAAATCATCTTGTTCACTATCCGCCATGTTGTTTTGGGGAATAACACGTATGCGCACTTCTTTGCTGCGAAGAGTTGCGAGTTAGGTTTTTGCCGCACACTAGGAATTTTTGTCACGAATGACAGAAAATATCAAACATGTTTGATATTTGTTGTTCACGACACGAGTGACAAAAATCCTGTATATTTTCCCCGCACACTAGGATTTTCGTCGCACGCTTGGTCACGAATGACATCTGTGCGTGCAACTTGCACTAGTGTGCGCCGGGTATCCATCTGATTCGCGCGCTCTGATTGGCTAACGAGCGGTCCGGTATCCTACGATACGGACCCGATACCGGACCGCTGCGGATTTAAAAACAAAAACAAAATAGTTTTTTTAATATTTCGTATACTCGTCGCTTTTTACTACCTTTTGAGACAATAGACTGCCAGTAAAAACAAAATAAGAAGGATATAGTGACAACGAAAGCTATCACACGAAAGCGAATTTTATTTTCCCGAAGTTGAAGATTTTATATACGAAAAAGAAAAAGTCCAGTGGGCGGGCGGGCGACAAGGTTGCCGGCACTGAACTATATACATGAAATGCTGACTCTGGTTGAAAGGGGAAACCAAACATGGCCAACTTAACATGCACATGGGGAATTTTTTTGACAACCATGAGTTTCTGTAGTAAAAAGTAAAAACGTGTTCCAAGTGAGCCCGCAATTTCAAAAGGTAATATTATTTGTGACGTCAGATTCTCAATGCTACACCTGAATTTCAGTCGAGGTTACTTGTTTTCTTGTTTTCTTCGAGAAGTAGATGAAATGTTCAGCCTTTGAGACGAAGAATTTGAAAAAAACAACTTGATTTACTTGAAGAATTAGCCATGTGGAGTATTCGCGTTGAGAATGTGACATCACGTCGTTACGCTGGTCAGGAACATGAACGATTAATGGCGGACATAACAACTCCAGATTCGGAATCAGAAAAATAATACTTGCCATCGTCGAATCGCAAAACGGTTTCGAACGAGTAATATTTAGCAGCTCTGCTTTATAAATACGTAAAAATATCGATAGGTAAAAATTTGATCGTAGTGCCTGTTTCGTTTTTTTATACACACTGTTAAGTAGTATATCAAGGTAAACATGTACATATATATATATATATATATATATATATAGGATAAATAGCCCCAAGGGATGTGGCTTAAAGCCCACGTTTGGGGTATATATGATTTAAAACACGATTATATACGTGCAATCCCAAGCGTTTATATCACTAATCATGGAAAACAATTTTAGATTTCTTTAGTGAAAACACGCTTTGATCATGGCCTTCATAAACAACATATTGATGGCGTGATATCTATATTTTGAAAACTCGTTGGATGATAACATCTACATATGCTTTCTTTTCTATAGGAAAAGCGATATTACAACTTATATACATTGAAATTATTTTGTGTATAGGTGCAAGCTTAAGGAAAAAGCAAAAAATTGTCCCTACACCAACCATACGCACTATGGCAGAGTAACCGCTACACAGCATGACCGCGAATTATACTATGGGCCCATGACTAAAAGCTGCAGGTAATGCTGCTTGCGAGCGGTGTTACAAGTTTGGAAAATAGATTTAAAAGAACGTGGTTCGCCTTTATAAATTAAACACTGAAAGAAGTGCAGATGGACATATATACTATTGTTACTATTTTGCTGAAAACTCGTTGGACGATAATATTCTGCACATGTATATAATTTCTTTCCTATGATAAGTAGTGCATGATGCTATATGAGTTATATACTTTTAAAATATTTTGTGATAATCTCTATGCATACACGCGAAACATGTTTATTATAAATGATAAAATAAAAAGGATACATATAGAATTCTCTGATTGGTTCAATGCGTGTTTAATAATACGATAATTAAGATAGGCAAGGTTGGTTGACATTACTTCTTTTAGTTTTAGGCTCTTTATAACATTTGAAATATCATATACACAGAAATTGCTGTGAAACTAATGTTCTAATAAAGAGCCTAAAAGTAGTATTTCAACCAACCTAGTGCATGTCTTAATTATTGTGTTATTAAAGGATGAGTGTCCAGCTAATGCTTTGCGCTCTCACAAGCTTGCTCGCGGCCATTTTTGGGGCCACGAAATTGAACAAGTAAACCAACCTTCGATATCTGAGCAATCCTTGCCGTAAATTACTCAAATTGTGTTTTTCGTAAGAGCAGAGATAATGTAGTAAGTTATTATTGTCATATTTTTGATAGTATTTGATTACACTCGGTGCGCCGTGGAATTGTGTTTTGAGACAGGTATCCGTCGCTCGTTGTTTGCCGTTTGATGCGTGAATTTCAAAGTTTCCTTCAAGACCGCATGCAGTTTCCTGGCAAAGCCAATAGTATAAGATCCTTATATTCCATATATTCTATGAGTAGAGGAACAGATATTACGCTAGAAACGAACGATCACTGCTGTAAATCGTTGTATTGGACAAGGCCGTTGTAATCGAAGCCGTTGAGAATAGAACACGCTGACAGCTGACGACGGCACGAAGAGTGCGGTTCACAATATTCCACAAACTCAGAGTCAGACATCACTACAAACTTATTTAAACGACTTTTAACAGCTTATTATGTCGTAAGAAGATAACAAAACAACAAGAAAACGTAATAAACCGAGGTAGTTAGAAGCAAGTTTCCCAAATCAAAACAATAACACAAGCGCGCAAAGCATTAGCTGGACACTCATCCTTTAAACACGCATTATTGACCTGCAGCATCATTGTCACACAGCGACTACCGAAATATCACAAACAGCACTCCGACTCTATGCATGACAAGTCAACAATCCAGCCAATCTGACAAAGTAAAGCTGTACTCATGTACCGCTAACTATATATAACTAGAAAAGTGCACTTAAATGCAAGTTATCAAAGACGCTCCAACGTCCCTCCTTTCTGTTCCAGTATGAGAAGCCTTAAAGCTCCTATCGAGTTCAACGAAGAATATATTCGTTTATAATCGCCTCAACACAGACACGGCTAAGAAAGAATAAGTTTACGCGGTCTAGGCAAACTACCAAGAACCTACCATATAGAGACGGTCCCAAATTAAAAATGAAACCAGTCTAGAACAACCCCAGGTGTGTTCCCATTCCAATCCAAGAAGAGTTAAAGCAGAAAATAGAGGAGCTTTGAAGCAATGGGCCGGGAGTACTCGCCAAGAACCTACACCATAAATAAGCAGTATGGTAGTGGTCCGAAAACCAAACAAGCTGAGAGTCTATACCTGGATCCATTAGAGCTCAACAAGGATATAATATGCAGAAACCCCTACCCATAATGCCAAGATATTCTCAGTTGTCAACGCGAATCAAGGATGCATTTTTGCAAGTCCGCTTGGACGAGCCATCCAGCTACCTCACGACGTTCTGGACACCTTTCGCCGGTCAGGTCGGCTCCTGTCTCCTGAGGAGTTACAGCGCAGAGTCGACGAAAGTGTCGAAGACCTACCGAACATATAGCAGGAGTCCACAAGACGTCATCATCTATGAAACAGGCGACACAGTGCAAGAGCCCATGGAGTCTCATGATGCTGCCCTTAAAACTCTATAATTGAGAAATATACAAAGAGCGTGGCCGTAAACTATAAACAACAAGAAGTTCAATTGGACAAGGTCGCTTATCTCGGACATGTCTTCAGCGCCAATGGAATCTCTGCTAACCCAGAGAAAGTGCAAACTATCGATAACATGCCTGTAACACTTCTGGAAACGCGTTTCTCTAAAAACAGATCTGCGTAAACGAGATTTCGTTTCCACCAACGAAATCTGTAGGTAACGCAATTAAGTTACCACCCCATTTCGTTTTGGACAAACTGTAGTGCACTGAACAGAAAATGAGTGAGTGGGAACGTCTGTCAAAACTAACTTGTCTCGCTGACAGGGTTAGAAACCAATTGTGTAACTCTTGATTGTTGAAATTAATAATTAATTTTATTATAATTATAATTATATAATTATATTAATTTCATTAAATTAATTACAGTATGTCAGTTATGGTTTTCATAATAAATAATCAACATGCATGTTTAATAGCGGTTACTCATAACTTTACTCAAAGTATAGTTGTATTCATGCAACTGCATAACCTATGAATGATATTACAATACTGGCATTGTACATATATGTACATACATGTACCCTACTGTAATATATACTGTAACCTGCATGTTCCTTTAGTTATTGTCTAATTGTCAGTATAAACACTACCAAAAGATTCAATACCTAAATTTATCCCAGACCAAGAGTGTTGTCTCATGACAAGCTTGATCATAGTCACTAGAATATATTATATTGTCTGGAAACGCGCAAAAGTCTTTGTTCTACGTTTTTGTCCAGTTTGTGCACTTTCACGGTTACTGAACACATTGTATTTTCTGTATAATGAATCAGTTATCAAATAGCAACGTTTGGAGTTTAATGTTGTTTCATTATTAATAAACATAAAACAAATGATTTGTGCACCTTCTGCTCCCCCTCAACATGAGTCACAGTTCGATTTTTAGCCCCTTTGAAGTTTGCCGCGTTTCCAGACCATGTACAGTACTTAGGGCTTGCATTGCTTAATTATTCTCCATTTGATCGAGTGTCGGATATCAGATTCTTTTAAGTTACAAATATATTTGCGAAGTTCAGTGGCATGTTAGTTGCGTTTTGGATTTCTGAAAGAGCTGGTGTGGTTATGATATCTTGTTTTGAATGCGCCCTCAGTCAGTCCTATACGTAGGTTTTTTCTTTCCCGTTATCTTCTCTTGTGACTGTGAACGATCCCTACGGTTTGGCATATTCCGGAGAGTGGGCAGGTTTCTTGCTGGCGGCAATCGCACTCTTTAGTTGCAGTTGGGTTAATTGCTTTGGGTTTCTTTAATAAGCAAAGACTTGTTGTGCGCTGAGATAATGTTTTGCATGTTGGACATGCAGCTATTATAGCTTAACTTCAGAGTGTTCTTGTTGAATATTTTGCGTAGAGGGTGGTTGCCGTTCTGTGGGAAGTATTCGTCGATGGCCTGTAGGAATCTGTGACCGATGTTAGTAGCAACGTTGGCGCTGTAAGGCGGATTAAACCATATATATAATGTTTCTGCAGCTTTTCGGGCGCTTTGGTTTCGGTGGTTGTGGGTTAAAATTAATTGCTTGTAGTCGTATCCGCTTCTTTTTAGGGCTTCTTGGTACGGGGGGATAGCTGCATTGAACGATTGTTTATCTACTGGAGACAAACTCATAGACATAGCCGAAAGGGAGTCATCATCGAAATCTGTCTGTGATCTATATAATTGTTCAAAATATCTTTCATCAAGGCAAAGAAACAAGAAATATCAGTCTCAATATACTCGGCTATATCGTATTCTTGAAATCTCCGCGGGACAAGCAACAAATCTCAGTTTTAGCGGAAGCGACGAGTCGTCCTCATATCTCATGCCTGATCTAAAACGTACTTAATAGTATATGATGGGGGTACGAGCAGTCGTGAATTTCATGCCTGCAGGTCTCAGAGTCAACTTCATTATACGAAATGTGTCAAAAGTGCAAAAACACAATTCAAGAAACCGTCCACAAAACCTTAATTTCTCTAAACAACATACCTTCGATGTCGTTTCGTGTCGCTTCATACGATGTTTCAACAAGTTGCATCAACGTTGCCAATTGAATCTGGTAACACAAAGCTAAGACATCATATGAAATTCATGGTTTGCTCGTACCCCCATACCCATTACACATCAAGTTTCAAGGAAACATTAAACTTCCAGTGAACAACTTTAACGATGATTCCATTAAATGGTTCCACACCTTATGATTGAGTGTCTCAGTGCAGCGCTTCAAAATCCCCAACGCTTTGTGGTCATAACATCTGCCACCACACTATCTGCAAACAACTAAATCAATTACCCTGGTGAATGCACAGCACATAATTAATTGACCTCACAATTACGCCACCTTTTCACCGAGAGACATGTGCCGCGAACACAGTCTAGACTTCTATTTAGTGAGAACCACTAATTAGTAGAATAATAAAATAGAATATATATATAGAGGACATCACGTACGCATTTTATATATTACGCAGTGTCGTTTATTTTGCGTATCAGCTTCTCATTTGAGCACCGGCAGTTTTTAATGGCACGAGTTGGTATGTCAAGTAACAACACAACATTTGGTAAGATATGCTACACTCCTTCTACGCTTATTTATTTCAGTTGTCGTTTTGGCCATGTTTTGGCTTAAATATAACTCAGTACCATTCACACACGCGCTGCGCTCACTCGCTTTCAAGCCAAAAACATGATTAATAACACATGTTGATTAATTTTACAATTTATCTGAGACAAATAAGAAACCAAATTAGACCTTCTTACATGTCACACAAAACATATAATCACTCATGACCTCATCACGTGATACACTGACAATATAAAACTAACACTCACAACCGGGGTCAGCCTATTCACTCACTGAGTACACAGAGTACCTGCACAAGTCGAACAAAACAATTTTTTAAAAAGCAAAGTCAAAATGGCCAAGAGAGTTGGTTTATCACGCAATAACACTACATTCGGTAAGAACAAATATATTCCGTTTTGGCTTCGCTATTATCATCTATAGACCGTCATCCATATCACCATTATTCGCCAAATCTCCCCTTACGAAAATTTCATGTCATTTCACATATGAAAATTTCATATATGGAATTGGAACATTTTCACATATGAAATTTTCATATGTGATAATAATCACATGGAATTTTCATATATGGAATTGGAACATTTTCACATATGAAATTTTCATATGTGAAATATTCCAATTCCAGATATAAAACGTGGACATGAAAATATAACAAATGAAATTTTAACATGTGAAACAGAATATTATCATATACTGTATAAAACATTCTCATACATAAACTTGTATGTATTAATCATGAAAAACGTCATTCATATTTAATATGCACTACATTCTACATTTTACAATCACGCACACCAAGTATGGACATATTATTATATTAACAGAAACACTAGATCCTTTGTTCTCATAGAAATGTCATATATTCATTAACTTTAATTTCATAATAACAGCATTATATTATTTAATAAATATAACTAAGTTAATTGTTCAAAGAGTTTATAGTTCTTCATCGTAGCCAAAGGCATTATGATGTTTTGGATGTTGTGAAATTAACATACCAATAATTATTATGATGTTTTGGTTGTTGTGAAATTCACATACCAATAATTAGTAAATTATTGGTATGTTAATTTCACAACATCCAAAACATAATACCTTTTGGCTAAAATACGTCCCTTAATAACATTCAATAAAAAGTGTTAATTTAGTTACTGTTGTGCAACATAGACACATATAGACAGTGGAACATTTAAAATACAATATGTTGGTATACCGCCAAAATAGTAATAAGCTAGAGATCTAACATTTCGAGCCAACGCCCTTCATAACAGATGAAATATTTCATCTGTGGCGAAGGGCCTTCACTAGCTTGTTACTTTGGCATGAGGATACATCTGTATACCTACCCAAAGTTTTATGATTCTTTAATGTAATTGCATTTAAAACTCAAGGTTAGACATACAGATGTACCCTTACTGCCAAAGTAATAATCATTGTTTACATAATTAACATAATTGTGCTGTTGCCGTTAATGTTTCAGTTCTTCTGCACGCATTTTCCGTTTACACACCTCCTTCTCATCTTTGACTTTTAATGTAATTGCATGTCGCACAGCACTATTATTGACACCTGGATAGGCTAAATACAGTAACAATCTGCAAGAAGAAATAAAAGCAAATTGAAAATGCATGTTATTTCCTCTAACATATGATAAACATGATCACATTGGATACAGTGCATAGATTTACCAATGTCCAATAATGCACATGGATACAATTATTTGAGCTAATTTATCACAAAGAAAAATTGGCAGATAAAAACTGAAAAAATATAAATAACTAGTATGTTTCTATAATTATATATATATATATACATATAATTAACTATAAACTTGCTATATACTTACTATACACTTAAAGACAAATAACTATCCCACATCACAAATATTTAGCACAATATGCCTTCACTCTTACTGATAAAGACAAATAAATATCCTGCAGCATAAATATTTAGCATAATATGCCTTCACTCTTACTGATAAAGACAAATAAATATCCTGCAGCATAAATATTTAGCATAATATGTCTTTACTCTTACTGATAAAGACAAATAAATATCTCACCACATAAAGATCCTACATATGCCTTCACTCTTACTGATAAAGACAAATTAATATCTCACCGCATAAAGATCTTGCATAATATGCCTTCACTCTACTGATAAAGGCAAATAAATATCTCACAGCATAAATATCTTGCATAATAATGCCTTCACTCTTACTGATAAAGACAAAAAATATCTCACAGCACAAGGGGATATATTGCATAATATGCCTTCACTCTTACTGATAAGGCAAATAAATATCTCACCGCATAAAGATCTTGCATAATATGCCTTCACTCTTACTGATAAAGACAAATAAATATCTCACCACATAAAGATCTTGCATAATATGCCTTCACTCTTGCTGATTAAAGACAAATAAATATCTCACCGCATAAAGATCTTGCATAATATGCCTTCACTCTACTGATAAAGGCAAATAAATATCTCACAGCATAAATATCTTGCATAATATGCCTTCACTCTTGCTGATAAAGGCAAATAAATATCTCACAGCATAAAGATCTTGCATAATATGCCTTCACTCTTACTGATAAAGACAAATAAATATCTCACCGCATAAAGATCTTGCATAATATGCCTTCACTCTTACTGATAAAGGCAAATAAATATCTCACCGCATAAAGATCTTGCATAATATGCATCTTCACTCTTATGATAAAGGCAAATAAATATCTTACAGCATAAAGATCTTGCATAATATGCCTTCACTCTTACTGATAAAGGCAAATAAATATCTCACCGCATAAAGATCTTGTATAATATGCCTTCACTCTTACTGATAAAGACAAATAAATATCTCACCGCATAAAGATCTTGCATAATATGCCCTCGCTCTTACTGATAAAGACAAATAAATATCTCACCGCATAATGATCTTGCATAATATGCCTTCACTCACTCTTACTGATAAAGACAAATAAATATCTCACAGCATAAAGATCTTGCATATTAAAATGCCTTCACTCTTAGTACTGATAAAGTGTTTTGATTATGGTAAGGTTTTATCATTTCAAATAAACTTTAACTTTCAATTCTTACTGTATTAAACATTTTAATTTCCTTCTGTGTATTAAATCTAAGTCAGATCATTGTAAAGTTACACCCAGTAGTTCATTCATAAAGAATGTTGGTCAATTCATTAATAATGATTAGCGGCCATCTTGATATGTATATTATATTTATTAATAATATAAGTCTCCGTCGCGCAGACTGTCTT
The DNA here is from genome assembly GCA_035772405.1 of Chrysogorgia sp. JL179-B06. Lineage (NCBI taxonomy): Eukaryota > Metazoa > Cnidaria > Anthozoa > Scleralcyonacea > Chrysogorgiidae > Chrysogorgia > Chrysogorgia sp. JL179-B06. Next base: position 1,636,757 of record JAYKKM010000475.1, on the reverse strand, counting down.
AAGTTAAATACTGGGCTGAAAAATACATTCTGAGTGAAGACAAACAACAAGATATACTGCCAGCAGACTTTCATAAAGTAATAAAGCTACGAATTGTTTCGGTTTCGGCAGTGATAATATTATACAATGTAAGGTAAAAAATGAACTAGCGATATTGTATACACAAAAGATTAAATGATTACACTTTACAAACGATGATGCCTTTAACAATATAACCTGCGATCATGCGTTTCTGGGGAGGAGGGGAGGGGGGAGGGGAAAAGGGAGAGGGGAGAAAAGAAACGCCTGATACAAATGTTGGTTGAGTGGCTTTCCTCCCTTTGACACACCCACTTTAAATCGAGCCAATCAAAATACGCCGGAAGTTCAGACTTTCGTTTTATTGGCAATGAATCGCAGTTACGTTGGAAAAGTTTACCGAGACCTGTAAACCCGCAAATCATTGCAAATATTCTGTCCAAGATCATACACATATGAGAGATCAATCACGAAGACGGAATGAACAGCCGAAGAACAGGGAAATATTATTATGCGGCGTTGACATTCATCCCGTGAAACTCTGTAATATTTATCATTATATGAAACGTGTTTTTCTCTGATTAAAATCAATTCTGTATCGAAATGATCACTTGAATCTGGCGATTCGAACGCTGTAGGTTTCGTCTACTTAAAATGTGAAGATCATACACAGATGAGAGATCAATCATGAAGACGTGAGAGATCAATCATGAAGACGGAATGGACAGCCGAAGAACTCGGTAAATAATTTTTAAATAAAATCATGTTCAATCACTTAAAGTGCACCTAACCCCAAAATATTTTTTTAGCGATATCAAATATCGGTGCGATTTACAGCATTTCAGTGAAAACATTTTTCAATTTAGGCAAATTGTTCGATTTTTATGGCCTTTTGAATTTAGTTTTTGATGGCCCAGCGCCGTCATGATTTTTGACAACCAGGAGCCTGGATCTAGCACGTTTTCTGACGTCACGCAAGGTAGTCGGTAAATATTGAAAACAAAGATGCAATCTAAACAGACTCACTATTCGTCTATTCCTGGGACTTCTCGACTGGTTAGTTTGAATCTTTAGGCGCTACAGCATGAATGGTTGGGTATACACAAATCCCGAGATCACCACTCTTTAATTTCGGATAATTTGGCTTCGTTTGGACAGGCAAGATGGAAAACATTCGCTCGTATTAAATCTTCGGGCATTTATCATGATTCAAGTGAGCTGAACATATAGTCAAAGCATTTCGAAGGTTCGAAGACCCGTTTTGCCTTCGCGAAGTCAACCCAGGTTCTCTTTCTTTTCTTTGCTAGGTTAATCGTGGTCGAAATATTTATTTTCAACGTTTGACTTTGCCCGGCAGCGTGCGAAGATATGTTCTTTATACCGTATGTTGTGTAAATATCTGATGTCGGGTTCGGACTAGCGAGAGATTGACATGAAACAGTGTGGCACGAAAATTTGATGTGGGCGCTGATCATAAACCGGAATATTTTTAAATGGCCTTACTAAAGTCACTGGTAAACCTCTATTATCCATCTCAAGCTGGGTCAACAATGCTCAAGGCTGATTAACAAGCGAAAGTCGAGAAAGTATAGACGGGTTCTGCAATCTAACAAAATATTTTTGTGATAAGGAATAGTGTGAAGAATTATACCTGAACATACGCACAATTTATTCATGCAATTGACAGTTACACAACTGTTAACCATCTTTTCACTATCAGCAAACGAACGCAGTATATCAATGTAGACAGGCCGAATGTTTATCTAGACCACGAGTACCTTGCATGACGTCACAAAATTTACTCGTTCCAGACTCCTCGTAGCCACGGAAGTGGTCCATCAAAAAGCGCCTTTTGCCATCTTTAAACTGCCATAAAAATCGGAGGATTTTAAGAAATTAATTTTTGTTTTCGCAGAAATACTAGAAATCATATAAATATTTGATATCGCTAAAAAAACATTTTGGGGTTAGGTGCACTTTAAACCAGAACAACAAGAGTGCGCATAAGAAGACTAATCTGTTGTGGTGAAGACGTTCTGGCGGTTTTACCCACTGGTTTTGGCTTATATACCAGCTTATTCCGAAGATGTACGAAAATTTGCACTTCCAGGCGTTTACTCGGGTTACTGATGAGAAACTTTTAGAAGTAATGTAGTTGCGTAGAGTTGGGCCAGCACTGTGAGAGCAGTTGTAGCAAGATTGACGAGGGGACAAAGAAAAATAACGCAGTCGAAATTTAATGTAAACACTAAACACGGCAATCGTGTGTCAAAACTTATATAAAAATCAGCGGCAAGGTATACGAAACATATCTGTTACGAAATTACATCGGTTTAATGGACATAAAATCATTAAATCACCGGGTAAACGTCGAATAGATCTTGAAGCCATGTCCTTTGATTTTAAAGACGAGTCTCGCTTTAATCGCTTCGCATTTTCTCGATAACGTCTGATCTTCACATTTTAAGTAGACGAAACCTACATCGTTCGATCGATTCGCCAGATTCAAGTGATCATTTCGATACAGAATTGATTTAAATCAGACAAAAACACAACGTTTCATATAATGATAAATATTACAGAGTTTCACGGGATGAATGTCAACACCGCATAATATTTCCCACGCTATCAGGATTCAGGAAAGAAACCGGACGTTTATTTAATTAATGAAAACCAATCAAAACACGCCGATTTGATTCTAATTGTATTCTGACCAATCACAGAAAAATACCAAAATTTGGTATGAATACATGCGGTTTAACAAGCATTTGTATCAGGCCCTCATTCCGTTTTTGGATAGGGCCTGATCGCAGGTTATTAACAATACGGGAACTAAACAGGATTCAAATATAAAACTTGAGAGGTCGACGGTTGAGAAAGATTTTCAAATCAAAGCTCTTGTGGGCTCATGGGTAATTCGTTCCAACCTCGCGCACTAGCACCAGAATTCTGTATTGGCCACCGCGTTTATTTAGTCAACTATTGATTAATTTGCTGGTTTGAGTATATGATTAGTTTAGAGGCAACTTCGACCGCCGATATCGCTATCGTTTTAGCCAAACTATATTTTAGTATTTACTTAAATATTGTTTGCAAGTCCGCGATCGATCGCACTATATTTTAGTATTTACTCAAATATTGTTTGCAAGTCCGCGATCGATCGCTATATTTCAACAATTAATATTAATTGTCAATAGAATCCGATAACGTGAAAAACACATTTTATGACGTTTATTGATCCAATTATTTTCACGCCAATTAACATTATATCCCAATGTTCCTACCACGTTCATACAACGTTTCATTGCGCAAAGTCATCGATCCCAAATTAACATTAAATCCATACAACGTTTATTGCTAAAGCCAACATTAATACAACGTTCGTACAACGTTATCATGCCACATATTCCGTGCCAAAGTTGTGTCAACGTTGTGTGAAAGTTAGGTCCAATTACTTTACTTTCCCACAACATTTAACCAACGTTGTGATTACGTTGTGTGCTCGTTGTGATTACGTTGTGTGCTAGCTGGGATTATGTTTGAAAAATAATTCATATGTGAATAATCTCTTCACATGTGAAATCGTATATTTCACATAATATGAAATAATTCATATGTGAAATTTCAAAATATGAATTCTGCTTTACACATGTGAAATTTTTCATTCCATATATGAAATATGTTTTCACATATGGAATTTTACATTTCACATATGAAACATGTTTCATAATATGTGAAAATTCAATATATGAAATCTGTATTTCACATAAGAAATTTTTATTTCATATGTGAAATAGGTAATTTCACATATAAAATTTTTGATTCCATATGTGAAATGACATATTTCTCCATCACTATCAATCGCCATAACCAATGCTTACAACAATTTGCACTCATCCAAACCCCTTCAAAAATCCCTCCAGGGTTGCCAAATATACGAACAACCACAACTATTTACACGCGTTTCTATTCAAACATCCCAGTTTCTCCATTCGCAAACACATTCGACTCCATTTTCACGTACACATTGTCCACATCAATCATCAATGTTATCCGCATTTAAATAATGTTTGAGTGATATCCATTATGCTGAAAATACTGGTTACCAACTAGATCTTATTGTCCACCCATAGCCGTGTCTGAATTCACTCCGGTACATCGATTGTCAAACATCCTACTTATCACCACATTTAAGGTCAACTTCATATTAGCGATATCGAGTTGATGTAATTGGAATGCAATATCTCGATAACGTGTCTCGACATTGAAAAAAACGAAGGGTAAACCTAGACCACCACAAGTAGCCCGAGTAATTAGATAGCTAGTAGCGTAGCCAATTAGACTGCATCATTTGCATTGGATTACTAGTAAGTTTCTACTAATAAAGCATATCGCATATAAATAGGACTTCCTATATTGTTGAATAACAATGCTTGTTCTCCATTCTTCAGATTAATTCAAGACACGCTGATTTTTGCCGTCACCATGGATATCACGAGCATTTTTATCTGCATTATGGGCGTATGCTCCGTGCTCACCAATGGCGTCCTCCTTATCATCCTCTACCTGGACCCTCTCAAAAAGTTCCGCACGACAACAAACTACATTATCATATCGCTAACCATCTCGGATTTCATCACCGGCCTTACCGCGTCTCTGTTATCTTTTAATTATAACGATGCAATCTTCGTATTTCACTGGGCGGCCGCCTTGAGTTCCTTCTTCACCATCTTCTTTTTGTCGTGCGAACGCCTGGTCGTCGTGACGTATCCACTCAAGGCAAAGTCCCTAATCACGAAGCGTCGCGTATTCAGCTTCATCGCCGCAGACTGGCTGTTGTCCGGCATCCTCGGCGGTCTCGTGATTGGCCTGCCTCACCTGGAATTGGAGTACTTCCTGTTCGTGTTATATTTCGTGAAGCTGGTTATGATTCTTGTCCTGGTCGCTATTTACATCGCGATAATCTTGAAAATCAGGCGGAAACCGAAATTGATCCGAGAGTCAATGAGTAACCAACGAGATAACATCCTCCGCGAGGAGAGGCGACTTACGGGCATTTTACTCTTGTTAGTCGCCATTCTTCTCGTAACGGTCGTCCCATTCCTGTTCGCCAGTCTCGTAATGCAAGGCTACTATATTTACGCGAAACTCTTACCAAACGCGTTGAATTTCTTCATAGAATATTATTTTCCCGTGGAGCTACTCAACTTTGTTGTCAACCCCATCATCTATGCGTGGCGTCTGCCCAGCTTTCGAAGGAGTTTTCTGTACTACTTTAATAAGTTATCATTTGTCCACGAGACTTCAGAAGAGACGATCGCGGATCCACTGACCAGGTATTATTGTAGTCAGCGGTCTGAGAACACAATACAGTTACTCAACATATAGGAATGTTTGCTCGGACATGCAAATCTTGCAGCAGCTTTTCGCTTGGGTACCCTTTTCAGAGGTACCCTTCGTTGTTGCGGCTAATAGCTCTTGGACAGGAACATTTGTGCTGTCGTAACAATATGGAGGAGTAACTTGGCTGTTTGATTTGATCGTGCTTTGACGAAGTTCGTTGAACAGCTTCCTGCTTTGAAGTTGTTTTTGACTCATAATTCCACTGGTTGCACAAAAACCAAAAAAAACAATCGGTATTAACAAAAAGAGAGAAAAATAGAAATTGATTAAACAATCAAGAAACACGTAAGGGTAAGGTGATGAAATATCTGATCGAAAAGGTAAATTTAAACTAGGTTTTTAAACTAATTTAAATTTGCTTAAATCTATTGACCAAATGTGACGTTTAAGTCCGACTTAAATTCTGTTTAAATTTAACAAATATTTATAAACAAGCTAAAATTAAGCTTGCTTAAATATGTTAAAGTGCCTATGCAATCAAACATTCAGTTGTAAAATAACTCTTTTCTTTGAAAGAACTCTTGAAACTATAAAGACTTGCAACTTTTCTACAGTATATCTCACTTCACTCTTTAGATATTAAGATTTGTTTGATATATGTAAATGACATCATACTTTTGACATCACACTGTATAATAACTTATTGAAAATGCTTATATATCTTTGAGATTGAATGAAATCACTTGAAATACAGATGTATCCAATGACATCACACATATGCAAATCATCGAACGATTCCATGATAATGGTAAAGATATACAGAATGTTTCAATAAGTCATTATGCATTGTTTTTTCATTATTTTTTCATAATTTTTCATTGCATAGGCACTTTAAACATATTTAATAACTATTATTAAACCTATCCAAAATTTATTATATGGGTGGATTACACAATCGCTTGTATATTTGAAAAGATACATTAAATAAGAGAACTTCAAAAACTTGATCAATAATTCGGGGGAAAATCGTCACCGTATCGTGTCTTGATAAAGATTTGTTGATAAAGATTTGTCTTGATTTATACATAAACTTTTCTTTCAATTTTCTCGGCGAAAATGGTTTGAATCACTTAAATAGTTTGGCAAACGTTATTCTAATAGATGTCGCGCCGCCTCGTGTTTTATCACCCAATAACACTGCTGCTCGTGTTTTAAAGACGTTTCGTACCATATATTGTCCAGGTCAGATCAATTGGCATATGACCATAATATATGACCGACCATATGAGTAGTATAGAATATAGCGGTATGAGGACACTTTTTTAGAAAAATAGCTCAGTTTGAAGGGGTTTCAGAAAGTTGGTCAGTATAGTACTGTACATGGGTTTCAGAAAGTTGGTTAGTAGTATAAAATATGGCGGTATAGGCGCATTTTTCAGAAAAATAGCTCCGTCAGAACCACTGATTGATTTTTATATGAAAATTTCGTCAGAACCACCATATGTGTCGATGGTATAGAACATGGGGCAATGGGCGCACTTTTTCTAAAAAATAGCTCAGTTTGAAGGAGTTATTTTTCTGAAAAGTACGTCAGAACCAATATATTAGCTTTTGTTTTTTATGTCACACATTGTTTATTTTATAGTGTCGATAAGCGTAACTATAGATATACCGTCCGACAGAAGATAACGCTTGTCGTCGAAACAACTTAGAGATACTTTATTTATTTCGTAACTCCCTAGTTGATGGTTTTGACTGCGAATGGTTTTCATAGTGTGTGACATTTGTTTATTGTGTATTAAAACATCTTTGTAGTTGTCGTGTCTTACATTTTCTGTGATCATTTTCTTTTTAATGCCTTTGGCAGTCTTTCCACCTTTCCCATCGTTTTTCATGCAGCTATACATTTTTTATCGTATAGACCTATATGAACTCCGTGATAGGGAACCTTCTTGTTAGTTGGGTCGAAATAAGGAGATGACTTATCCACTAAAGTCGAATATGTCAGCGTATAGATGTCTTTGTAAATGTCTTCCACCTCAATTTCATACGTTAGACTGTCCGTGTCGGTGAAAAGTAGTCTAGCTTTGTCGTTGTACTTCTCTTTGATGTAGTTGTGGTGGAAGTCGTACATTGACACCTTTGAAAGGTCGAGAATACACATACCCACATATGCCGGCCTATTTAGGGTTAGTGTTTCTTTGATCTTATGTACAGCGACTAGGTGATCGTTAAATATTTTACTACTAACGTAGGTTGGTGTCGCAGCTAGTTTTTTAAGTTTGTTCTCACTTGTCACAAGTACAACATTTACACATTTTAGGAGATTTTCCATTGTCTTCCCAAACACACTATTATTCATTAGTTTAAAGAAGTCTTTCTCAAAGTCGTTCTTCGCTTGGGTTCTGTTATCTGTGTTTGTTTTAACAAAGGGATTGATCAAATTGTAGCACTCTATGCACTTTCTTAACATTTATTCCTAAATCTTTATATAGTTGAAGGTTTCTATAGTGAAGGACGTACTTCTTTTTATTACTACGGAGATATTGAGCCTCTTTTGAATGGTCTTACAGTAGTTTGATAGCATACAATCACATACTTTCATCTTCTCCGGGACTAGTGCAGGGGTATTCTAGATCAACTTCTAATATCAGTCCTTTTTTCGAGTCGTCTTTATATTTAGCTATTATGAGTCTCTTTCATCCACCTAAAACCTCCAGTAGGCAGGTGCTGACTCATAGCCCAACCATATAAGTTACTAGCGTCTAATTACGCGATATATTTTGAAGGTTTTTTTATCATCATATAGTTCTTCATATATTTATTATTAGCTTTTCCATATCTGTTTGCCCCCACGCATTCCTTTCTCAATAAACTGAAACATGTCAATGTCTGTCATCAACTCTAGTTTTACATCAGTCATCTTCAACGCGGCGTCCCAAGAGAGCCCAGGTGAGGTGAAGTAGTGACACGGATCTAACTGGTAGCAACATGATTTTTCTAATACGTCAGTGAGTAGTAACACGTCAGACTTGAGGTACAGATCGTGGTATTCTGCACCCATATTCTTGATCTCAAATGTGTTCCATACCTTTTGTGCGTGCTTATAATCTTCTGCTGATATGTTCTCATCATTTATTAAAACAAGCTATAAAACACTATCTTGTGTGGTAGACTTGTCTCTTTAAATTTCTTAAAACTATCCATGTAGTTTTAAGCTTCTCATCTTGAAGTACTTCAGAGGTGTGTTTAAAGCAGTCTTTCGGGAGGTTACTAACTAGACTGTCTAAGCTGGAGCTCATAAATTGGAAGCTGTCCAGAAACACTAGATGCTTGCCCAACGTGAAGGCCATGTATTTTTCCAGGGTTGTTGGGTATAACGTTTATGTTCTGTTTGAGCTTCCCTATTTCCTGCATTATGAAATGACTATCGTACTACGATTATGGAAGATAACAGGTATCTTGTCCGAGTCAGTCTGTGGTTCCTGTTGCACAGCTGATGTGCTGAACCTCTATATTTACCAGTAACGTGACAATCGTCTCTAGCTCTTACGTCTCCATTCACATACTTCTTAATTATCACAAATGCGACATTTCTTAGCCTTCTCCATATATCCTTATTAAAGTGTTCATTCTTTACGTTTTTGCTGTACTTGACTTCTTCTAACTTCTTCATAAATCTCCTGACTGCGTTCTTACCGCGGAACAGCTCTACAGGCTTGCTGTACTCATCGTCGTAGCAGCAGACTACCTTGTAACCATACCCACAATCTGTGAGTTTCTGGTATGCGTTGGTGTATGATTTGTCTCCAGAGGGTGTTACTGTGTCAATCTTCTCCGTAATAGCCTCAAAATCAGCGTATATTACAAATGGTGTTTCTAACTGTTTGTGAAAGTTTTTGTATTCTAGAATGTTCTCTCCTTCAGTTGGCATTTTAGTTGCTTGCTTTCCATTAATCACTACACAGTTCCCTTTGTGATTCTCTAGTATATCGACTGTGCTAAAGCATTGTAGACATGCAGTACCGATTTTTATGTTCATATCTCGATTGGTTCTACATATACCTGTTAAAGTCTTTTATGTAGACGTAGTGTTGTTTCTCGTCCACTGTGATGAGTAGCAGATCCATGTGATCTTCGTTCTTCTCCTTGGAGATGTAAATGGGGAATGGCTGCTTATCTTCGTACCCAAACACGTTTATGTTTATATTATTCTGTTTCTCTACCTTATTGTACTGTCTGACTGACATTGGGAAATCAATACCCTCATACGTTTTTCTTATGCTTGGATACTCTCTCTGGGTGCTTGTCCACGGGGTTCTTGTGCAAGATGTGACACCACATGAAGCACCTATCGTCGTTATTCTTTATATTGATTAGACCCTTTCTATGATGTTGTAGCTCTGACGGTAGTTCCATGTAGCTAGATCCTTTCAAAGGCTCATACACTACCACATTTACGAAATAACCGTCGACACTTTCGACAGTCAATCCCCAGACCCTTCAGAGAGCCACACAGATATCCGATTGACTAGTTCTTCACTTGCTTGTTTCGTTGTCTTATTAATATCACCATTGTTGATTACTATTTTAGTGACACTATTAAAGAAAGCAGTCTTAAACGTAGTTCTATCTTCATCAAGCTGTTTCTCGAGAGTTATTTTTAATGTCTCAACGTATTTTAGACCTCTTGGCTTAATTTTCAGTTCTGTTTTAAGAGTCTGATTGACGCTAACTCTAGTTTTGTTTAGTTGCGTTAGTGGATCCTTACTCAGCATAACGATTTTAATATCGCATGACCTAGTGAACCCTTTGAAGGCTCTTTGTTTCTGTGTTATTTTAGGAAACATGCTGTCGACCTTTCTCACATCTTCTTCTGCATACTATCAAAACTGTTTGAGAAACACATTTGTGAACATCCGCATAATTTCCTAAATGAAAACGCCTTACTTCACCGATTAATGCAGTCAGGCTTTCGTAAATCCCACTCTACAGAGACTGCACTTGTACGTTTGGTTGACCAACTTCTGCTTGACCTTGATAAGAACACCGGGGTTATTTTTGTGGACGACAGAAAGGCCTTCGACGGTACCTGATCGATCACCATGCTGTTGCTGCGAAAACTCAAAGCCTATGGAGTGCGCGGAAACGAACTGAATCTCATTTGTGATTATCTAAGTGACCGCTCGCAGTATGTCGATATTGATGGATGCCGTTCTTCCTCTCAGGGTGTAGTGTTCGGCGTGCCACAAGGAAGTATTTTAGGTCCAATCCTATTCCTCCTATTCATAAATTATCTGCCCTTAGCAACGCAACGCTCCGTGGTTGATATCTATGCGGACGACACCACACTGAGTTATTCCTCTGATGTAAAAGACGCGCCGGAATCTATATATACAGTACTGCTCAGAAATAACCTAACACTGCGGTTGCGGTTCGGTTGCGGTTCGGTTGGGGTTAGGTTGCGGTTCGGTTGGAGTTAGGTTGGGGTTCGGTTGGGGTTCGGTTGGGGTTAGGTTGCGGTTCGGTTGGGGTTAGGTTGGGGTTCGGTTGCGGTTCGGTTGGGGTTCGGTTGCGGTTCGGTTACGGTTCGGTTTGCGGTTCGGTTTGCGGTCGATACACATTAGCGTATGTGAAAACGGCTTGGGTTCCGACTATTTCCGACATGGAAAGCGTTTAGTTTAAAATATAGAGAGGGCACCAAAAGCAAAATAGATCTTCATGTTTGGCTTCAATTCTTTGTCTGTTTCATGTCCTATTGACAAGAATACACTCGCGCAAGAGATTCGCAGTTGAAAGTGCAACGTTGTGCTTTCGCCGTCCAAAACCTAATTCAAGTAATGTTCGACTTATAACTGCACTCGTGGCACCGTTTGCAGCGAATCCTCGTCGAATCTTAATGAATGTGATAGTATTACGAAAATATAATGATTGCGGCAGAGCGTGTGTCCGTTTTAATTCCTAAAACTCCGTTTTCCCCTATCATTATTGTTTATTGCAGTGCGTCAGCCGCGCGTATAGCATGGCAGAAAACTAGAAAGAGCCTATATCTCTGATGAAGCTAGGCCTTCTCTCGAAATTGTTAGACCTATTATTCACGATTTCGGCACTACACCAAACCTTTTAGCATTTTCGATTCCTAACTGATAATTCACGTGTCGAAAAGTGGATTGGCATGAAGTTTCAACCATTTCTGTGTTTACATGAAGCGAATCGAAAATTCGATCGGCTTACAATGCCGGTGTCACAGGAAATTCGCCCCCCCAGGAAATTCGCCCCCCTCCCCCTGGAGGGGCGAATTTCCTAGGAATCTTGCCCTCCCCGGGGCGAATTTCCTAGTAATTTCGCCCCCCTAGGGGCGAATTTCCTAGCATATTCGCCCCCCTCTAGGAAATTTGCCCCCCTATCAATTTCGTTTTAAAATCAAAACTTCTCAAGAACAATGTTTATTAACTTTAATATTTTACAAAAAAATACTTAAATATATTAGTTGACCAGTTCAGACATTTTATAGCTATTGGACTTGTTTAGAAATAAATGAATAAAAATAGAAATTATCAGATAAAGTGCTGCAAATGTCGACAATAGCAATCGTTATAACCAATTGCCTTTGCGGTTCACACATTCAAAACAACAATATATGAACAAAAGTGTCTTGAATAGGGTCGGTTGTTGCGGAACATTGGTCTCTTCCACAGATCTCTAAAAATAGGACTGGATCGGACCTTCCTATTGTGTGATGTTTTAGATAATCCATTTTTAATTCTCTGGGCTGTGCTTCCTATTCATGATGTAGCCTACATGTAGCTACCCTATACCCTCTGTCTATATTATTACCAGAAGAGTTCTTAAAATAACGATTTTGTCGTGGTGACAAAATTAAATATTGCTTTGGAAAACGCATTCATGAAGGTGAATAGCAATGTTGGATAGTTCTTAAAAGAAGTGTTCAAAACTTAGCAGCAGAGTCAGTGGAGAAAAACATTTAAACTAAAAAAGAAGGATAATGCATTTCTGTAGGAGAAAGATGTTTTCCAATCGCTGAGTCACAAATGACAATTGTTTCGCTTCGACATTGCCGTTTTGGCTGCTGACAAGTGGAAATAGTTTTATTTCGAATGACAGAAGACACATGTTGTTACCACGCATTGACAGGAAGTGGATTCCAATTTATATCTTGGGACTAAAGAGGGGGGCGAAATTCCTAAAGGGGGGCGATATTCCTGGGAAATTTGTCCCCCGGGAGGGCGGATTTCCTAGGAATATCGCCCCCAGGGGGGCGATATTACGGCGGGACGAATTTCCTGGGACACCGGATCGACTCGACTTTTAAAAACAAAAGAAATCGACACTATTTCTTTTGAGGGGATTGAGTGTTCCAATGGGATTGAAATTTCGATACCACGTCATTGAATACTGTATCTGCTAGTGAAAATATTTTAAGTTAATACTAGGAAGTCAAAAAATCATCATTAACAAAATTAGATTTGAACGGTTCGAATGCCTTTGTGCGTCGTAAATCAAAATATCGGTTGACAGGTTTGAATATAATTGACCACAACACGAGGAACGTATGAATATATTGAATAATAATTGTATTCTAGTGCTGTTTCGGGCGAAGTAGTTCACACAGGTGAAGCTTTTTCATGTCTCGTTTACACGGCGACGGAATTTTATAACGAAGTGTCTATTCGTCCGGCAGATATAACAAACAATATATAGAGGCGTTCGTTCACAACGCGCGATTTCCGGTCGAGTTTGATAAAAATATAGTTTGGTATACTGGGTTTGGCCTTTTCTGCATAGTTTTTGGTTAGGGTTAGTATTTTGGTTAGTATTTTGGTTAGGGTTAGGATTTGGGTTATGATTAGGTTTTATTTTAGAATTATTGTTACGATTACTGACTGCCGGACCTCTAGTTTTTCCCAAATACGAAAACGGATTGTTCATCGTAATCATATTAATGCAATCTGCTGAAACAAAGTAGATGTTTACTACCAACGTGTACCGAATACAATTCACTGAAAAAGATCTGCAGCTAAAATGCGTTTGTCAAACTTTAATTCAATTTGCCGTATTGATTTAGACGAATTTCGTAACATGTGACCACGGAAGTGTCAACGCTATTATTGTTGCCAAGTTATATCTATTTTAGTGCGTTGAGTATCACGTTTTCAAACGTGTCTTTCTCCGTTAAAGCTGAGACAAAACGCCAATCTTTTAGCTTGTTTGCCTTCTGCACGAATAATTGACTCTCGGTCTGATCCGACGAATAGTAGAATTCAAACATTCACACCGCATTCTTCCATTAGTTTAGTTTTCAATTTGGCATGTAGATGTTAAAACTCGTCGTTCATGTCATCTTATCGTCGATATATTTGCGTGAAATAATTCGATTCCATGAGTAAATAGACAGTTTTCTCATTTCACCAAACAACGCCGTCGCGTAACTGAAAAGGCAAAACATCGGAAATGATTCGTATTTCCTATCGTGTGAAACTTGAAGAGCGGTTGCGGTCACGCCAGACTACGACCTAGGTTCGACCGAGGATCGACCGAGGATCGAACCTAGGATCGACCTAGGTTCGACCGAAGATCGACCTAGGTTCGACCTAGGTTCGACCGAGGATCGACCTAGGTTCGACCTAGGTTCGACCTAGGTTCGACCGAGGATCGACCTAGGTTCGACCTAGGTTCGACCGCGGTTTTCGTTAGGTTATTTCTGAGCAGTACTGTATCTCAGCACTACAAGAGGACCTTGACAACGTCTCTGCATGGTCTGACAGAAACAAAATGGTTATTAATGGCACAAAAACCAAATGTCTGTTGGTCACCGGTAAACGTCTAAACAAGAAAATTGATGATTTATCCCTTAAACTTACTATGCAAGACACCAAGTGGGTCGACCAAGTGGACGCACAGAAACTGCTCGGAGTCATACTTGACAAGGCTTCAATGAGCATGTCGAGCAGCTATGCAAGGAGTTATCTCAGAGAATAGCAGTACTGAGGAAAATTCGACGATATCTACCTATATATTGATCAACGCATATTATACTATAACGCCATGATAAAGCAGACTATGCTCTACGGATCAACTGTCTCGACTTCATGTTCTGCAGAGAATATCAACAGGGTATTCAAACTTCAAAAACGTGCGGTACGAGTGATTTTGGGGACTGATACAAGAGCTAACAGCGTTGAGCTCTTTAAGAAACTAAATTGGATTCCGTTTTACGACGAGGCCAAAATAAATTAATGTACTTTAGTTTTTAAACGTTATTCGGGCGACTGCCCACCTTATTTAACTGACATTCTCAAATCAAATACGGACATCCACAGCAGAGCCAGTAGATATGGCTCTATTAATTTAGTTTGCCCTCGTTTCTCCTGTGAAACTGAAGGATGTCGATCTTATGCCTTGAAACGAGTAGGCTCTGTGAAACCAAACTGTGCATGTTGACGTTTCGTCCACGGTTCTGTGAATTGTTTCTTTTGGACCAGCTTTACATTTGGGCGAGATGTTGGTAGGTTTTGTAAGTGCTTACTTTATATAAATTGACCAGTTATAAATCTTACGCTCAACTGCGGTAGGCTTAATGGCGGAAGTGCAAATAGTCACTGGAAGTAAATTGTGCAAAAATGCAATTTTAAGACTCGTGCTCCCCACAGGGAGCCCGCGTAAAAAGCGTAGCAGGAGGAAAATCGGAGGCGCGCAGGGAATGACGGGAAGAGAGAAAGAAAATAAGCCTCTGCCAGATAATGTGCGGTTCTCTGGTCAAATTCGCGGTTCTCTGGTCATGGCACTCTCTCCTGAAATCGACGATAGTTTGGACGATGTACAATGTTCTTTGAATAATTTGAGTCTGGAAGGTTGGTGTTTAATGTCATTCTGTCCAGGTTGTCGTTTTAGTTAACATTAATAACAATTTTACACCATCTAGTTTTAAATTCGTTTATACTTTAATATATATGCATAGTTGAGTGATTTACTGATTTGGCTTTTGAGCTTGAAGCTCCAATTGTTTTCTATTTTTGCTGTACAAGCTGTCTTATAAAGTTAACCTGCAAACTACCGAATGCTAGTCAATGTGAACGTCTAGTCAAGAGCTCGCTGATTTCTGAGTTTAAAAACTCATTGGAACGGCCATTATAAATTGTTACCAGTGTGTTAATTGTTGTGGCACTTGTTATTATCTTGGATATTTATGTTTATCATTTTGGATATTAATTATTTGTGTATTATCTTGGATATTAATGTATCACTCGAGTCTGACCCAGTCCATCACTGAATTTGATCGCCATGTTGGATACGTTATCTGGCAGAGGCTTCTTTTCTCGTTTTCCGTCTTCCCGTCGTCCACCGCGCGCCTCTGATTTTTCTCGATCCACTCCCCGCGCGCTTCCTATTTTGCCCGCACGCCTTCCTCTAATAAAAATAAGCCTCTGCGGAGGAGAGAGATGCAATCTAATCAGATGTGAAACTGAGCCTTGTCACGAACTCAACATCCATCCACAGTGGCCAACTGTCATCAAAGTGGAGCTAAAACAGTATATCGTATAATTCAGATAATTTGTGTTATCCATAATGAGACGACTGCGTCGGCTCCTTCGAAAGAAGCACTTGCTCGTGGTGACGTGTATTGCTGCTGTTCTGGTTGGTTTGACGGTCGTCTTCACGACGTCTCGTGGTTTACCATCATCAGGTTTTGGTACGTCAAATATTAGCTATAAGTTAGGGCTTCTCATAATATAAGAGCTTCTCATAATATAAGAGCCGAATATAATGCATCAATACATGTACAGCAGCCGGTTTGTTTAAAGCCTGCCGCATAACCACTTATCCGGTGAAGTCCTACATGTATATAATAATAATAATAATAATTTATTTCTTCTATGGCGCCATTTCTTCTAATAAACCAATAGCGCTTTACAGTAATACAATAAAGATAAAAACTAATCACTAAATACTAAAATACTAAAAATATAGTCGTTATTTACAAATGCTCCAATGTCGTTGCTAAAAAAATAATTATAACAACATTAATAATTATGTTCTAAATCATTTCATATCTATACATTTAAATAAAAATGTCTTAAGTCCAGTCTTAAAAAGGGCAATAGAGTTTATATGTTTTTAAGATCTTCAGGTATATCAACTGATATATTCTCCATCAAAACTATAGGACAGATACGATATTTATCTACCAGATAACGAGTATCCATCGGATAGAGAGTTATCCTATATTGTTAGGCTTTCATGAACAACCGCTTCTAAACGGTCTGAGTAATATATCATGTACTAGTATCATTCTCCCTTGTGGGTTTCCTATAGTTGTTCACTAAACCGAGATTTGTGTTAAAGTGCCTATATCACTTGTGGGATCTTTACATATTTATAGTAATTGGAACATTCTAAGAAGATTTGTAATATATCTTCTCAGGCGAAAATTTCATCTTCATGGACTTTTTTGCAGTTAAAGTTACCGGATATGACATCAAATGAGGAATTTTTGAAGCAAGAAACAAAAGAAAACTGATTTGCATTGCCTCATTTGATGTCATATCCGGTAACTTTAACTGCAAAAAAGTCCATGAAGATGAAATTTTCGCCTGAGAAGATATAGTACAAATCTTCTTAGAATGTTCCAATTACTATAAATTTGTAAAGATCCCACAAGTGATATAGGCACTTTAAAGATTTTCAACGATGTCGCGTGCTCAGGCACCGCGTTAAGGTATTGAGCACTCTGTTACCTGCTGCAAACACTTTGATGAACCAATACACCATTATCATAAAGCGAATCGCAAAGCGCAATCGGACCGGCGAATATTTCAATTAAAGAAATAACTCAAATTGACTAGAACCGCTGCATATAGTAGTATGCAGATGATCGCTAATCCAAATGAAACCTTTTACTAACGCTCAAACCTTAATACTAACACTAATCGTTAAAACGTATTTAGAGTTATAGTATTAAGGTTTGAGAGTTAGTAACAGGTTTCATTTGGATTAGCGATCGTCCTACTCGGTTCTGGTCTTTGCTTCCAGCAATGTCACAGTGAATTTGAGTTATTACGATAGCGACGTAAAGTATAGTTGGTTTATATATATAGGGACTTTAAGATCTACGACGGCAACCTAGAGATGAGAGATGATCCTTAACACTGACTTAAACACAGATACTACAATCACATTTTAGAAATATTGAAGCGTTTTGGAGATCATTATTATGTGGAGATCAATTACGCTAGTCAATCGACCGAGTTTCATTCAAATGCTAAAATTTATATTGCTTTCACTAGCGTCGCCGTCGCAATTTTCCCTTTCGTAAACGGTCGTTAGCATCCCGAACCGTCGTTACCATCTCATCTCTCATAGAATGTTGGGTAAGCGGAGTGAAATTCCTCGTGGTCCTATAAGGTTCCCGCATACTTTGTTGCGGTGACATGTTCGTCGTGAAATGTAAGTATTTAGTATACAGGAGAAGAGCGTTCATGCAGAAGAAATTATACATGGCAAACTCTCAATCCTGTAACAGTAAATGTATATGTAGAATCGTAGATATACTTTCAAAAAGGCAAATGACGTTATACGGGATTTCGAAATAGCAATCGCAACAACGTATGCTGCGAGGTTTCAAAATATATTTGTGGACTGACAAAATATATTTGTCGACCGACAAAATATATTTGTCGACTGAAACTATTATATGCGCATTGCATATATGGACCACGTAGAAATACAAATCAAAATGTATATAAAAAGGTTGGTGTACTGCCGAAATAGCATGTAAGTTGTCTAACGTTTCGAGCGCGAAGGCCTTCGTCAGAGAGTGAAACATAAAGTGAAATAATCACTCAGTTATTATTTCACTTGCCACATAGATGCTTGTTCGCTTTTTAATTAGAAATATTACGAAAGAACACGAGAAGCCGCGAAATAAAGTGTGCGGGATTGGGAACCTTGGGACCACGAGGAATTTCACTCCGCTTACCCAACATTCTATGAGAGCTGGGATGGTAACGACGCTTTGGGATGGTAACGACCGTTTACGAAAGGGAAAATTGCGTCGCCGTCCTACTATATAAAAAACTCGTGCAGCACGCGAACATTGAGTTGCTCCATCCAGTTCTATTTTAGAGATTAGGGACCTTAACATCTACGACGACAAGCTTGGACGGCGACGGCAGTGAAAGAAATATAAATTTTAGCATTTGAATGAAACCACGTTCGACTATTGCCTAGTGTATTTGACACTCAAAGCTTGTTTTATGTCATGATCTCCAAAACGCTTCAATATTTCTAAAACGATTATAGTGTCTGTGATTAAGTCAGTCTTAAGGAACAGCTCTGATCACTCCACGAGTTACCGTCGTCCTAAAGACGTGAAATTCATCTCTGTGGCGTTGTAAACAGAACGAGGACGGCGTTGAGATTACTGTTGGGAATAAAAATTATCCATTCTTTTTCGGTTTCGCATAATAATTTTTTTTTTAACGACGCCCCGTCCTGTGTTGCTCGTCGTAGATCGTAAGGTCCCTTGTATAAAAAAAACGGAACCGTCATAAAATTAATTAATATTCCTTTCAAACATTGAAAGTCTTAGACACCTCTGAGCTATAGGAAGAGAAAAAGCTTTTAAATACTTTCACCATACATATACTTAAATTTATCTTAATTACTTATACACATCCTTGGCTCAGAAGTATCTAGGCTTTCGAACTACTACAATAGTATCTTCCTCCGCATGCAGGCAACTCTGTGGTTTCTTTTTTCAGAGTCAAATATGCTTGCAAGGCTGTTTTGACCAAGCCAGATAGCATGGGGGCGAGGCGACCAATCCTTTGACAATCCTCCAACCTCTGTCGGATATTAATTAGGGCAGCGGGGGCAGAATCTCAAAAAGGGCACTTTCACAAAAGGAAATTTTAATTTAGTGGGAGAAGCCGCCTAGCGATCTTTATTTATTTAATATCTGTTACTGAAAAATGCACAGAGATTAATGCTACGTGATATGTAACACATTCGGGAAATGTCTATTCTTAAAAGTTTATTAACAAAAATGCCAAGTTATTTTGTGTAAATAATTAAAAAAATTCCTTCCAAAAATTTCAGTCTAGAGCAACATCGTGGACTTTTAGAGATGTCTATAGCAGCAATGGAAATGGTCCATTTATATTACATCTTCACATGCATAATCCATCGGACTCATCTCGTTGACTCCTTCGAAACCAAATTACACAACCTATACTTCGTCAATCGTCGACCACGATTTAGTGCAACGATTAGTTCGGGCTCCTTCCTTTTCATTACGCATCTCGGTCGCAAAATTTAAATGTTTCTGCTTTCCGAATATGGGCAGTATAAATTTTAACTTAGAGTGCTAAATAAATTCAAAAAGAAGTATAAGATATCGCATTACAATATAGCTGCCGGCGCCCCTGCGTACAGGATATTAATTACTGTCGTTCATATCAAGTACTAGTAGTTCCCATTTGTAAATAGTTACGAAAGAACATAACTTCCCGTGCCTAAAAGCCCATTTACACTAGCGAGTTTTGGTACGAATGTTCTCCTCCTGGTGCATACGATCGAGTGAATTCATGACTTACAAAACTATTGGCGATCCCCTGAGACGCAGAACACAAAGGTTTGTTTGACGGACATGTTGATACCACAAACAAAAGAAGTAAATGAATTATTTGGTTGAAGTTCCTCCAACAATATGAAATTATACTTTCATGAGTCATCCACTCAATTGCATCCGCTAGTGTGAGAAAAATCGTACCAAAACTCGCCTGTGTAAATGGGCCTTAAGTGACCCGAAAACGGACTATCGTGAACTGCTTCAAAATATCACCTGTGATCTCTTCTGGGACCATAATAACATAGTTGGGGTGCAGCTGTTTATGACCGAGGGATCTTACCAACAACCCGTCTCGAATGAAAAGACGATCATAGAGTTTAAATAACAATTTCAAACGCGCACCCTCTCCTTCGTACGGTGGCCCATATGTGCAATACACAAAAGAGAATGTCAGTACACAAACATAAGTTTTAATACACCAGTAAGTTGTCTGATACACTTAACAAAATATCGATTCACCAAAGCAAATACAAATTACATGTAAAAGTTACCCAGAATACACAACAAAAAATCGTCAAAACGCAACGAAATCTTGGCACAGTACACAACGATGTTTCACTGGAGACACTATAGCGAAATCCGATACACAACTAAAAAGCAACGCAATACAACAAAGAGTAATTCGATACACGACAAAGAATTCGTTCAATACACAACAAAATTTTCTCAATACACAACGAAAAGTTGCATGCGGGAACATCAGGGACAACAGCGAACTAAGCGCATCATAGCGGGGGCGACGAGTTAGAGATGCACAGCCACGAGGTCAGTAGTTCACTGGGGTTGGCCTGGCCCGTGAGGTGTTTAGCTTTTATATTTGTGAATTTTTTCGCACTTACGAGATCGAAATAATGTTTTGTTGGCATTGTGGAAATGGCATGGATGCTTTGTATGTCTTTTGCCAACTTGCGGGAAGAAAAAGTCCGATGCTGGGCTTACTGGTGCCAGTACTAGTACTGCCAATACTAACAGTAATTGTCATTCCCTCCCTCGAAGACCAGCCGATCTCAGACAAGATGACAGTCAGAGTGCTCTCTCACAACACAGAGGATCGACTGCTCCTGTCGCTGTTCCGTCGTTATCGGCATTCATGAAAGAGAAGGAATGCGAGAGAAGGTCACACTTCGAGCCGAAAAGCAAGAAGGCGCGCAGTTCATCGAAGTCAAAGCGGCCAAAAGACGACAAAGATGAAGTGCTTATCACTGTTGGACGTATGGAATATGATTGTGGGGAAGTGAAACCTCTTCGCGGCAAAAGTTTCCCTGTTAAGCTTTTAAAAGAAACGAATTACGAACAGGCCTTGGAAAGAGCGTTGACTAAGTGGGAAGACTACGACAGAACGTTCTCAAGAGAGCGCGGTTATGTTATGGTGTACCCTGATGGCAAGTTAGCGCGAACCATTCCAGGAAGCTCAGAGGAGTTTACACTAAAAAAGTATAAGGAAGGCCTTGGGAAAAACTACGACCGACAAGAAAACCGATGAAAGTGCAAAGCCGATCACGCATTGGCTCAGCGATGTCGACGAAGACCTGCAAGACCCGCTATTCAATGCTGATGTTTTTGAGTCTATGGACGATTTAGATTTGGAGTGCATCGATGAAATCAATCTGACAGTGACTGAATCTGCAAGCACTAGTTCAACAGGTTGGGATGAGCAAGGAGACCAACAGGACCCGCTATTTCCGTAATACACCATTGCTGATTTTCTGTAAGTTATTTCTACCATTTTGTTTACAGCGATATTGACAGTAACATTGCAATGTTGACTTCCGGTCCACGGCGATTTCTAATAGCAAGTACATAATATGAAGTTCTATTAAAAGTCAGATCAATTAACTGCAAGTAAACTTCATGTTATATGAAATTTAATATTTAAAATGCAAATTTTTAGCAACTTACCAAGAAATCGCGGTGTGGCTGTCAATATTACAAGTTCCCGCGGGAAAGATCATCTTGACTGTAGTGTATGATCTCTACAGGCCCAAAATTGTAAGCCTTTCACCCAATCAGTTTGACTTATCATTGCAGGATATAAGGGAGCCTTGATAATTTATTAATTTGTGCATGTGTGTGTGTGGGGGCTTTGAGAGGGGTCATGATTTTTCAGCATTACAATTAAGGAGGCAGCTTTCGAAAAATTGCCTGAAAATAGGACAAGGACCTAGGGAGGTCACCAAAAAGTTTCTAATTTTTTTTTGTTGAACCATGTTTTAATATCAATATATATATCAATATATATATACACACAGTATACAGTATATATATACTGTAGTATATATATTATGATTCAATATAAATTATTTATAACCAGGTGGGACTGACTCTAGACAGAAAGCAGCATGCTGTGAACACGGTTGTGAATTGAATTTCGGGGCAGTGAATTGGTACACGGATCTGCCAGTCTCTTTTATTTTGCTAT
Source organism: Chrysogorgia sp. JL179-B06 (assembly GCA_035772405.1). NCBI lineage: Eukaryota > Metazoa > Cnidaria > Anthozoa > Scleralcyonacea > Chrysogorgiidae > Chrysogorgia > Chrysogorgia sp. JL179-B06. Next base: position 1,614,327 of record JAYKKM010000475.1, on the reverse strand, counting down.
ATCTGCTTAGATGTGTCAAGTTGATCGTCCAGGTTGTTGTAGTCTACAACAACCTGGACGATCAACTTGACACATCTAATGATACTCCTAGGTTCAAACCATTTACTAACTTCATAGTTTATATCATTGTTGAACCCGAATCTAGGTTTTTTAGCAGACCAACACATGTGCTGTAAATGGTAGAATCATTAATAGCAGAACAAGTCCTTTAATGAAACATGACCTATTGAAATTAACAGGAACAGCCCCAAGGAGTTCAGCTCCTGATTGGCTGACATGTGATATCATTTGATTAATTTGACACCGCAATGTTGCAAAATAAACATTCTTCATGTGCATATAAATTGGCCCAAATAACCTCGTTTTAGAGTAAAACTTAATCTTTTGAATTGTAAAAAGCCTAAAGCAACATGAAGATGCTGTGGAAGAGCCTCCAGTAACAAAAGATAATGCTGCCCCAGATCCGAAGACCGATGAGCATTTCATCTTGTTGGTTAAAGAATATGCATCAACCAAAGTTTCTGGAAATCCACGAAACATTGTTGTAAGCCGTTTAAGTGTGTGGCACACTGCTCAACAATATTTCAAACGAAGGAGATTTTTGGCGAGTACTGGAATGCTACAATTGACCTTTGCCGCTTTTGAGGGCGAGGAAGATGCGGTTGACCTTGGTGGGCCTCGCCGAGAATTTTTCCACTTGTTGCTTGGTGCCATTTCAAAAGATAATAGTACTTTACTAAGTAAGTTTTATATACATTGACCATTAGTTGTAACTCTTTTAACATTATGCTACTGTCAGTATACTGGTATCAAAAACTTCACTTTCCTTCCCACCCAGCTTATAATGTTATATAGCCCTTATTAATTCTAGATTAAAGTGACGTTTTATAAACGTTTTGTAGATACACCTGTCGGCCATGTCATACGATGCAATGTTAATGCGTTACAAAGTGTTGGCGATGATGGTTTCCCTCCCTGTATGATTGTACAGGGAGGGAAACCACCACGGCTATTTAGCAAGGGGATATGTCAGTACAGTTGAAGCTGGGTTCGACAATGCTTTTCCTGATATAGATGAGGTTCCTGATGCGACCATCAGAAATTCATTGATCAAGGTAAGAACTTGCTTTATGAGATGAAATATCCTACTGATTAAAAACACTATAGAATGAGACAGCGTGCAATTATGAAATATATTAAATTATTCTCAAACTTGTGGATACACCACATTTTCATTTCAATTTGATGTACAGGTATCTGCAAATTTCAATTATTTAAATTTAACAATGTGTCACCATGCAAACATAAAAAATCTAGTATATAGAATATGGTTAACACAAAATATAGTCATTTGTCTGATCAATTATTTGCCTCTGCCTTGAATATTGGCAATGATATAATTGGCTTGCTCACCACTGACAATTACAATATTTATTTGAATGTTTAACTTAACCTTGTCCAATAATTGTTAATTTTTGACAATTAGTGTAAATTACATTTTCAAAAAGCAAGTAGGGAAAGGCAAAAAAACAGTTGAATGATTATACAACAACTAGATAGATTTGATAACATCCATATTTTATAATTTCAGTTAAAAGAAGGTACAAGCTAAACTGAACTTGACAACTGTTTGAGAGAGTGTGAATGGCGATTCGACATTGATGGGTTACCTGCATCTGTTCAGCTGGAGAAAAGGAATGCATTTATACAGGAAATATGCAAATATTACGTTATTATTAAATGCCAGTCGATGTTTGACCAACTCCTTGAAGGCCTAATGTATTATGATGTAAGTCCTTACAATTTTGTTAAGAATAATTATAATTTTAAGTTAGCCCTTACCGTAATTGTTTTTATTGTGCAATATGCACTACCAGTACCCAGTATTTCATATTACATGTATAATTCATCACCCAATGTCAAATTGGGTATCCCAGAGAGAATACATACACCCCTTCACCACAGGGAATATTGCATACAAATTAGGGAGAAAACCTGTTTACTCAGGGGGGCATGTACATGTGTTTGTAGCCCAGTATGCGCTTGTGTGTATTTAATGTTATCAGATTGTTTGGTATGTTAACTCAGTATTTGTCTGTTCTTTCAGGTTTTGGATTTTGTGCGTTTACACAAAGGAATGGCCGCCCACCTTTTCAGGTATAAGCCAGACGAAAACCTCAATGTAGGGAAACTGATGAAGATCTTGAAACCAGATGTTGCGCCAGTGGGACATCGTCGCCGAGCATCAGAGGAAATAATAATGTCTAAATTTATTGCTTTTTTGAGATCTATCGAAGGTACAGTATTGTCACGTAGTATTGTGTTGTATGACTTGAACATCCTATTGATAGCTAGGGATGTGCTCCAAAAATTGCCGGATGGAAATTATCTGCATCAATTGACTGCATTACTAGGGTGCATTCCCCCCTGAAAATGTTTAAAATTTTGAATCTATGAAATACCATTTAATTTTCTGCATTGGCAAAATAATAATAGACTGTTGCAACCTGATGGAACATTTTGAGAGATTTTAAGAGAATTAAATACCCTTATACCTTTTATGGTGTTGCAGAATGTTTACTAATATTTATTTTCTGGTTTGCTAGATGCCACTTTGATGCAAGACTTGGAGGATGAGGACATAGAGCTGACAGTAGAAGAAAGGGAGTTTATTAAAATTTTGACCCCAAGCCATATGCTACTGTTCACAACTGGCACAACTAATATTCCCACAACTGGGTTTGAGCCTCAACCAGTTATTTCATTTGTGCACGATGAAAAGAAAATGATTCCATCTGCCCAAACGTGTTCTAATGTACTGTATCTGTATGTTAACGAGAAGGCAATGGAAGGCAACATTTCTCATCACCTCTTGACAGCCCTAATGAATGGAGGTGTATTTAGTAAAATTTAACAGTTTTTATCTGGCTATATAATATGTTCCTCTTTACAGGATGTTTCTACCAGCTTTTTTTGTTTTTGTTCTTTATATGTCACTGTTTGTACAAAAGCAATTATCCAAATATTTACACCTTCCTAGAGATTGTTAAAAATTATTAATTTTCTTAGAAATCAAAACAACCAGACCCTTTACTACATAAAATGTAGTTAATCACTGGGGAGAATGGTGGGGAGAATGAAATGAAGATCTGTCCTTGAAAATAATTCCATATTTTGTTGTGCTGCTTCATTTCATGGTTTCCTTTTCATGATACACACTACCCTGATATCAGAGCCCCTTTCACACCTACGCAAGAAGCTTTGGGAGAAAGTGGGCTCTGACAACATACTCGATATTTCTTCGCCCCAAGTTTCAACTGGTCAAAGTTTTTAAACTGGTCAAACAAGTTTTTGCTACTGAGCCCGTAAACATAAGACAGTGAGTCGGTTAAGAGCATGCGCAATACGCTTGTTGATAAAGATTGAAGTGCAGAAATATGCCTGTCGATCGATGAGACAAATTTGTGGTGTTTTTAGCTAAGAAAGAAATAAAATTGGATCTTAAACAAGTGATTCTGATTGTGTGTTTATTGTTAATATTGCATTTTGACGAAGGCAATCACAGTCGATTCTGTGTAGCATTCGCACGGCCATATTGCAGTCTTAAATTAAGCTAGAGTCTAGTTTGCGCATGCTCAACAAGAAACATCGAGTATGTTGTCAGCGCCCACTTTCTCCCGAAGTCTGGCATAGGTATGAATGGGGCTCTGATATCAGGGAAGATACACATTATTTATAAAAAAACAGAACATTGTTGATTAGGGTTAAAGTTAGCGTTAGGCAAGTATTTCATGATTGTTCCAATAATAAAAATGTAAACCACTTCATCCTCCCTGTCTATCATTCTTTCAAAAGTGACAGATTATTCATTTATATATATGGCTGGAGCAAATATAACAACTTTGAAATTAACCTCTACAGTATATATAAAACAGAGTATTTTTACGGCCAGAGCGGATTAAATTTACAGTAATTATAAGGTTCAACTTTGGAATTTATATATTAAGATAGTTATAGATTTAACGTGTTTGTTATCATTACAACAAACAAACTAAAGGGGGTGGGTACAAAAATCCATATTTAAGAAATAGAAAACATTTTTTCAGTGTTTCCATCGGGCTTGTGTCCTCACACAATTTCAAGTTCTCCCAAACTTCCACTCGTGTTTCTTTTACTCGATGGAAACACGGGAAAATGTTTTGTGAGGTTATGCAATAACCAAGGTTAACAGCTATAAGGTAACCGTGCTGGCGTGCTTTATAAATGAGTGGCGCTAGCACGTGCACCGAGGGGGTAGGCTAAGGGATTGGAACGACTCCGTAGTCAGCATTAGCGCACTTGCTTGACTAGCAGTGACATGCATATTCTGGAGTTTTGTGGAATTTTTTTTTCTCTTCAAATTGCTAAAGGGTAAGTTATTTCAACCAATTTATTGGTGTGATTAGTGCAAGCTATCCCAAGGGCCTTATCAGGGGGTGGTCAGTTCAAGATACCACCTAGCTGGACCTGAATCCAAGTACCACTACTCGCTTCAAGGCCCCCTTGGTAAACAGCTTGCACCTAACCATCCAAACATGTAAGTAAAAGGTGAACGAATATGCTAACTATTTATTTTATAAAATAACCCGTCAAAAATAAGTAAAACGTGACAATCATCAATCCATCAAAGCGTAAATAAAATTCTCCTTACTTGATTTCATGCTGTTACTATAATATTATGTAATTGTATTTCTTGAGTTTGTCTTTAATTCTGAGCAACAAACCTTGTCTCCGTGTAAGACACCATATTTACGATACACTTGGTCGTTTTTAGTCTTGTGCACTCTGACAGAGATGATGATACATATTTAGAGCCTGTCTCCAAGTTGTTGGGGATGAAAAATTAAGCTGTTGACTAACCACTTGAAAATATTCCTGCAACAACCTGTCTTCATGATAGTCATGGCTATATTGCGTCATATCCTGGAATGCATCATCTGTAACATATTTTATGTGATCTTGTGAACCTGAGCTCTCAGGGAGAAAGTAAAGTTCATCCGGCCAACCAGCTACAGTATCAAAGCGAGATTTTCTAATGTAGTGGGAATTCCAATGTCTTTGGACTGAAGTTAAGTCTTGTTGCAACAGCTGCTGAAAACAATACCATAAGCATTCTTTTTGTAGTTGGTTTGATAAACTAAGATGCCCTGCTTCAACCAAATCTTTAAACAAATTTATCCACCAGTTTGATCTGTTTTTACGTAGGAATGACCACCAACACTCTATGCGTTGGTTTGCAGGTGATGAACCATATCTGTGCGCCTTCACCCCAGCAAACTCATCATCTCCACTGCTGCGAAAATAAGATTGCATTGCAGCCATAATAACATTCTCCGTTCCATTATCAGTTCTCAATAATGTTGGACAACCACCATATTTCGTTACTGCATTTAGGTAAAACTGACTGGTGATGGCAGGATCGTTATTCGTTCTGCATACCTCACAAGTGGCCCAAGCTCATGCGCCAATTTGTGTTTATATTGGAATTTATTCGATTTGTCAAAATAAGAGGATATTTTCATCTATTATTTGCAGTTTATTGTTACAATATATAAATGAAATAATGTGTATTTATATCTACCATAAGGTGTATGTGTCTTTCATTGCAAGTTTGGTGAGATTTAGTGTGTAGCCTGCGAGCAGGCTCTCTGCGGGTTGCAGTGCGACATGGCGACATTAATGCAAATATAATCGTTTATAATCAAACATTATACCTATGAATACTCAACAAAATAAACATTTATAAACCTTGTTGTTCCACTTACATGTTTATTGTGTTGTAATATTCTTCCTTGTGAAACTTGGCGCCATTCTGCCGCATTATACTTCGAACCCGTTTGCGGTATACTAATAATAGAGGAAGGTAGGTAACTTCCGCTCTCCGATCGACACAAATTCACCACGATAATGGCCATAAAATCATTCCAAATGCTTCCATCGGCGCCAAACTCGGGCAGCACCATGTCAGATAGTTCCTTCAACTAACCAACGAACAAAATTTCCGCCTTTCCACTCAACTTTTGAATAAAGCGAATAAGTTTCAAACCACTTTCATGTGTCACGCGTGTGACGTATTAATGCCGACCCTCCCCTCCGAAGCACGTAACAAAAACGTTATTACAACAGTAGTTTTTTGTTACGTGCATTTTCGTCGTAATGGGGAGTATTTAATGTTCTTGGTAGATCTTCTCATATACCCCAGCAGTTTGTTGGCTCTACTGGTTTGCTGAGCTACTTGCTTAGACCAAGTCAGGTTTCCTGTCGTCCATACTCCCAGGTCACGTTCACAATTTGTATTCTCCAAGATGGTATCTTTTAATCGGATACTGCTTTGGAAGAAGAAATTTCGAAGTTGGAGAGGTCATTTTGCAGGGATGCTGCGTCAGCTTCTAAGTTGATTTCTTTGAACATCTTGGTGTCATCGGCGAATGCTGCTAAGTTAGAGTTTACAACAGAGTTAGATAGATCATTGGTGTATAATAAAAAAAGTAACGGTCCAAGAATAGAACCTTGAGGTACCCCAGAAGTCACAGGTAGCGGTGTAGATGTTGCACCATGCAAGTACGGTAGTTTGTTGACGACGATCTTTTAAGTAAGAGCCAAACCACTTCAGAATACTACCATATTAAGATGCAATAGGGTATAACTTCTGAGTCAGCCATTATCGCAACATAGAAAGAAAAATAACACAGAAAGACTGCCAAAACCTAGACTCGGTGCTACGAAGTAATAAACCTAAAACAATGGATTTATGTATAGGTTATATACCGTGACCGAGGTGTTTAAGCGATATATCAACCCGAGGGCGAAGCCCGAGGGTTGATATATCGCTTAAACACCGAGGTCTAAGGTATATAACCGCCTTATATCACCATTGGCGAGGTATTCTGACAATAATTTTGTATTTTTTAAATCTAGTCAGAGCTGAGTTTCTTTCGAGTCGTTTATATGTCAAAAAATTGTGAATTAATGTGGAATATTTAGAATGATAATATGCAGTCTCTTGGGTTTTCCTACTGTTCATCAGTTCAACTCCGTATTCAAATTTTGGGTGTTTAGATTATTCGTATTGTTTTCATTAACTGCATGCTCTTGCAGAAGCATGGCAGACTCAGACGAAGAGATGTTTATAACGCAAAATAGGTTTGATGTCAGCTTGCCTGACTTTGGCTTTGATCTGTCCCAGTTTTTGGGAATTGAAGAGGCTGATGTAAATTTACCACAAGAGCTCCAAACAACAGCTACTAGAGCAAAATGCGACACCAATAGCGCGTTTTTAAAAGAAACGTCGGTCGAAGGTGAGAAATTTCGTTTCAGTGGGCCAATATCGCACAAAGAATTGGAAAGTCACATTTCATCTCGAGTTCCTAAAAGCACTGAACGTCAAACACAGTGGGCTGTTCGTATTTGGCAGGAATGGACGCGAGAAAGAAAGAAGCACGAAAAGGAAAAATGAAGGTTGTGAGTGTAGCCGTAATTTCAAGTTTTCTAAGTGCAATGTTGTCATAAAAAATTTGTAATATAGTTAAATGTGATTGATTTTTTGCGATAAGATTTATACTAGTCTTATTTACAGCGTGAAAAGCGAGAGATTGTCGGTAATGAGATTCATTATTGCTATCATTTTTGGCGGAGATATAATTGATTGATGTTTTTACATTTCTCTGTCAGTTCATGAAATATCTGTTTACGTTTTAAGCTACAGCAGTTTTGAATATTTTTAGGGCAAGTACTGGGCTGAATAATCTGTTAGTGGATTTACAGGTTGATAACTAGTTATCAACCTCATAAATAATTTCATGAGGTTGATAACTACTGTAGTTAACAACCTCATGAATAATTTCATGAGGTTGTTAACTAGTTATCAACCTCATGAATAATTTCAATTCAATAGATTTATCAGCCCCGCACTCCCCTGAAAATATTCAAAACCGCCCCCAACTTTATGACAGTTGGATTCCCATGCGTGTTATCAGAAATAAAGACCTGTAGAGAACAAAGGACACCGAGCCAATGGTGATATAAGCAGGGTGAGGTACAGCCCGACATTAATCGCAGCTCATTTGTTAAACGCTTTGAAGTTTGCCGAGTTTCCAAACCAATCTTGATTGACCATATCTCGATTTATATACAGTGGTAGCTTTATTAGCAATCCAATCCACGTGCAATCCTTTATATAACCACAACTTCTACAAATAAAAATACTGGATAACCGAAAAAATATTGTATAATAATGATGCCATAATCATTTGGTAAAACTGCACTATGGTATGCCTGAGAAAAAAACAGAACTACAGCTTTTAAAACTTCACACAACAATTTGATAATGGAACAAATGCACATCATACTTTTTGCAAGTACTAGTTCTGGTTTTGATGACACCCAAAACGTCCCATGTTTTAAATCGAAAATTATAGTGTTTCTTTATAACGTCAAAGAGATGATAATAATAATTGTGTTAATGAAAATAATAATAATCCTGGCAGAAAAATTATTCTGATTCCCGGACAGGAATCGAAACTGTAACCTTGAGACGGCGAGACGCTCTAAATATTGAGCTACCGAGACTATGGAGAGCGAAGGTTACAATGGTGGATATGAGCTATTCTGCAATCTAATTGGTTCTTATATTAGCAGGCTTATCAGCTCATATCCTGTTAGTAATGAAGAAACAAAATGGTGGAATGTTTTCCTAAACTGAATAAGCAAAATATTCGGTATACCTGCACGAGTATCTATATTATAAATCAATTATAACATTTAGCTGTCGTCGGCACATGCGCCTCATCGGCTATGACCGTTTGTTATTTTCCTGTAGGTATTCATCATTTATATAATTGTTAGGTACTCATAAGATTTTAGCAATGTTACTGAATACTGCTGAAATAGGTCGATAGTTGAAGAAATCAGTATTTAGCTTCTTTCTTGTGTACTGGAGTGACTTTAGCTAATTTCCAGTCACCAGGAAGGATGCGACTTCTATTAAATTTGCCAATTAAATTTGTTTATTCCGTGCGTTAAATTCATCTAAGACCAATTGTTCCCGTCATTATCAGAGGAATAAAACATCTAATATGAATTAAATTAATTCATAACTAAATTCGTATTCAGAAATATTTAATTCAACGCCGTATAAATCAGGCGTACTAAAATATTGTACATCTTGTGAATTGTAGCAGTCAAACAAGATCTCAAGAATAACACGTCTCAAAGTGAAAAGGATAATATCGACGATGAAGTAAGATTAAAATTTTCAGTATTAATTCACGAAACAATGGCTGCGAAACAATTCCTGCGAAACAATGCCCACGAAACAACATGCCTGACTAACAATGCCCAGGATACTATGCCTGGGAAATAATTTCCACGAAACAATATGCCTGCCTAACTGTCCACGAAACAATACCCGCAACGCGAACAATATGCCTGCCTAACAATGTTCACGAAACAATTCCCGCGAGGGAAACAATGCCCACGAAACAATGCCCACGAAACAATGCCCGCGAAACAATGGCAGCGAAACAATGCCCACGAAACAATACCCACGAAACAATGGCCACGAAACAATGGTTACGAAATAATACCCACGAAACAATGGCCACAAAACAATGGTTACGAAATAACACCCACGAAACAATGCCCACGAAACAATGCCGCGAAACAATTCCCAATGAAAATATGCCTGCCTAACAATGCTTATGAAACAATATGCCTGCCTAACAATGCTCATGAAACAATACCTGCGAAACAATGCCCACTAAACAATGGCAGGGAAACTCCTCCAAGTCAAGGTTGGCAATAAGGTCGTAATGCATTTACTCTTATCTTCCATACATCAAAACCTCGATTTCAAATTCTGGATTTTAAATAACATTTTGAAAAGGTGTGTTCTGATTGGCTAAAAGCCGTGTTTCTATTTAACAAATAGATTCCATTTTGCCGTTGTCTGTTCAGTTATAGATGCACAGATGACGTGGAACGTGGTAAGAACAAAAACGTAGCCCAGTTCGACGCAGAAACCTGTAACTGCCCTTCTACTCTCGTTCTCGCCGGCTCAACAACAAACAACTGGGGACTGTATTCTTTTTTATTTTACTCTTCAAGAATTGTCAGTTACAATTACATTTGCGTATTCATCACAATTTGCTCACACTCTATTCGCACTCTATTCGCACTCTAAACTAACCACAATTTTCCTTGTACTATAACTACAGTTTGTTTTTATCTGTTATCGGTATATGACTAATCCTATTTGTTTATTTAATTAACATGCTTCAATTTACGTATCATAACATTTGTTGACATAAATGTGGTTAACGATTTCGTGGCCCGATCTATATTGACGTATTTTATCCGACACTCTCCCCCCCCCCCCCCCCCTTGCCTCGCCTACGGTCTAGAGCTGCACTCCTTTTTGGTATATTCCTTACTACGTTTTCGCTAACCTTTTTACATGTAACTTTAACATTCCTGTTTGTTTCCCCTTTACTTCTTACTTCTATGGGATATAACTTCTGAATGGGCCTAGATAAGTGCATTGGCTTCCCATTCATGATTATTCTAACCTTTGCTCCTCTTTATACCACCTTATCCTGTCCTTCTATCAAACCTTCCACCACACCCATTTTCCAACCGTTCCTCTTTTGGTCTTCATCAAACACCATAACTACATCTCCCAACTGTATTTCAGCCTTACCCGTGCTATTTACCTTTGAACGATGGAATTCTCACAAGTTCACCAAATATTCCTTTCTCCACCTATTCCAGAAGTGACTCAATCTCGTGGCGACTCTCTAACTCTAAATTCTGGCAATGCGACCGCTGGTGGTATGCTGTAGGACTTTCCCGTCAATTTCTTACAGGAAACACAAATGACCCACGACTTTCTTCACTACCTGCCTTCCTTTCGGTATGGGATACTTTGCCATCAATTCGGCCGGTGTAGCCCTCACCCCACTGTGGTTCTACCTGTGCACCGTAAGATCCCCGCATCGTCTACTAGACCTTGCTCCTGTACTGTTGGGTCACAATAACCCAATCCTCCGCCTCTTTTAATTCACTAACAGCTAATGCGCCTTTGCGCTCCTCTTCCTTTCTAATCCGTGATCTCAAATTAGTCGAACCGTTTTACCCATATACATGCCGTTACTCGTACTAGCCGTCCAACTATAAATCTAGCTACGTCTAGCACATTGGCGATACCTGGTGAGTGGTGACACTTTCACCCCTATTGTCATTGCTACTGCCATCTTTCTCTCTTCTTCCTGGCTCTCTGGCCATCGTGTGACCATCGACTCATTGGCATTGTTATTAGCAATTATTTTAGGCAAATGAGGTAAACCAGGCAAATGAACTCGGAACAACTTCGTACTGTAGCTTCGGCAAGTAAGGCAAATCAGACTTCGTATAGCTTCGGCAAGTAAGGCAAAATGGCGCAGAGATAAGGCAAACCAATATTAACAGCGCTCAATACAGATCAGGCAAAATTCACTCACAAAATTTCCGAATGGTTGAAGTATCCCGAAGCTGAAGGTAACCTGCAGTGCAGGCGTTTTGGGGTTTGGGGGGCTGACAAACCTCGTCTCAAAAAATAGCCTGGGGACGAGGTTGGAGACGAAAATACCCGAGGAACTGCAATAAATTATAGAAATTGATTTCGCTCATCGTTGTACTGTGAGCAAATGCTAAACTCATTTTGTGAATTAAATTATTATTTACGCCTTTCTCTTCCTTACATCGCGTAAAATTATCGTCATTTGAGTTTATCAAATAAGGACGGCCACTCATCTGGCCCCTGGGACAACCAGGATGGGCCCTTCCACCAGAGTTCATCACCCTTCAGTTTAGTCGCGGTCACGCCTCTAGAACCCAGATCAGCAGGGTTATGTTCGCCAGGGCAATGTGCCCACTCCGTTTTGCTTGTTAAGCGGAGGATTTCATTAACCCTATGTCGGACAAACTGTTTCCACTCACAATTATTCCGAGTCCAACACAATGCAGTTATGCTGGGCTCCAAAGCCTTACTTACCGAACTCATCAGCTGTGCCAAGATTCTGGCAGACATTAATTCTAACCTTGGGATAGTTAATTCCTTCAAAGGGGCCCGCCACTCTCGATTTACTGGCTAACAGCTTGACATAACGCGACTCATGTTCTATCTGGTAAAATAACTACAACTGCGCAGTAATTAAGCTCGTTTACTTGCGTCTCCGAATCCGTGCAGAAAGCTCTCAATTACACGCTTTTCCGGATCTTCGTAAACGCACCGAGCGATTCTAAACTGTTTAGCCCATCTCAAATCCCTGATCCACACTTCCCATCTAGTCCTTAATTTCTTCTCAACCGATCACTTCATCCCAATCTACTTAGCACCACACAACTGCTGAGTATTTTCATATTCACTATGACTGGACTAAAGATCCCCAAGGGGTCAAACAAACCTGCCAATAAACTTAACATGGAGCCCTTTGTTGGTTGCACCCCCTCAGCCTTATCGCCCGTGAGCGTAAGATCAAAACTAATTTTGTCTGTTTCACAATCCCAAGCTAGTCCTAGTACTTTCTGCCCCGTCTGGCCTCCATGCAAGGCTAACGCTGTCTTGGCATATGTCTCTTCCTCCTCTAATCTACCCACACTACCATTTGCTTTACCGTTCTCATCTTTTGTAATCTTATCTCTTAACTCTTGGTCATTCGTCAACCACTTGCGCAACTTAAATCCACCACTGGCCATTCTATCTCTTGCCTTCTGGAAGAGCGCATATGCCTCGTATTCTAACAGTATTCTCTCCAGTAACTAAATCATCCACGTAAAATCCATCTATCATCATATCGAAATTATCGGCCAAATTATCGAAAATATCGAGATTATCGGCCTTCTCCGCCGTATCTAATTCTGGAACTCGTTCTATAACTCCCGCGCCTAACTGCTCTTTGATTATGGAGTCGTATTCATTCAGTATTTCCGGATCCTTTCTCAACCGTCTTATCTGACCTTTCATTCGAGACAAGCTATATGCTCATAGTTAGCTGGGAGTGTCGTGTTACCAACTTTCCATGGCAACTTCACCGAATACCTCAGACCATCAAAACTAATATTATTCGTGAACGCCTCGTGAACTCCATCGCTCTCCTTAATACCCAGGCTATCCAAATTCCACAACCTGTGCACCGCATCTTCTAATGCCTCCTGCCGTCCATCATCCTGAGCCTCACATGCCACAAAATTCACGAACGTTTCATCACCATCGCTCAAATCCCTTCCTTTCAACGGGCCTGACAGAACCCAACCTATCTCAGTTTCTATAGCTACGGGTTCATCTGCCTCCCCTAGTATTACACAACCCCTCTGGAAATTCCACAAATTATCTGCCCCTATCAGCAGATCTATGTCTAATTCTTCTTTAGTCATATTCACGTCAGAAATCATTCACGTCAGAAATCCAAAGGTCCTTGAGGTTGAGGAAGTCATTCTTGACCACCTCTACGTGCTCATTCCTTATGCGTGATGTTTCCGGCACAACATAAGCTTCGAGCGTGAGCACTTTTCCGTTTTGTAGAGGAATTACGTCAACCCGAACAACATCCCTCAACCCACTCTCCTTGGTTTTCTAGCCAAAAGTAGCTAATCCTAACGACTCTTTTCTTACTAGGTTAATAGCGTCTATTTTGATAAATGGACAAAGTCCACTTAATAAACAGTGTTATATTACAGGTTTAATTCATGTCCGGGAATCATTTTTCTGAGCATACGAGCTTGACGATTGTCCATGAATCGTCTGTCTGCAAGCTCTCCAACATTCACTACAGCAGTGTATATATAACACAAACAGTGTTAATGGGAATCAATTTATTTCTCATATTTCCATAAAAAATAAATTATTGATTGGATGGGGAGTCCAGAGTCAGAAATACAATGAATTAAACTATGTTAAATTACTGGACAATTCGATTCTAGTCTGGGTACTAGTATAGTGCCCAACACCTCCGCCCCGCCCCCTAAATGTCTTTCATTTCTCGCCATGTGACATGGATTGCTGTTCCTCTGGGTCGTTTTCCGCGACTTCTGCAACGGTTGTCTTCTTCAGAACCTCTTTAACGCGATGGACCACTTTCTGAATTTCTAAACGGTAATTAATCGGTTGCGTCGTCGTCGATCTCTTTCCCGAAGTTGTCTTCTTCCATATCATCCGCATCTCCCATAAGCTCTAGTATGGCGTCGTCAAGATTCCGTAAATATTTCTAGCTTTTCTACAAGTTTAACTGCTCAAGTTCAAAAACTGGTCGACTGCTATCTGGCATTTTCTCTTCGGCTTGGGAAATCAAGACGTTTCTTTCCTAAATCGGACATTTCCTAGATGAGCCCTTTCCGTCTGACGTTATCTCGAAGGTTTGCGCTATTACAATCAATCCGGCTCGAAGGACCACGTGTCGTAGAAACCTGTAACTGGCCATCTACTCTCGTTCTCGCCGGCTCGACAACAAACAACTGGGGACTGTATTATTCTTTCTTTATTTTACTCTTCAAGAATCGTCAGTTACAACATTTGCGTATTCATCACAATATGTTCACACTATATTCGCACTCTATTCGCATTCTAATCTAACCTATTCTACAAGCTCATATTTATAGTCTATTTTTACAGGAACAACATAGGAGTGTCTTTACGTACACAGGAACAACATAGGAGTGTCTTTACGTACACAGGAACAACATAGGAGTGTCTTTACGTACACAGGAACAACATGCATAACAAGGTCATTACGTCTATAGGAATATGAGTTGGCATTCTTTGCTAACCACCATTTTCCTTGTACTATAACTACAGTTATACATAACTACGGTATGACTAATCCTATTTGTTTATATAATTAATATGCTTCAATTTACATCATAACATTTCTTGACATAAATGTGGCTAACTATTTCGTGGCCGGTTCTATATCCGACAGTTCTTAACCACGTTCTGACGTCCTCTGTGTACTGTATCTATAAATGAACAGACAACGGCAAAATGGAATCTATTTGTTTTATACAATCAAAAACAACCCCAAAGGTTTATAAAAGCTGTTGGGCATGAAAAAAGAAAAACATAGTTGCTGAGGGAGAATTTACGTTTTCGTGATTTTGATAAATTATACTTATCCCTACGTTTTACCTATTTTCAAAATGTAAACATTTTTCGTGTTCGCTGCATATAGTTATAGAAACACTCGTGAAAGTTTGGGATAATTCGAAATCACAGTGGAAACACTCGCTCTTAATTCAGGATCGTGTTCCCACGGCAATTTCTCGTTCTCCAAAACTTCCACTCGTACAGTATTTCTACAACTGTATGGAAAATGTTCTCTATTTCTTAATTAAAATAAAGTAAAAAACCTGAACATAATTAACCCTCCAACGCTATCATTCTTTCGCTCTCACTCTAACAGAATTATGTTTGATGTTTCTCAAGTATAGCATTATTACTAATTCTGCATGTCCTGATCTGAAGCACTGAAATGCTAAATGGGATATAATTTACATAAAAAGTGGAATTTACCAAAGGTACACAATAGCTAAAAGAACACCTCATTCACTTTTCTTAATTCCTCAACAATTTCAGGCTGAACGTGACAGTACTGTGAGAAAAAGACAGAAAGAGAAAGCGTGTAAAAGGTTTCACAATCAACCGAACATTTTTGATCAACTTCCGTGGAACGACAGAAAAACAACACTGAAAAAATTCAATGTACTTAACCATTTAATTGTGAGTGAAAAGCATAAAGTCATATTTTGTTTCATTCCAAAAGTTAGTTGCACCAACATGAAGAATATATTCATAGCTTTGAATCGACTTTATCCTGACATGCAGGCACACCTTGACCACAGAAAGCTACATGTAAGCAAAGATATCGTACGTCTAAGTTATCAAAAAAGGTTTAACAAAGAACAAGTTTTAGACATGTTGAAGAACTACTACAAGTTTATGTTGGTTCGTGATCCTCTTGAGAGATTGGTGTCCGCCTACCGAGATAAATGGGAAAACAAAGTCAACGATGAGCTGCTTGAAGGTCTGGGGAAAGAGGTTGTTCGTCGATATCGGTTTAACGGCAGTAAAGATTCCGATCCACGGGGAGACGATGTAACATTTACGGAATATGCACGATATCTCATAGACACTCCTTCGAAAGAACTAAACGAGCACTGGATGCCCTATAATGACCTCTGTAGACCATGTGATGTCAACTATGACTTTATTGGTTCCATTGATACCGTCTCGAGGGATGTGACACACGCGATGCGACAAATCAAGGTTGATGAAACCAAGTACTATATGAGACGGGCTGGCAAAGGCGCTTTGGTAGAAACCAAAAAAGTAACGGCAAAGTTTTTAAGAGAACTCCCTGAGAACATTCTTAATAAACTAGTTGAAAAGTATCAGTTTGATAATCAACTATTTGGCTATAAAATAACAGAGTACAAAAAATTACATGCAAGTAATGACTCTCAGTTAGAATAGCTAGAAAATATAGGTATATATACTCAGGACCTCGTAGAAAATGTGCCCAAGCATGCAAGGGCAAGCATAATTATCCTAAGAGTAATCGCCAGAACGTTTACTATGAAATGAATCTCTTATTTCTAGTTAGATAAAGCTATAGATGAGGTAATTCGAACATTAATTAGTATAAATTTACAAGTTTCTACCACAAATCCTCAATTTTCATTGGCTATTGCAGGAGTTACTATCCGCTGTCATATAATTTCTGAGCTTAAACGAGTTCTGATTGGCTGACTGGCCAGTAACTCTGAGACGATAATCACTGCGCTATCGCATCACTAGAAATCATACTTAAAAAAGTGTTTTTTGCAACCAGACTGCATTTTGATGTATGGTTTCTAAAACATGACGAATTTTTTTTCCAAAATGGCGACTATATTATCATAACTAAAAAATGTCGTAGCATAAAGACATTGTATATATCAGATTTCTCTCAAGATAGAACAGTCTAAGGGTGAGGAAGTTGTTTATCGTATAATTATTTGTGTTTTTACGTCCGTTTTGATCGTTAGTGTGTTTTTGAAAGCTGTGCAAGCGTGAAGAAAACATCAAGCGTTGGATTTATAAATTATATCTAGCACAGTTCAAACTATCTCTTGAAAACTTCTCAATTGGATATTCAGTTCAAGCCTGATATTATACTAAAACAATTAGTCACCTCCGTCTCGGTGATTATCACGTCTCTTCACCGATAATCACCTCGACTTCTGTGACTAATTGTTAAATAGAAACCTCTAGGATAGAAGTCGCCTGTCATGTTTTTGAAAGAATATTTCATGAAAGATGTGAAATAAATAACTTGTAAATTTATATTAAAACAATCAATCAAAAAATCAAAATAAAAAAACAATCAAAAAATTTATATTAAAACAAAGTTTTCTATGGTGAGACTATCTGCTCAGAGAAAACGAGGGCTTGATGTCTCACTGTTAATTTATAAAATAACAAGTTTCTTACACACGCCCTGATTGGTCGAGCCTCGTTTTCACTCAGAGTACAGAGACGTCATTTTCATTTTGTATGATTGCCTCTGTCTTAAGACACTATATAGTTATTTCATAAAACAAATAAAAAATTACGGGAACCACCAAGTATATTAATAAAATACACTAAACTAGAAGTTACTATCGCAAGGAAACTGCTGCCTCTGCATTTCACATTTCACATTTCACAACATGACAATACTGCTCGCGCACATCTCAACCAATAAAATTGAATGCAATCAATAACAAAACAAATACATATAATTAATATCAAACGTCATACAAACAGAATTCCCCCAGCACACTATGGAATTGTCAGTATGTGGTTCTCCATGACGAACTAAAACAACTGACAACGTAATAGTTTATATTGTCACTAACACTAAGTTTCTCCATGACGTAACTAAAACAACTGACAACGTAATATCTATATTGTCACTAACAATAAGTTAAATGTCAATAGCAAATGTTAACATGAACAAAATTTCATGCCGACATGAATGTTAAAAATGACATGAATGTTAAAAACAAGCTTATGCAACATGAAATGTCAATAGAAATGTTAATTAAACTGTAATTTCGTTAACATCAATAAGTTTCTTTGTCACAGTATCATATGTGATTTGAACTTGCGGCATAGAAAGTAGAGCAATCGACAAGTTTTCAGGAGAAATCGTAGATAAATCCACCTCTTCTGGCAGGACCTCGATAATTCTTGTCAAGTTATCGTTGAAAATTGACAAGCTGATGGTATCGCTAGGTTTTTTCACATTCTCAAACAGAAGTCGTAAAAACCATAGCTTACTGCTAGAACCACTTTTTTGAACCATATGACAGGTTTCACATTGGAGCACACTGTCGTTTTTTGAAGAAGTCTTTTTTCCACATTTACGGCAAGCACGGTAGGTGGAAATGGACTCTACTCCCAATAAGCTTACACAGACGTCGAGGGTGGACAATATTTGGATATCTTCGACAACAGGTTCGGTAAATTCTTCGACCTCCTCGAAAGAAAACATATCTGATTTGGGAGTGTTCAAATATTTGGTTCCACCATCTTGTTTTAATCGAAGATTCTTTAACATGTATGTTTGGTTCGCTTCGAGGCAGTCAACAAACTGCTCCCACAAGATAACCTTCATCGAGGCAGTTGGGTCAACGATCACAATTTCTTGTTTTTTCAGGTGACCACTGGAGCTTCTTTGGCTTGAAATTGTTTTGCTTCCGCTTACTTTCGCGACCTTTGCCTTCACTGTGACGAGTTGTTCCGCCGAAACTTGGTTCAATGATCCATGTGTTTAAATCCGATGCCGCTTTCGTTAATTGGTGTTACCTTTGTGGCTTTATCGATTACAACATCTTCCTTTCCATATTTCGAACTTATTCTGAATTTTGTGATCTTAACTGGGCTTTTTTCGGTTTGGAATTTCAGTAAAACTGATTTTTTTTCAGGAGAAAAACACACAGCATTCACAGAACCATCAGACGTTTGCAAAGTCATGTTGAAATATTTGCATGTACCCGAGGCAGATACTTTAACTGGTGAAACGGCATGGAGATAGCAAGGAAGTCCATTAGCATCTTTAACTGGGGCTAGAAAAAGTAAAAAACACCAGAAATTACTATTAAGTTAAATGTCATCGTTCGCTTAGTTTTGTTTGTACTACATATATACTTACATTGATCTTGGCTGGCCATCTTTGCTGAATTTAAATCTTAAAAAATAAAAGGAAACTTTATAGTTTTCCTGGTATCCACAGTAGAACGACAGTGGCGACTTAATTGACTACATTTGTTAAGTACATGACTGTCTGAAAAATGTAAAAATTATACATTAACGGTTGAGGCAGTTAAAACTGCTTTTATACATTCAGTTCAAAGTTTATATCATTAAACAAAATTTTGAAATGCACTGTGTGCAATACTATTGTGTCTATTTTCCTCATGTGAACCTTTCATACATCATTGGTTCAATGACACAAGAGGACAATGTTTTCACTCTACTTAGTGCAACGTAAGACATCCCAGCGGTTCTTTTAATTCTTTTTGATTTGAAATTTTGATTTGAAATTCCGCAACATTTTGAGGCAAGTTAGTACAATGTCCCGAATAACCACGCTGGCAAAATACATCTAAAATCTTTTCCACATCCATGTACACTGGTAAGTTGGTTACTGACAAAAGTTCTGTGCTTGGGATAAGTTGATTTTTAAGAGCATGAAGGTACATGCGATCTCCAAAAGTGACAAAATGTTATCGACAGTTTGACAGTTCCACTCGCACACGGGAATTGTTTGTTCAACAAACAGAGCTATTAGAGTTAGACTAATAAATGAGCACTGTTTTCCACGAGAATCATTACTAAAACGTTCATCACCTTGATGGACACTTCCACAGGTAAAAAACGGCATTATATTAACATTAAGAAAACAAAATAAAACTTTTTTACTTACCGAAAATGTTGGCTTGTACAATACTTCAAACTCGCAGAAAAAAGAAACCACGAGGTGTAGAGCGCCCGCGTTAACTTGTACAGTAATATAACAAAAACACATCAAAAGACAAAAACATCAAATCGAAATTTGGCAGCACTTTACATAGTTCGCGGGAGGAGAGTAATAAGATTATTACTATTAGAGATAAAGACTTACCATTAACCTTGGCAATCATGTCCTCTAATTTAAATGATAGTATTAAAATAATGTATACAGGTAATAGTATTGGTAAATTTGTGTACTGCAGATTACAGTACATTAATTATAACTTGGGTTACACAATGGAAATCCCCTTTGATATTTAATACTCGACCTTTGTTTTACGAGTCGCTTAATCCAGTGCATGTTATCTGCGCCACATGATGAAGTCTGTTTTCTTCTTGAAGTCTAAACTGTAAATTCACAGATGATTTTAAGCTTGTTAACCTTTCATAAGTCATTGGTTCAATAACACAAGATGATAGTGTTTTTACTCTGCTGATTGCAACATAAGAGACTCCAGCAGTCCTTTCAGATTTACCAATATCAATCCAAGCCTTTGGTAGTGTGAGTCCTTGGCTCTTGTGTATTGTTAGAGCCCACGCTAGTCTAAGAGGTAACTGTTGCCTCTCGTGGAAACCATTTTCTGACTGTGATGAGACAGTGATTGGGCATATTGGGACACGTGATGGTTGGGTCTCATTAAATGAAGGACCTCTATAGTTGTCAAACTGAACAATTACAGCAACAGGCAAGTCTGGTGGATTATGGTTGTTCTGAAATATGAAGTCAATGACTGTTCCAGTAGCAACATTACAAAGACCAACACTTGACCATAAATTCATGGTTAGCATGATCCTAGCACCCTTGGCTAAGAATACAACTGGTTCTAATCCAGACATGTCTTCTGAAGAATTTTTTTTGGCAGTTGCAGATGAATGCCGAGCATTGATGTGAGCAACTGGATGCTCAAGTTTAGTCAGTTGTTCAGGATTGTAATTTGCAACTTGATCATTGCTATAGAAGAGTCTGGTAGAATCTTCAAATTCAGACAAATTTGGGATGTCTGACGGCTGACGAGTCAAAAGCAATTTCCAGTCATCAACTGTTGACTCAGCTTTACGGAGTCGTAGCAGTAAATCTCTGAACTCAACTTGCTCAGAACTTACACCTTGAACTCGTTGATTAACAGTGAGTTTAATAACCTTGTCAAACATTCTGTAAGTTTGATATCCTTGTTCACCAACAGCACTTGATGGTTTAGCATGATAAAGAGGTTTATCTGCGACAGGTGGTAACTGACCTGGGTCACCAATTAAGATTAGAGATTTGCCTCCAAGCACTTTGTCATGACATCCTGTTGCTTGCTTGCAACGCTTATCTATCCAGCCAAAAGCCACTTGACCGAGCATAGAATATTCATCAATAAGAATATAGTCAACTCCATTTAGACTTTCTTGCAATCTACAAAGGCTTTGACCTGTAAGATCTTTTCTACCCCTTGATCCAATGGGTAATTTCAACAATGAGTGAACAGTGATACCTCTTATATTATAAGAGGCTTTACCAGTTGTTGCAGTAACTGCGCAGCTATTCCGCAGAAGGTTGCGAATAGCATTAATAAGGTAACTCTTACCCGTACCAGCCACACCAATAATAATGAGGCATAGTGGCTGTTTTTCAGATGAAGTATTATCAAAATGTGACTTTACAATATTATAAGCAAGTCCTTGCATTTCACTGAAACTGTTAATATCTACAACTTCATACTCCTCATTGATAGTATGATTATCTTTTTTGTTTTTTATCCATGTTGGCATTTCATGAATTTGTTGATCAGAATACTGAGCTCTGTGTGCCAGTCATGTGTTGACTGTGGTGTTTGTTCAGAGTTATCAAATGGGGTATTAAGTTCAGATAGGATCATCCATTCTTCTTGGGTATTCCCTTGCTCTTCACAAGGTTCATCTTCTGGTTCTTGTTGACTTTCAATAACAGTTTGTAGTTTGTCAAACCAGTCTGGGACATTGGTTTGTCCACAAGGTGTCTGCAAGAATGCTTGCCAATGATTAATTAAGATCTCATCAGTTGGTTCTTGGTCACCCCATGAATTGTTTTGGGTTGTTTGCCAAGGTTTATACCTCAAAAGCTGATATTTACAGTAAAGACCAAAATTTTGACCTTTAGGATTAGGCGAGTATGTTGGGAATATTCTTGGAACAATGTTCTCTGCTAGTTTTGTAAGTTCATTATTAACAACTTTGTATGTTGTAGCAAACTGAACAAAGTTCATGTTCATAATCTCAGGTGAACTGTCATATTGCTGACGGTTAGCATACACATCAAGAAGTGAGTTATTTGTGCAAGAATCACCATCATGATTGGCACATACTCTACGAGAACCATTGAGGCTCACTGGAATCACTTTAAATGAAGAACTATGCAGTTTTAGTGACAGCAAATGATGCATTGTCTCTTGAGCAGCATAATCTCTTTCACCAAGAGTTTTCATAACTACCTTCTTAATAGCCCTGTGAGGGTCACTATTATTGTCAACATTTTCAACAATATAATTAAATGCGTGTTTCAACATAGGTGACCTTGGTTCACCTTTAGCAGCATATTTAGTGAGATATTCAACACAAGCATAGTGGTCAATAACAACTTGAATATCACAGTTAGCTCTCCACCCTTGCAGTTGGAGTCGTTGGTGATTGTTTAACCTGGAATCATTTCTTTTAGTAACAATCTTTGCTCTATATTGTACATTGTCACCTTTACCGAATTTCTTCAAATTCTAATTTTGTCTGAGGACAGTTATCAAATGGGAAATGAAATCTGCATTTCAACTCTGATTCGCTAGATTTTTTTCGTAGACAGTAGTTTGTGCTACAACGAGTGTGTCGTTGAACCATATTTAAAAGATCTACATAATCAGATTCTACATCATACTCTGGAATGTCATTATGACATTTCTGACATGGGTGGACTTGGGGTCTTATCCACATATCCTCGTCTGGTGGGTTTGGGTTCACGGTTGACAATAACCAATCAACATACTGACACGCTGTATCAGCAGCTTGCTTACCAGCTTCAATATCCTGGTCTAGTTCTATTGTATCAGGACAATCATTTTCATCCTTTAGCTTCTGTGCCAGAACCCTTTCAGGGCAGTCTGAGTAAGTTGACACAATCCTGGGTCATTATTTAATTTAGCAGTACCATGACAATGAATACTACCTCTACCTTGGTATTCGTATCTGAACCAGTGCCACTTTGCACCAAGAGTATTATAAAGCCAGTGTTTAACAAAGCTTTCTAGTCTCTGAGTGAAAAACCAATCCACAATATGAGGATTTTTTATTACATTTTGTCGCCTCACCTCACTGGTGACATCTTGATTTGCTCCAAACAGAGCATGTAATTCAGGCCAATGCATATCGGCTGATGAAAAAGTAAAGAACAATGTTGGTGCCCCAACATTAGTTATAATAGCTTTGAGTTCATCTCTCACTTTGTTCCAGTAAGCATTTGTACCAGCAATATTGCCAATATACCTTGACACTTTGGACATAAATACGGCCGAGTTATTACTTGCAGCCATTTCACGCAACTCATCAATAGTAAGATGAGCTTCACCTGGATTTTGTTTGAGGAATATTCCACTTTGTTGTAAAATGCGCTTCCTGTGAATCATGTTGAAAGCCCAGTAAGAAAACCTGGGGTGGTTAGCAAAACGGTACACCCATTTACCATTAATAAATTTAGCAAATTTTAAAAGATGCTTGATTCTTTCTTGGAGAGGAACATCCCTCAGGAGAGCTTGATTAGTGGGATCACCCTTCCCATCAGGGAATAATGTTGGAAAAGCCATAGTGGCAAGATGTGATACCTGATATTCATTTAATGGTTCATTTTCAATGGCAGGCCATGTCATTGGTTCATTTGCAGAAAGCTGATGTCTAATCGCTTCTATTTCTTGTTCTTGTTGTTCACCAACTGGTAAGAAACTACTCATTTCAGTTGAGTCATTATAAACTATGTCCTCAGAAGGATTATCAGTAGGTGGGCCTACATCAGGAATAGCAGTTTCATCTGAGACTACTTCATCTTCAGTCTCAACAGTCATGAGATCTGCTGGAACACCATTTTCAGGTAAAGAGTTTAGTGCATCTTCATTCATTTCAATCTCAGTAAAATGGGGATTATTACGTATCAGCCACAATAATGCATTGTGTACTTTTTCTCTTCTCACAGTCACATCTTTGAATGTGTTATCTTTGCCTTTGACCTTGACAATAATCACAGACAATTCTTTAGGATATCTTGGCAATGATGTTGCCAGTTCTTTCACATTTTGTGGCAAGTTAATACAATGTCCCGAGTAACCTCTTTGACCGCCAGGTTTAATATAAACTCTCATGATAGGGAGAGCACGAGCAATCAACATTTCCTCAACTTGAGTCAAATCTTGTAACTCATGTGGGACAGACGAAGGAATCATTGAATTTTCAAATGAGAATTTTTTAGGAGATTTTGTATCTCTAGAACAACGTGAGCACACATAATTATTGGGTGACCTTGGTTTAGATTTCAATGGCCATGCCTCTTGACAAATTGTGCATTGATTGATGGAAAATTCAACAGATTTATGAAATTTATTAATGTTAGATTTTGCCCAACTTTGTTCTTGAATACTGCCATTTTTCTCAATGTCAAATTCTTTCAGATAATCCTGCTGATTTGTAATTTTGTTACTACTTTGTTCAAGTTGCTTTTCAATAGCAGTTTCCTGCTCTGCTCGTTTTGTTTTCTGATACTTCCTAGCATTTTCAAGTAGTCTAGTTTGTCTCTCATTTTCAGTTTCTACTGCTTGTTTTCTTTTCTTATACTTCCTAGCATTTTCAAGTCTAGTTTGTTTCTCATTTTCAGTTTCTACTGCTTGTTTTTGTTTGTTAATTTCAAGTCTAGTTTGTTTCTCATTTTCAGTTTCTACTGCTTGTTTTCTTTTCTTATACTTCCTAGCATTTTCAAGTCTAGTTTGTTTCTCATTTTCAGTTTCTACTGATCGTTTTGTTTTATTACACTTTCTCACATTTTCCAGTCTAATTTGTTTTTGACTTTCTGTTTCCTCTGAACATTTTTGTTTCACACATGCGTTCACACTTGTAATTTGACATGAGGTAAGGCCTGTAAGGGTGCCTCTTTCGGTCATCTCAGTATTTGTTAACTGAACAGTTACCCCCTTGACTTCAAAGGGTGTTACATTCCCTTGAGGTATGACATTTTGGAAATAAATCACCAGGTTATTTATACCTTCAACAGAAACTAATACACACTTTCCAAATGGGTGTGGTATGCCATACAAATCTCTCGAATGAGGATCAAAAATTTTAAAGTTTTCTTCAGAGGTCTTACAAATAGCAACAGTGTTGCAATCGATAGTCAACAGGCAATGTTGATAGTTTAATTGAGAATCTAAAAACAGATAGCACAGAGCATTTTCCAAAGAATAATGAGGTAGATTGTTAGTTGGCATAAACAAATCACCAGCATATATGAGTCACTATATTGTAAATAATATATTGTATTAGAAACTGACACCATTTCTGGCACATCAGTTAAAAGTAATAAATCTTTTTGAATAGAATTACTTATACAGGTATAAAGGTTATTTCCAGTATCCAATATCATATTCAAGAATGGTGAACCCCATGTGTTAATATTTTTTATTTGACTGTGTATAATTGCAGTCAAAGACATGGCTACACATTGTTTACCAGCATTTTGTCTAAATTTTTTTGTATTACCTTGGCTGAAATCAGCACATATTGTTTTACATGGATCAACAACATCATATATGGTAGGGCCAGGATTTTCTTCGACATCATTTGCCATTCTCAACAACAGTGGGACATACACATTGTAGTATAACAATTGAGTGAACAACAAACAAAATAACATCAATCTTTTGAGATTAAACAACATCAATATTACATTGAAAAGGTTACCTTCAAGAGGCATATTTTTTCTTCTTTTAACAAAACTATTGTGCCCACCAATTCTGGCTCTATATTGTTCGATTGTAACACCCATTTGACAACAGGCGAGTATAATAGCGAGTTTATAGTTTTGCCTCAACGGGCGAGTTTATAGTTTTGCCTCAACGGGCGAGTTTATAGTTTTGCCTCAACGGGCGAGTTTATAGTTTTGCCTCAACGGGCGAGTTTATAGTTTTGCCTCAACGGGCGAGTTTATAGTTTTGCCTCAACGGGCGAGTTTATTTGCCTCAACGGGCGAACGTGCACAATGGCGACGTTTAGCTTTTTGAAGAGCACAACGGCTCTTTGAGTTTGAGTTGCCGGATATCCACCGGTAAATAGCGTCTGATCGGATTGCTGATCAGCGCGAACACAATGGCTCCTGTGAGAATCGAACTCACAAATGTACAGCAGCTAAAAATATATAGAAGAAAAGCCGTCAAATCTTCTGAAAAACCTCGAAGATACATGACCGAAGATGCAAAATCGCAAATGACATCTCACTATAAACTTCCTGTGTCAAATTTCTGTTTACCAACATCAAAAATAAGCTCATACTATCTTACCTTAAAAAGAAAATCTTCGCTCGCTTCGAAAAGACAGTAAAATAGGCGAACGCAAGCACAAACACAACAGCAGGGCACACGCTCAAAGCTCAAAGTCGTATTGTCAGAAAAATGCCATCGCTTGCCATGACATTGGTCGCGTTCGCAAGATACGAACATGCTATTCGGGTGGTTTCCGTAAATGCCCAAAAACGTGCGGAGTATGTATATTATTTTGGAACGTCATAAAAGACGTCATAAAACGTCATAATCTGAAAAATCATCCATAATCCATACATGCATCTCAAATCTGTTGACTTTACATAGTTCGGCCAAGAGGCCTGAGTACGAGGAACGTCAAGAATAGTGTGCTGCCTCCCTGCGGGTCGGCAGCAATAACGGTAACTCCGAATAACGTATAAACATATTTATTGAGAATTAAACGTTTCGACTAACATGAAGTCATCATCCGGAAATAATGCATTCCTGATGATGACTTCAAGTTAGTCGAAACGTTGAATTCTCAATAAATATGTTATTCGGAGTTATCGTTATTGTGTATTTTTTAAGAAATAAAAAAACGTGTCGCGTGTGATTATGGCGAGATAGGGACGAACCATTATTTTTCTGGAGGGGGGGATGAAAATTTTTTCAAGACAAACAATTTTTTTCAGTGCTTGTACCTCTGCAAACTATTTTTTTTCAGCAGCCTTCGTTTGCAAACAATTTTTTTAACTACAAGAGATACATGTAAATTATTTCATCACTATTTTTAGAGCATACAGTATATCAGGTATCTTAGATATGTGGATGCTATATGTAGTCTTTATCAAGGTTTCCTACAGTACAATATACAGACAGTGACTTGCTACAACAGGGTCTTATCTAGGTGGTGAATGGAGATAAGGATGAGGCCAGACTTGAAACTATATAGGCTTGGTTTTGCTGTTACTCCAAATTTGTCTCAATTGCCTTACAGCTCGTCACTGCCAAAGAATCATTATTACTCGGGCGTTAGCCGAGTTGAGGTTCACCGATTATTTTTTTGGTCGAGATATGGCCCCAATAGGCTTTGCGAACCTGGCATCTATTTTTGTATCTATGCATGTGACCACCGGTCACAAGACCAGTTTCCAAGCGAAGTTTGGGAAGTACAGCGATTTCGAAACGGGTTGGTCCGCGATCTGATGAAAACTTATATGAATGCCAAACTTACAAAACTAAAAACGAATATAAACTTGAATACAACGTTATGTGTGTCATTGAATTGCTAAAATGATGTCAATAGAAGCACAAAGAACTTACTTGACGAAGCCAAGTTGCAAGTGTCAGGTAAACATGCTGTGTTGATATCACCCGAGGAGACTGGATATTATATGAACGAGGTAACTTTATTAATATTTATGATTTGTTTTCTTTTTGCCTGTATAATTGTTTATTGTGTTACAAATGTCGTGCAAAATAAAGTCGATGTGATTCAACAGTTTATCGTTTTATTGAACAGTCGTTTTAATTCAGAAAGCGCGTTGCCATCGAATAACTCTGCTTCCGTTTTTGTTTTTTTTGTTTTTTTTTAGTCGATTTTATTACACGTAAAAAGTTCCCAGTTATCAATAGAAGTTTCCGCTGACATTCAATTGACCCAGAGACTTTAAACACAAAGGAATGTAGATCTCGTTATGCTAAATTTATTGTGATTGAGGTAAACAACTGCCATGTTGGTCGACGAGCTCGTGATCGAGAACCTAGCAGGATCCCAGCTAAAAAACTCTCGCCTTTTGAATAAAAGTAGAAAATTGCGTAAACAGCTTCGAAAACAGATTAAAATAAATGTACCCAGGTCTTCTCATATCCATCGTCTAGTAGGTTGCTGAGCAATCAAGTAAGGTATTTTATACCTCAAGTTAATAAAAAATCGAAGGGTTTAGTACATGAAAAATCAAAACGACATAGACAGCTGGATCGAAAACTTCTGTATTTCTTTCTAAAAATATAAATAAAGAGAGGAACAAGACTTACATGAATTTAAACCACAGAGTGAATTGCTGCAAGTTCAATCTTAGTAGAGACATTGAAAAGAACCCAGGCAGGTCCTACTTTTATTGATCCAAATAAAACTATTCATGCACCTTATAGTCAAGGTGATGTTGATGTATTTGGTTCAAATGCAGGACAGCAATGTGTAGCTATGAGTTTGTGTGCTTTTATTAATACATAACTTCAGAAACAAATCAATTACTTACACAATAAATCACCCAGAACACTGAGTTGAAATTATGAACCTTGGAAATGAATTGTATTCTGCATTGTCAATTAAGATTATCAAGGCAATCTTATTTATTGCTAACTGAATTACCTACCATGGTTACAGTTCTAAACACAAATTATCAACTTGAGTTTAGTGAAAGTTACTCTGGTAGACTCCATACAACTACTTTGAATGAAAACATTCCATACGTCATGCCCTTAGAAATCATGCACACATAGCTTTTTTAACTCACATTTTCTCTCTATTTTATATTTATAGACCAAACAAAAGATCTGGTAGAATTATGAAAACCTCGACAATATTCATAAGACACCATTGCCAGCTGTAGCTATGTGACATGCTGCTAAAGTTGTGCCAGTTGGTCAAACCATCAACCACCAATTAATTACTTAGTACTCTGCTATTAAATGACTTTGACATAACTGATATTATATAATGAAAGAGCAGACAAATTAACACTGGAGTGTGGATCGCAAAGTGCTAATCAATGCAGTCCACATCAATCATCAATGCAGTCCACATCAATCATCAATGCAGTCCACAAAGTCAACAGAGACAGAACTTCACTGGCATAATTCCCATCACTAGCATATTATGGGCATTGAAAATATCATGATTACAAACTCAGTGGAATTTTAAGTCGCCATTCATGCACTCAGGTACGTTAATGTCTGGGTCCAGTCTCCTCGGCCGTGTTAAATCGGAGAAAATAAAACAAAAATCATTAAAATATTATAATTGCAACAATGTGTTTGTTTCTTGAGTTAATGTTCTTCGTATGAATTTTATGATTTTTTTGGTAGTTCATACCTTTGCAATAGGATATTACTTGAGCAGTTATAAGCGTAAAACCATCGATAAAATAGCGCATTTCAAAACGCGCTCGGGAGGGTAGGATTGGCATAGTCCCACGCTAATCTTTAAACACAGAACATATGCTCTAAGATCGGTATTCAACGTACCAATTTGTATCGTTGCTTTTCGGCACTTGTTGCTGAGATAAATGCGATGAAATCAAAGCATAGCCGTGAATGGCGCACATATATGGATATACTGATCGTTACGGGTTATAAATACAAGTTTACAAATTGGAGCGACGTAGTTGAGTATATTTGGCAGCGATTAAGTGTATAAATAAGTACGAGAGACCTTGGGAACCTTCCCTCCCAAGCGGCTGAATTTCAACTTTGGAACATCAATATATATTTTCTATGGCGACATTTTTTACGCTTGAGCCAGTTCAGGTCAAAGCAATTGCTTAAGCGGTTGTACGTATTGTCATAACAACCACCCGACTTTAGTCTGGTTACATTTAAAATTGTAGAACCACATTGCGAAATATATAGACCCCGCGATAAACAGTTTGCGAAAGGACTCGTATATCGAATCGAGCGCATCATTAAACGCGTGATAACGAACGATATTCCATTAGTTTAAGCATATAACTTCCCAACTGAATTTGCGTGATTATTAATAAAATGTCTGGTCTTAAAGTGTTTGGCTTATGTCGCATATAATCGAGTGTCAGATTACGCGCGCATAGTTAAAATTCTAAAGTAAATTAAAAAAATTATAAAATTATAAAGCTGGCCTACTTTTAATGGCTTTACTGTATGAACCAGAAATATATTTTACTTATTACTTATGCCCAAACCATAATATTTAGAAAATACACGCATAAAGACATCAGATCAATGTAAAAATTCACTTTATTCTGTCACTTCAATATACACAATATTATATAAAACTTCAGTAGAAACCAATTCGCATGACAATGACATCAATTGGGAACAGTTTTATTACAGGTGTTTTTCGCATTTGTTGTGAGTCCAGGCCAAAAGCATGTCATCCCTGTTGTAATGGATTTCTTAAATATTACATGAAAACCCTGACCATAATTATTGCCTTGTTACCTGCAGAAAAACAGAAAATGTCAACAGTTACCATACAATCATACAATTTTACTTCAAGCTTAATACTGTGTAATTACAGTAAGGCATAGTTATATATATTATATATATACAAGTATATATATATTATATAAATAAGTGATCAAAATATCAATGTCTTTAGGGGAGGTACTGTAGATTTAAAGACTATAATTGTGCAGGTAGACACGAATAGACACGAATAGGCACTAGGGTTTATATGTATAATAGACTGGAATAAACAACAAATATGTGGGTCCTCTATTCTACTGACACACTCTCCTCCGCAGAGGCTTCTTGCGCTTTTTTTAGAGTTCGGGTAATACTGACAGACAACAGTTAAATTAATATGTAATTTTATGAACAAACGTTTGAAATGCTGCGTGAAGACCGTATACAAACGTTTGTCTTCACTGTTCTGGTTATTTTTATATTATCGAAGCAAAATATACACTATATAATAAACGATAAAATATAAATTCAATCATACAAGGTACAATTACATTCGACCTTCAGAAAGAATCAACAAAGAAATATATACTATAACCAGATAAATATTACGTACCTTGGCGCATTGACGACTTCCTTCAAATAATTCGCCGTTTTCAACTTTACTGTACAGTAAAACACGTTGTCAACAAACCACGATCACCTCCAAGCAAATATACCAGAGAAATATACAGCTTCTTGCAGCACGATCAACAATTTCGATTAATCGCAAAAAATGTCGCATATTGCCAAATACGGCGGTTGGCCGCGCAATTGAATTGCTGGTACGAGAAAAAGTTTGACCCAGGCATTAACTCACCTGAGCAGCCAAAGAAATTACCGTTATTCCAATGGCCACCAAAATAACTTTGCTTTAACCACATGCTTGAATCGATGGAATGCATTGTGATTGTAACATTGCCATTATCAAACCAAGCGACTGTCAATGTTCTGTTGCCATGGCAATTACAAATCATCTGATGTATGCCATAAATAAATCATTATCCTGGTCCCAAATATCCAATGAAAAATTGTGAACACCATCAAAACAGTATAAAAGCAACTGAAATTAACTAGAATGTGTACACAAAATGTCACAATACTGTGTCATGTACTTCACTTGTTATATGTTGTCCCGATCTAGGTTCTCTATACATACATGTATAATATTAATAAATAAAATAATTAAAAAGTATCCTTTGTACATGAGACAAGTGAGCGTGTTTTCTAATTCCAACTGTCTACCCCCGCAAGCTGCCCGCCCTAACCCGCAGAGCCAACCCGCACCATATGTCCCTAATTTGTCCACTGATTACGTAGCCCGAGTTAACGCCTAGCGGGCGTCTTGTTTTATATGGATTTGACACCAATCTCAAATAACTCAATGTATTGAGTTTGAGGGGTGAAAGTGCTTCAGTTCGGTCTAGCTGCAGGCAAGTGACCTGAGATTAGGCCGGCGTGAACGACTAATGAAAATGTTCTATAGTAAAAACACTAGTAAAACATTAGCTATTAAATAGCCAATTTTTGGCATAAAAACCATATACATCACATGTAACATAGTACCTTTGCAATGAATCTATAGGTTTTGAGAAACAAATTTTAATAGTATTGTTAGTATGTTAACTTGTCATTGACACTCAATGGTCTTGGACCTTTATTTAGTGATACAAATGATAACTCAATAATAAAAACAAAATGCAGAAAGTGGAGGTAAGCCCTACAACAAATTATCAGGGGTTCGAAGCCTGCCATACTCTATGCCTACGAAGAGTACAAGGTTGTTAATAGATATGTTACAAAACGAGTTGGGTACTTATTTTATTACCCGACCGGTATTTATATTCTCGCTCGTAATGAAACATTGTATTATATATTCTTGCTTATTCTCATAAAAACAATATTTAATAACAATAGCGTAGAGTCTGGCTGCTATTAATAGCTCAAAAAGCGGACAAACAAACCAAATTTGACTCACAAATGATTGCAAATGAGCTATTTCTTTTGTTATGGCCGCAAGAATTATGAGTAAAAGCGGATAAACATCGGTACTGACGTCATCTCGACGGAGCGCTATTGTAACATTCGGATTGCTCTGCAAACATTTTATTTTTTACTTATTATGTTTGCAAACAATTTATTTGACCTTATCAGCATCTGCAAACAATTTTTTTCAATATTTTTCATCCCCCCCTCCAGAAAAATAATGGTTCGTCCCTTATAATGGCACGAGAGATGCGTGTAAAACTCGACGCGATAACCGAGTGTTTTACTAGCTTCTCGACTGCCATTATAACTCGATAATCACACAAGACAAAGTTTTTTATTTCTTTTATAAAAGAACATCATCTTGTGGGACGAATTTACCAAATTAACAATAAAGCCATGAAAAATATAGATTTACATAACCATGTACCTGCTATAAGAAGCGTTGCTATGTGCGTTGCTAGGAAGCCTTACTTGAAAACTCGTTGGCGATTTTAGGGATGAAAATGCACTCAACGTTGCAGTTAAAACATTATCTTGTGTTAGTAACTTGATTAGCCTTGTATCCAAGTATTCTTTCACTTGTTTTTGTGATTTAAACCTTAAAATCCGTCAAAAACGACAAAATCTACGCGAAGAATCACGTCAGCTTATGCTTTATTGAGTTACTAGAAATACGAATTCGCAATAATCCCCTCGCTCGCCTTTTCTACCCCCCCCCCCCCCCTGCGGGAATTTCTCCATCCATGGTGCCCAGACCTCGCACGCCGTGGCCGTGTATTTCTGTTTTGCAAAAATTCACAATTTCCAAAAGCCCGTTTCGTCGAAGAAATGTTTGAACGTTATCTCGGCCAATATTTAACCGATTTAAACTCTGAAAACAGATTTGGAATTAGCGAGTCAACATACATAACATACGCGTTTACTATATTACGAGAACGTGAGTACCCTTCGTAAAAACGGTTTATGTACTTCGAAATTAGTCGATTATAAACTGGTCACTTATCGTATATTATTTTGAACGTTATCTCGATCAATATTTAACCGTTTTCAATTCTGAAAACAGATTTGGAATTAGCGAGTCAAAATACATAACATACGTGTCTACTATATTACGAGAACGTGAATACCCTTCGTAAAAATGGTTTATGTACTTAGAAATTAGTCCGGGCTTGGTCGGCTATGATAATCTCGATCAATATATAACCGTTTTCAATTCTGAAAACAGATTTGGAATTAGCGAGTCAAAATACATACTCGGACTCGGATTTCTATTTCCTCAAAACACTATGTCTCTTGTGACGGTTCAATTTAATCTGAGTATCTAGTTACCAGTGCCACATTTTCCGATGCCGCGCATGAGGACGGTTGATGCATATATATATATATATATATAAACCTATAAACTGATTCTAGATCTAGGAACGGCTTGGATCTCGCGTGATAAGGGACTAAACGCCGGTCGATATTAACACCCTCGCCCTCAGGCCTTCGGCCTTCGGCCGGCGCTTCGCGCCGGGCGAGGGGATAATGCACGGTTTTTGAGCTCAGTAACCAATTTACTTCCGGTTATTTACTTCCGGTTATTTTATAAATTAAAATAGAAAATTGCTTTTGTGTTTCTGAACTGTGATAGAAACATGAACGACGTCGCATCAACGAAAAAATGCGTGAAAACACTCAACAGTCAACTCCGCCTCGTGTTTCATTAAGCATGTTTCCGGTTCATTTTCCTATCACAGTACATAGATACGCAAACATTTTCAGTTAATTGTAATATAGCATAATACAAGGCCATACACCTAAAATTACAATAGTCAGCAGTTTTAAACAATATACATAGATTAACGTGGAATTATTTTGATTTAAATATTTTGTTTCATTAAATTCTCTTGTACAACTGTGTTAAGGGTTATGTTAAAAAGGCTTTGTTATTGTTGTTGCATTTAGATGATTGTAGCTATACTTTATAATATACTATGTACCAGGCCTACCGGGCGCTCTTTCGTGTGTGTTCAGAAGCGGCCATGTTGACTTGTTTATATTCAAATAGTTATAAATAAAGATTTCAGTTAATTAGAAGGTCTCTGAGCTTTCCCTGCAGTCAACATAAGTAGAACAATTGTGACCCCGACGACTGAAGAAATCTTCTGAAGGAATTTAACGCTTCTAAATTCAGAAACACGAAAGGACATCAGCACTATTCGTTCAACAAATCATCTACACAGAACTTCTTCCAAGGGGACTCTCTGCAAGACTCTTCAGGAAATACACTTCAAATACATTTCAGGCGAGTGGTTGTTGATAAATTTGCCGAGTTGTAGCTTTCTGTATAGTATTATTGGAACGTTTGAATCTCATTTAGCGAACATTTCGTATGTTTTTAATACGTAACATTACAATATGGCTGAAGGGCATTATGTCCCACAAACAAAGGTCGACTGGACCTCCAATAATGCTTCCTCGCAATTCAAATTGTGGAGAAAAGAAGTGGAACGAATTATAAATGGTCCCTTAGCCTCCAGATCAGACCGAGTAAAGTTAAATCATGTTTACTCACAGAACCAACAGCGCTTCTAGACCATCTGGCCACGTGTCTGACCCATTCTACTTTCTTCAGAGAACAACGAGAAGAATTTTACAATATTCGACAGAAAGTTGGCGAGAATACTACGGCGTATTTCTCCCGAGTCGTGGAATTATACCGTCAAGCTGAATTTCCAGACAATTCCAACTTTCTTATTGTGGATAAGCTCATTCATGGCTGAGTACACATGGAGTGCAAACGCAAACTGATGGCGAAAAGTAAAGAGGTGACAACTAAGGCCTGTTTGGAGATCATGCGACGGAAGGAAGTCTCCAGTGATACCCACATCGATGCATCATATACACGTGACCCAACCAAGAAGTCACAAAGGAATGGGTCCAAGAATAGGCAACCTAGGCCCAGTTCACAACCAGACAGTAAGAAGTCGGATGGAAAGAAACCTTGTATCTGGTGCAAGGGAGACACCCATCCCCGCGACAAGTGTCCAGCCAAGGATTCAACATGCAGATTCTGTGGCAAGCAAGGACACTTTGAGCGAGCTTGTCTCCAGAAAATGCGGCAAGGAAAAGACGACAAATACAAACACCAACATGCTGTAGACGTCACATCTGACGAGGAAAGCAGTGAATATGAAATGGCTTCGACCTAAGTGCTGTATCAATTCATGCAGTATAGGCAGCTGCGAATCACGTGAGGTATTCGCCCCAGTCGTGTTTCATCCAAAAGGCGATAGCAGTTCAACCTTTACGGTCACAGGCAAGGTTGACACCGGTACCATGGTATCCTGCATTCCAGCCTCCATGCTTTCACAGATTGGGCTCTCCAGGAAAGCCCAGCGACGCTATTATCCGAGGTATGTCCGAAACAGATCTTCAAAACTGTGGAACTATATATGTTAATGTCACCTGCAATGACATCACTGCAAAAACGAGGTTCTACATCACAAAACGTGAATGTGCTTTTATTCTTGGCCTTTGACTCTGCAAGAAGTTCGAGCTAGTGACTATCGCACCTGTGTGCGTACAGCAAAGCATATCCATGGAACCCAACCATGTAGAGGCCGTATGCATCACTGATGAACCAGAAGCCGACTATAACCAGCTCCAAAAGAAATGTGCAGTTTGTGTACAAATTCAATCGAGAATAATTCAGTTGACTTTAAATTTGATAACTGCTGTGGCAATGAGGTCCATTCATATAACACAAGAAATAAAGGTCATCTTAGACTACCTGCCATAAATACTCATTGGGGACAATTAAGAACAAACTGTCATTTTATTAAGGATTGGAACATTTTACCTGAATCAGTAACTAAAGCTGAGACAAAAACAAGTTTTAAATCTAAGTATTGGAACTTATATTCGTAGTTTTTATTTTAATTGTTTGGAACTTGGAATTTTTTATTTGTATTTTTTTATAGTTTTATGTGTTATTGCGTATTTGTTTAGCTACTTTTTTAATGTAGACTTTAATGAATGTATTTTAATCTGAGGGCCTGCATGAAAAACACTTTCGGGTGATTGTGGCACCCTCGTAAAATATATTATTATTATTATTAACAAAATGGAAAAAATCATCTGCCACTCGGGAAGAAAACGGGCGACCCTCTGGTGGACCTGAAACAGATCTTCCCAGAGACCTTTGACGGTCAGATCGGTCTCTTTGAAGGTGAGA
This sequence comes from Chrysogorgia sp. JL179-B06, assembly GCA_035772405.1. Lineage (NCBI taxonomy): Eukaryota > Metazoa > Cnidaria > Anthozoa > Scleralcyonacea > Chrysogorgiidae > Chrysogorgia > Chrysogorgia sp. JL179-B06. The sequence goes on along the minus strand of JAYKKM010000475.1, from coordinate 1,577,309 downwards.
TCAGCCTCAAACTCTCACCCGACGCGAAACCAACTCCACTACCACCCCGTACTGTACCACAAAGTGTCATGCCAGAGCTAAAGAAGGAGCTAGACAAGATGTAAAAGGAAGGAATCATCCGAGCCTGTCCAGAAACAACTGATTGGGTACACAACCTGGTAATCGTCGTCAAGAAGAATGGAACTCTGCGTTTATGTCTTGATCCAAGAAATCTGAATAAGTACTTGATTGGCAACGTTCACTACACCGCATCTTGGGAGGATGCTCAGCACAGCTTCAAGAATGGTCAGTACTTCTCCACACTCGATGCCAAGAGTGGGTACTGGACCAAACAGCTTGATGAGCAGAGCCAGCTTCTCACCGCGTTTAACACGCCGTTCAAGAAATATTGCTTCATACGTCTACCATTTGGACTAACAGCTTCTTCTGAAATATTCTGCGAGCACATGGATCGAGTCCTGTCTGGTATCCCTAGCACATTCCCATGTGCAGTTAAGATACAAGGGTCAACAGAAGAGCGGCATGACATCCACCTTTTGGAGAATGTCGAGAAAGCACGCCAAATTAAATTAAATTAAATTCAACCCAGACAAGTGCTTTGTCAAGAAACAGCAAGTTGAGTACTTCGGACGTGTCATCACTCCGCGAGGTGTCGCGCCGTGTCCAAAGAAGGTCAAGGGTATCTTAGCGCTCGCCGCCCTAATAGACAAACAAGAGCTACAAAGTCTACTGCAGGTACAGTGAACTTTATGTCTACGTTCATCCCCAACTTGACCAAGAAAACTCACCTCATGCGCACTCTGCTGAAACGCGACACACATTTCATATGGACCAGCGACATGCAGAAGGAACTGGATACCATGAAGAAAGACATCGCCAACGCTATAGTAAGCTCATACATTACGACCCAAACAAGCCAGCTTTCTTCGAGACTGATGCATCTCAGAAAGGTCTTGGTGCGGTCCTAATCCAAGATTGCAAACCTGTGCGCTTCCTCAGCAAGGCACTCACTGCACCTGCGGAAACGAACTATTCCAATATAGATCGGGAACTCCTCGCCATCTTGTTTGGCTGTGAAAAGCTGCACATGCACACGTTTGGGCGGACGATCACCGTGCACACAGACCACAAGCCTTTACAATCCATCTTTCAAAAGCCAATTAGCCTGGCTCCAGCAAGATTGCAAAGGATGCTTCTCCGTCTCTCTAAATATGACATCCAAATAATCCTAACCTAACATCTCAATCCTAATCCTAACCCTAATCCTAACCTTGATCCTAACCTTGATCCTAACCTTAAACCTAACCCTAACCGTAGCTATCCATAACCTAACGAAAAATAAAAACCAAAAAAAACCCAGAAAGGTCCTTTTGAGACACCCTTTTAGCCTTCCCCTTGGGCTTAACGCTCCATTTCAAATATTGGGGTGGCTATGGGAAATATTTTTAGGATTTTAGAGCTAAACTACTGTTTGTTCCCTTGTTTAATGCCAATGGATATTCAGCGAATGATAAACTAAATTATTCAAAGGTCATGTCGGTTCTTACAGACTTTCTCACCTCCCAAACGTGGCCACAATCAATGAACCTGACAATTCTGTGAAAATACCATTTCAGAGGAATACCATTTCAGGAAATACCATTTCAGAGACTCTAGTTTTCAACAATTTTCCGGGGGAGCATGCCCCCGACCCCTCTAGAGGTTGCAGTTATCCCCCCCCAAAAAACACAAATTTTCGGCCGCCAAAGCCATTACAACATACAGTACCTTGATACTCCCGTGAGTAATACATTACTATCATCTGCTGAACTGTTCCACAACAGGCGAATCAACACCCGCCTTAGCTAGCATGACCATGATACCAGTCCCACTGACTGATCAGCAAAAGACTTGTCTTAGTGAAAAGCGCTCTGCACATTTGAAGCCACCAAAGCAAGACAAAAATATTTACCTGCCTAACCAGCCCATCTGGTTCACTGACGATAGTTCAGATGAGTGGGAACCGGGATACATTGAGTCCAAAGATACCACGCCAGACTCATACTGGATCATCAACAATAAGAGCAACAGAAGGCTGAGACGTAACAAGCATGACATTAAACCATGCGTACTGCCACCATCGCACAGCATTGATCCCAGCTCTCTATCCCTGTGAGATATCCAGGAAACTTGTCAGATGATAATCCAGTACCAATTGTACCAATATACTACCATCAACAATCCCTGAATTGCCAGAGCCGGCACTTCCAGGCAACACTTCCGCAGATGCACTGCATGCACATCGTGCAAAAGTCACAACCTGCCAATAGAGGCAAGATAGCAACGCCGAAGAAGTGCAATGACGAAGCCACCAGGGTCAAACCAGCAGATTCGACACCAGTATTGGCAAGATCACGTTCTGGACGTGAAATCAAACCACCTAGAAACCTGGACTTTGTATATAGCTTTGTTTAACCTCACATGATTGTAAGCTCATGCACTTAGCTTATTAAGAGCATAAGCTTACGTTCAGTTTGATGTTACTTATATGTTAATATGTTCGTTCTAAAACTATCACAAAAACGGGCATGTTGCATTTAGATGATTGTAGCTATACTTTATAATATACTCTGTACCAGGCCTACCGCGCGCTCTCTCGTGTGTGTTCAGAAGCGGCCATGTTGACTTGTTTATATTCAAATAGTTACTCGTTAGAAATAAAGATTTCAGTTAATCAGAAGGTCTCTGAGCTTTCCCTGCAGTCAACACAAGTAGAACAATTGTGATAACCGATGTACCATTAAATTCACCGCTTTCACTCTACACCAACAAGCAGCCATCTCATCTGATCATAATGTGGAGCAAGGCCTCTCGAGCGCACTTCCCAAAGTAGCGAAGCCATACACAACTTAATTCTTGTATACAGAGGATTTTAAGAAAAGTGTCGAGTGAAAGTGCATGAAAGCGGCGAATTTAATATATATATGGAGAAATCACTGACTGTTCTGACTGTGTCTCAATAGCTCAAAGGTTAGAGCTCCAAAACGTTGATTCGGAGACCAAGGGTTCGATTCCCGGTTGGGGCAGTCACTTTTTCCATATATGTATATGACAATGCATATTAAATCCTCTATAATATTATTAATCATTTATGTTCTACACTAATACAATATAATATTCACTGCATAAGTTATCCATGATTTGAACAAGCAGCCCATCAGGGATACATGACAAATCTCATTTTCTGGTGACATTTTTCCAGTCAGAAGGTTTTGCAATAAGTGATTAATGAAATATGAGTAAGAGTTAGATACCGAGAACGGAGGCTCTTAGCCAGATACATGGACGGATTGGTCTAGTGAAAGAAGTGCAATGTTTGCTTTGGGAAAGGTAATGTGCAGAAATGAGCGATACAACGTTTTAAATGCGGATATCTTGAAGCAAGAGAACGACGAACTGAACTATTGGCTTAGTAAATTTGTCGTGGAAGTGAGACAAAAACAGAACCCTGGAAAGCCTTATCCTCCCAACACGTTGTATCAGATTTGTTACGTGAGATTTAAAATTGCGTTTAATTTGATGTAGAATATTTGGTTTTTGTTTATTTTGCTTTGAACTTGTGTTGTATGTAAGGAAAATCGAATATCTCATTAAAAATTCAAGGTATATAACTAGACAGTGACCTCGTTTTTCAGGTCACTATCTAGTTAGATACCTTGAATCTTTAATGAGGTATTAAATTCCATTTATTTTCCCCACAATTCCCTGAAGATAATCAAAGCTCGGCCCAACTTTGAGTGTCTATTAAAATAGAGACCTATATAAACTAGAAGTTACTATCGCAAGGGGAAGTGCTGCCTCAAAAGTCATGGGAAGCCTAATTTTTTATAAAATACCCAAAATGAACCCACTGTAGTATGTACAAATTTCTATCAATTATTTTAATTATTAAATTACAAATGACTATCACTTATCTGAATAACTAAGGCTTTTCACTGTTAGGCATTATACATTATGACTACAGTATGTAGTTGGTGATTGGTAAACACATTTCTGATAAACCAGTGCCACTATAAATCATGCTTCTTACTGTGGCAAAGCTGTCAGTGGAATCAAGCGCTAAACAAATAGGCACTGACTAAATAAATACCAGAAATGGTATATAACAGATGTTTATGATATTGTTGCACCATTATTTATATCATCTAACTTTTATTGTTGAGAATGCAATACTTTCAAGGAGATCTTTGTGATGTATTAGTTCATTGCACATGTCCACAACTCCACATATTTTACTGTAATTGTCGTTCGGGAATACACGCACGGTCCACTGCAACCACTGTATTTTATTTTCCCAAAGAACTTGTAATATTGTATTTACTAATGCATACCAAATATGGTTATCCATGGCACACAAATAATTTCCATTGTCCACTGAATTTTCGCAAAGTTGAGGTAAATAATTTCTTGAAGACATGCAGTTCCATGCACAGTTTATTACATATACAGTGTATCCACATACAGCTTTGTGCACGAACCACCAAATCCAAGACAGTAATATGTTAGTGGTATGTGATCGTCGCATAAATATAAATAGATGTAGTGCCATAGGTTGAGGAGATGGTGTATCCATATGCTTTAATTCACAGTAAACTGAGTAAACAAAGAACATGTCTTTTTTAGTTTCCTTGTTGAAGGAAGTGATAATTCATTTCTGTTGATATGCGTTAAGTATACTGTCCTCCATCACAATTATAAAAATCTATGAAGACAAACAAATGGAATTGTTAGCATGTATGGTTGAAAAAACAGACAGCTGGGAATTAAAAAAAATGGGTACGAGTGGTGGGACGGGACTGAATTTTAGTATAGACTAATAATGTATGATGTAGAAGAGATTATTATCTATATACTTACCATTCTTCGACTTTGTGCACGAAGCAATGTAGAAACCACTGACAGCAGTAGACTATTTCCTCAAATCCAAGTCAGATTTTAGTAGTATGTGATCATAGCATAAATAAATGTAGTGCCAAAGGTTCAGGAGATGGTGTATTCATATGCTTTAATTCACAGTAAACAAAGAACATGTCTTTTTTAGTTTCCTTGTTGAAAGAAGTGATAATACACTTCTGTTGATATGCGTTAAGTATACTGCCCTCCATCACAATTATAAAAATCTATAAGGACAAAAAAATGGAATTGTTAGCATGCATAGTTAAAAAAAAACAGACAGGGAATTAAAACAAATGAGACGGGACTGAATTTTAGTAGAGACCATGTATGATGTAGAAGAGATATCTAGACTTACCATTCTTCACCTTGCCAGCCATCGAATTTTCATACATACATAATAGTGATAATATAAATTAATTAAAGTAGGCCTAATTTCATATTTAAAAATGAAATGTGTTACACATTTCACTGAGTGATATATGTATTAGTATAGGAAATAGCATGGTTCAAGAATTAATGAAAAATGGTATGCATGTTAGAGTGGTATTATGATTATTTCGCTGAATTAACACAAGTGCGATGTTTCATTAATTCTACAAGAACAAGTGTTATTTCGTTTTAATAGTTTTTCAATCAATTTTACGCATTCCTGAATTTTACTACGAAGCGGGAAAACTGATATTTGTAAATATTAAAATCCAACATCTGGGATGTGATTTTTTACTAGGGGTATTTAAAAATACCACAATACATGTGGTATTTTTTAAATACCTGTAGTAAAAAGATTTAAGTTTAATACTAATGTCACTAGTCAATCAGGAATGAGTAAAATTGATTGAAATGGTTATGTACATATCATTATAACTGGGATCCATGGTAGTATAGCACATGGGGGTACCGGCGCAATCTCATGATTTGTACAACAGACCAAGACCAACCCAGCGTTCCGCCGAGCCCAGCTGAGTGTAGTAGTGCAGCTTTAGACAGGAGATATTAGAGAACGAGAAGTGTGGCTTGAGAAGCCATCTCAAGGTGCTAAACTCGGCCGTAGACGTGGAGCTGGTTTGGGCTATTTTTCAAGTCCTAGAAATGGACAACTTTAGACGCCAGCTGATGCCATCGAGGTCGTTTTATTTACTGTCTCAACGGAGTGTCTCGCGAATTTCATATAACGTTTCTATCGCCACACTAGACCGCCAGCTCAACGTGGGGTTGGTCTTGGTCTGTCGTACAAATCATGAGATTGCGCCGGTACTCAATGTTCTATGCTACTCAACCGCACTCCAAGGATACGTCGTTAGCTGATGCCATCAACTATTAATTTGTGAGAAAAAACAAGTCTGAGAGAAAATAAAAAAGGTGTCTCTTATATAAAAAATATTTCCACAAAATGGGAGAACTAATTTGTGAGAAAAAACAAGTCTGAGAGAAAATAAAAAAGGTGTCTCTTATATAAAAAATATTTTCACAAAAATGAGAGAGCTAATTTGTGAGAAAAAACAAGTCTGAGAGAATATAAAAAGGTGTCTCTTATATAAAAAATATTTTCACAAAATGGGAGAATTAATTTGTGAGAAAAAACAAGTCTGAGAGAAAATAAAAAAAATCTCTTATATAAATATATTTTCACAAAATGGGAGAATTAATTTGTGAGAAAAAACAAGTCTGAGAGAAAATAACTAAGTAGCCTGCGTAGCGGCTCTCGAAGGGGGGGGGGGGGGAGGGAGGGAGAAGAGCGAAAACGCGCGCGAGGCTGTTTTGTCGTATCCGCCAACGGTAATCTCATTTTCAATAGCTGTCAAAATTAACCAATAGCAGTGTTTGTTTACATTTGCAAATTCACGGCTAAAGAAAAAAATCTGAAACATCAAAACAACGAATGTTGCCGCTTGTGCAAGAAGTCTTTATAGATCCATCTCCATCATCTTCTCAAGTAGCTTGGAGTCCGTGCGCAAGAAAACTAAGAAATCTTGTGGAGACGTACAAACCGTTATCGATAGACGATAGCGATCAAACCCGATGTAAACTCCGAAATCTCATGCATTGTGCAGTGAAGAGAAAGGTAGCTTAAGCCGTCGCTCCAGAGAGAGCAAATCCTATTCGAAAATTTCCAAGGCAATGCTCTCCTGGCGCAAAAACATCAAGGAAGATAGTTATATTTGTCGATGAACATACTAGTGTCAAAGATGCGACTTTTTTATTGTATGTAAACAAACGTTTAAAAATTGATGATAGGATATATACCACCGAAAATATCGTCCATATAGTCGCCAATAGAGCACGCTGTTATTCCCATTGACTTGAGCTCTGATATCTCGTCGGCAATGATACTTTTTAAAATGACCAGAACACTATGCAGTGTAAAGAATGCCAGCGACTGAAATATCAAACTCTTCCCAAATCCTGAGGGCATCACAGCGATTTTAATACATCTCTCTTCGTAAACAAGTTCTGTGCCATGACGCGCAATAATGAATAATTAGGTTATCTGTCATTTCCAACCAATCACATTTCTCGTCCACTGAGAGGACGAGAAATACGACAAAACAGTGGACTTCGTGCAGGCTCTCGCTCCCCTTCCCCTCCCCAGTCCCCTCGCGCGCGTTTTCGCTCTTCTCCCTAGGCCCCCCACCCCGGAGAGCCGCTACGCAGGCTATCGTTTTGGATATTAATTATTTGTGTATTATCTTGGATATTAATGTATCACTTGAGTCTGACCCAGTCCATCACTGAATTTGATCGCCATGTTGGATACGTTATCTGGCAGAGGCTTCTTTTCTCCTTTTCCGTCTTCCCATATCGTCCACCGCGCGCCTCCGATTTTTCTCGATCCACTCCCCGCGCTCTTCCTATTTTGCCCGCACGCCTTCCTCTAATAAAAATAAGCTTCTGCGGAGGAGAGAGATGCAATCTAATCAGATATGAAACTAAGCCTTGTCACGAACTCAACATCCATCCGGAGTGGCCAACTGTCATCAAAGTGGAGCTAAAACAGTATATCGTATAATTAGATAATTTGTGTTATCCATAATGAGACGACTGCGTCGGCTCCTTCGAAAGAAGCACTTGCTCGTGGTGACGTGTATTGCTGCTGTTCTGGTTGGTTTGACGGTCGTCTTCACGACGTCTCGTGTTTTACCATCATCAGGTTTTGGTACGTCAAATATTAGCTATAAGGGCTTCTCATATAAGAGCCGAATATACATCAATACATGTACAGCAGCCGGTTTGTTTAAAGCCTGCCACATAACCGCTTATCCGGTGAAGTCCTACATGTACAGTATATAATAATAATAATTATTTATTTTTTCTATAGCGCCATTTCTTCCAATAAACCAATAGCGCTTTACAGTAATACAACAAAGATAAAAACTAATCACTAAATACTAAAATGCTAAAAATATAGTCGTTATTTACAAATGCTCCAATGCTATTAAGAACAATAGTATAAACTGATCACTAAATACTAATCTAAAATATAGTCATTATCCTATAGTTGTTCACTAAACCGAGATTTGTGTTAAAGATTTTCAACGATGTCGCGTGCTCAGGCACCGCGTTAAGGTATTGAGCACTCTGTTACCTGCTGCAAACACTTTGATGAACCAATACACCATTATCATAAAGCGACTCGCAAAGCGCAATGGGACCGGCGAATATTTCAAGTATTTAGTATATACAGGAGAAGAGCGTTCATGCAGAAGAAATGTGGCAAACTCTCAATCCTGTACCAGTAAATTTGATTTTGTGATCGATAGTCACAATGTATACGTAGATACTTTCCAAAAGGCAAATGACGTTATTCGGGATTTCGAAATATCAATCGCAACAACGTACATGTATGCTGCGAGGTTTCAAAATATATTTGTGGACTGACAAAATATATTTGTCGACCGACAAAATATATTTGTCGACTGAAACTATTATATGCGCATTGCATATATGGACCACCGTAATATACTGTATAACGATAAATGCAGTTAAGCATTTCTGCATTTGCCATAGAACATTCGCAAGTATGCTTTCAAATAAGTGATAAAACGTGCTGTGCTGCGTAGGCAGTGTAGAAATACAAATCAAAATGTATATAAAAAGGTTGGTGTACTGCCGAAATAGCATGTAAGTTGTCTAACGTTTCGAGCGAAGGCCCTTCGTCAGAGAGTGAAACATAAAGTGAAATAATCACTCAGTTATTATTTCACTTGCCATATAGATGCTTGTTCGCTTTTTAATTAGAAATATTACGAAAGAACACGAGAAGCCGCGAAATAAAGTGTGCGGGATTGGGAACCTTCACCACGAGGAATTTCACTCCGCTTACCCAACATTCTATGAGAGCTGGGATGGTAACGACCGTTTACGAAAGGGAAAATTGCGTCGCCGTCCTACTATAAAAAAACTCGTGCAGCACGCGAACATTGAGTTGCTCCATCCAGTTCTATTTTAGAGATTAGGGACCTTAAGATCTACGACGACAACCTTGGACGGCGACGGCAGTGAAATAAATATAAATTTTAGCATTTGAATAAAACCGACTATTGCCTAGTGTATTTGACACTCAAAGCTTGTTAACGAGTTATCGTCGTCCTAAAGACGTGAAATTCATCTCTGTGGCGTTGTAAACAGAACGAGGACGGCGTTGAGATTACTGTTGGGAATAAAAATTATCCATTCTTTTTCGGTTTCGCATAAAGAATCTTTGTTTGAACGACGTCCCCGTCCTGCGTTATTCGTCGTAGATCGTAAGGTCCCTTGTATCAAAAAAACGGAACCGTCATAAAATTAATTAATATTCCTTTCAAACATTGAAAGTCTTGGACACCTCTGAGCTATAGGAAGATAAAAAGCTTTTAAATACTTTCACTATACATATACTTAAATTTATCTTAATTACTTATACACATCCGTGGCTCAGAAGTATCTAGGCTTTCGAACTACTACAATAGTATCTTCCTCTGCAGGCAACTCTGTGGCTTCTTTTTACTCCCTTGCAAGGCTGTTTTGAGCAAGCCAGATAGCACGGGGGCGAGGCGACCAATCCTTTCACAATCCTAGCGGGGGCAGAATCTCAAAAATGGCACTTGCACAAAAGGAAATTTTAATTTAGTGGGAGAAGCCGCCTAGCGATCTTTATTAATTTAATATCTATTACTGAAAAATGCACAGAGACTGACAGACTCACAGTAAACGTTTATCAATAACAATTTTTATTAATTAATGCTACATATGTAACACATTTGGGAAATGTCTATTCTTACAAGTTTATTAACAAAAATGCCAAGTTATTCTTTTTGTGTAAATAATTAAAAAAATTCCTTCCAAAAATTTCAGTCTAGAGCAACATCGTGGATTTTTAGACATGTCTATAGCAGCAATGGAAATGGTCCATTTATATTATATTACTGACGTTCATATCAAGTAGTTCCCATTTGTAAATAGTTACGGAAGAACATAACTTCCCGTGCCTAAACTAGTGTGGCTGTTTATGACCGAGAGATCTTACCAACAACCCGTCTCGAACGAAAAGACGATCATAGAGTTTAAATAACAATTTCAAACGCGCACCCTCTCCCTCGTATTGACGATATTCTTGACTCGTTGGGAAATTCACAATACTTCACCACTCTTGATCTCCGGACCGGATACTGGCAATTATCCGTGGATGAGGACGATCGTCACAAAACGGCATTCGTTACTCAAAACGGGTTGTACGAATTTAACCGAATGCCTTTCGGATATTCAACAGCACCGGCAACATTCCAACGAACTATGGAAATTGCGTTATCCGGATTGACATATTCCACATTGTCTGTGTTACCTAGACGATGTTAGCCTGTGCATGTTACTCGCGTTACTTCACGGGTTCGTTGCGTAACTCTTCTTTATTTAATATTCACATCTTTACATACAATCGTTTCGATAGTTCACTATTAAACTCAAAACACTATTATCTTCTCTAAACACTTTATGACAGGTCATGTCATCTATTTTTATCACTCGTAATACGATCCTTTGTTATTAGCGTGGGAATTCCGGTGGGGTACACTCTCCCCCTCTAAATGAATCGTGTCATTCTTGATAATATTAACACAGAACAGTTCTTAACTCTTATACAGTACTAACGTATCGTTCGGAATCTTAAACTTGTTCCTTGAGTGGGTTGATCAGGCCCGTCTCACAATCGTTATCTACTGTCTTACAAACTATGCATCTGGACTGCGTTCATAATTCAAGCATCTTGCTTTGCTAAGGTTACACACTCTATTTTTCATATTTTTATATACGTCTAAGCAACTATTTATGATGACTTAAGGTCAAATAAATTTAATAAGATGGTATGTATTGAAAAAAAGGTATAGGTTGCCAGTTCTGAGGCATCATAGGTTGTATTCCCCAAATCGGTGGTACAACTGAACTGGACAATTATAGTGGTGACACCACTGACGAGGATCAGCTGAATCAGAACATTGGCAATGAAGTCGAAAACAATGGTGCCAACGAACGAAATATGGTCCGTGGTCCAGAAATCAATCAACCAAATGTTGTTGACGAAGGGGAACATGATGAACTTGGTGAAAGACACCCAGTCAACGATCCAGCAACGAACCCAGAGCCAGAACATGGACAAGGAGATGGGATGATTGGTGATCGTTTCCAAAGAATAAGACAGCCACCCCAAAGACTGACCTACTTCGACCCAGGAAACCCTGCCTATATTAGACCCATCTACAGTGAGTTCATCAACCAACCCTACTACTTACCACCACAAGTAGCCTCACAAACATCATCCTCTGCTCCTGCAGTGTTATTCTGTGTTTGTTCAGCATCATGTTGGACTTGTTCAGTTGTGACTGTCAAAGGTCGGTGATGGTAGATGATGTGCAGTTCTCGCTGTCATTGTCTGTTTCTTCTTCTTTTTCTGGACTATAGGTAGGCGCTCTGCAACCAACTCGTTTCTTGACTGCATGATTAATTTCTGGCCAATTTTCCACGACTGGAAGATAGTCACAAGGTAGTAGGAGGTTCCTGTGAAGTGTGCGGTGGCGACCATGACCTGATTCTGGTTTTAATTCGTATACAGGACTGTCCGGACCTTTACGCGAGACAATTACATGTATCTCCTCCTCCCAGAAAGCTCTCAGTTTCCCCGGTCCTCCTCTTGGTGTGAGGTTGCGCACCAGGACGCGATCTCCTGGTTCTAGGCTCGAGCATCGTACCCGTCTGTCGTAATTCTTCTTTCCTTTCGCAGCGCTCTTTTCAGTTGCCTTGTGAGCACGTGTATAGGCCTCTTGCATAGCGGTCTTCCACTTTGATGCATAGTCCGAACGCGAGATGGACGTGTTGCTTGTTTCCGGCAGGTCAAATATCAGATCGATTGGTAGTCTGGGACTTCTTCCAAACAGCATGTAAAATGGTGAGAAAGTCGTTGACTCATGAACTGTGCAGTTGTACGCATGAGCGAGCTTGTTGATATGGTCTTTCCATCTGGACTTGTAAGCTTCTGGTAGAGTGCGAAGCATTCCTAAGAGAGTGCGATTCATTCGTTCCACCAACCCGTTCCCTTGTGGATGGTAAGGAGTCGTACGTGAGTGCATTACACCAGCCAGCTGTTCCAGTCGTTTGAATAACTTGTTCTCAAACTCGCCACCCATATCATGATGTATTTTCTCAGGGAACCCAAAACGTTGAACGAAATCGTTGAAGATTTTATCTGCAGCAGTAGTTGCCGTCTTGTTTTTAGTCGGGTATGTTTGGGCAAATTTTGTGAAATGGTCGACCACCACGAGTATGTACTGGTATCCACCTGAGCTTTGTTCCAAATGCACAAAGTCGATGGATATCATCTGGAATGGCGCTGTTGTGACTATTGGTTGTAATGGTGCTACCGTATGACGATTCGGCTGTTTTTGCTTGAGGCATCGACATACGCTGTGAATAAAATGATCAATATCCTTTCGCATGTTTGGCCAATAGAATCTTTCCCGAGCAAGGGCCAACACCCTTTCCACGCCCAAATGTCCCATTTCCTCATGGAGCTCACGATAAACCAAACGTCTAAATTTCTGAGGGAGAATCAACTGTTGGTTATGGTATAAAATGCCACTCTTTTTATCAATATGCAACTGATGCCATTTATTGAGGTACTTTCGGACTTGTGGTGGTTCCCGCCGTTGTTCAGTTACTGTTGGTTTTCAATTCAGCTTACGAAGTTGTAGAACACGTTTAAGAGTGGGATCCTCCTGTTGACCTTTGATGATGTCGACAACTTGTATCTTGCTGGTAGTGGTAGTCAGGTGAATCTCATCAGCTTGCAGTTCCGCGTACTCGTCGGTTACAGCTGTTAACCAAACAACATCATCTGCTCCTTGAGCTTGAATAGAAGAAACCGTGGCTTGCATAATTTCTGGTGAGATTTCCTCGCTACAGCTCTCCATGTATTCATGTATATCTGATGGTGGTCTTGAGAGGCAGTCAGCATCTGTGTTTATCTTGCCAGGTCGGTATCGGATGTCAAAGTTAAAATCTGCCAATTCACCCACCCACCTTAATCCAGTGGCGTTCAGCTTAGCTGTAGAGAGAACGTATGTCAAAGGGTTATTGTCAGTGTAAACCACAAATTTCGGAGCATAGTATAGATAGTCCCGAAAATGTTCTGTTACAGCCCACTTTAAAGCCAGGAACTCCAACTTCCCTGAATGCAGATGGTAGTTCTTCTCAGATGGGGATAATGTTCTTGATGCGTAGGCGATAACTGGTAGAACTCCGTGTTGTTCCTGATATAAAACAGCGCCGAGGCCTTCCTGTGATGCATCTGTGTGGACAACAAATGACAAATCGTAGTCCGGATAAGCGAGAATAGGAGGTGATGTGATGTCATCTATCAAGTTCTCCAACGCTGACTGGTGTATCGATGTCCATTTCACTGATGCTCCTGATGATGGTTGACCTCTTCTTTGTGCAGGCGTTGTCTTTGCTTCACCTTTCTTTTGGTCCGTTGACTTGGGCTGCTCTTTCAAAAGTTCATAGATTGGCTTGGCCTTTTGAGCAAAGTTCTTGATGTGTCGACGGTAAACTCCGAGGAGACCCATCAACTTCCTAACCTCGCCAACTGTGTGTGGTGTAGTGTTTTTCCAGGCTTCTACAGTGCTGGTTGCTTTTGGATCCATACGGTAACCATTCTGTGAGACGATCCGGCCAAGAAAAGACACTTCATGTTTAAACAAAGTACATTTCGCTGGTTTCAACTTCATCCCATGGCTTCTCAATCTACGGAGTACCTTACGCAAGTGTTCGATGTGGTCAGCAAAGGAATTCGAGAACACAATCACATCATCTAAATAAGGAATACACATTTCATCTCTGAGGTCCCAAAGACAGTTCTCCATAAAACGTTGAAAGTTTGCAGGTGCATTCATTAAGGTAGCAAGATCCCTCTGAATACATTTTTAATACCATACAATATAACAATTAACCCTTACAACCATTTGATAGAACATATGACAAATAATATTTCCACACAAAAAGTTTGCATAAATTATGCTAATTAGCTGACGAAATGGCCGCCGATTGGTCAAAATCGGGATATACTTCAAACAAATTTGCCATTTTACAAACACTATTTCTCCCTCATTTTCCCATATATTTCAATAAAATTTCACCACAGCCTCCTAACAGGAATATCTAGGGAATGGTGGTAGGAATTTTGAATCTGATTCATACTTGTTGAATTATCTGACATAATTAATATAATTTAGGTGGTGGAAATTGAAAAAAAAAGAAAAAAGCATGTCAGAAAATGGCTGAAAGTTTATATTGAAAATTCTACCACCAGAATATGCCTTAGTATATAAGCTATAAACTCAGAAACTTTCAGGACCTTATCTCTAAAACTGCCTGAGAAATCTTGTTTGAAGTATATCCCGATTTTGACCAATCGGCGGCCATTTCGTCAGCTAATTAGCATAATTTATGCAAACTTTTTGTGTGGAAATATTATTTGTCATATGTTCTATCAAATGGTTGTTAGGGTTAATTGTTATATTGTATGGAATTAAAAATGTATTCAGAGGGATCTTGCTACCTTAAACCGAATGGTATTCTCACCCACTCATATAAACCCCAGGGAGTTATGAAGGCTGTCACGTGTTGACTCTTTTCTCCAATAAATCCCTGGTGGTAAGCTTTGCCTTGATCTAGCACACTAAACCATGATTTCCCTCCCAAACTATCAAGCGTTTCCTGTATCCTTGGTATCGGGTGACGACCCGCTATTGTATTTCTGTTCAGTTCACGATAGTCGACGCACAGCCTCATTCCACCATCCTTCTTCCTAACAGAAACCACACTACTTGAATACGGTGACTTTGACTTTCTTATAAATCCTCTGTTAAGTAGATCCTCAATGTAACCTTTTACTTCCGGGTAAAGAGGTCTCGGTATGGAAATATAGTTCTTTTGAACAGGCTGACTACTTGTTAACGTCAAATCCATTTGGAGTTCAGGAATACATCCCACATCGTCATCACTAACAGCAAAATAATTCCGTTCTTCGAAAAGTAGCTGTTTGGCTTGTGCTTGTTGATCACCGGATAAACTGGTCAAGTCTACTGATGGTAAGTTGATTTCAGGGTTGGTGTCGGGTGATTCAGTCTTCTCATTTTGGTGCGAAGCCTCATTCAGTGCTTCCTGAGCATTACTGCTGATTTCTGTCTCTTGAAATTTCACTTCTAGGGGTGTCACCGATCGAACCAGTTGCAACCGTCCCAAAACAGTTCTACCATAAAGCGTAATGTTGTGGTTTGTATTGTTGGTTACCTTGATGTATAAAAGAGTAGAATTCCCTTGCTTAACTGATTTCAGTTCCTCTTGTGTCGACAGTCCTGATGGCAACTGAGTATTCCCATCCGGTTCAAAACGCACTGGAACTGCACGATTGATTGGACCAGTGTTAGCACGACATGCTACGTCAATGCTTTGAGATCGAGGAATTACTACATCTTGTTTTAACGTTTTAACTGAACAAAATTCATCTGGATCATTCTCCCTAATCAAATTGATTAAAGTGGAAATGTTTTCACTCTTGCATTCCCCAAAACTTGCTTTCATACACTCCACAAAATGGTCAGTATTACCATTCTGAGTCGCCTCTTTCACAATCAGTTCGATCGCATTGAATCCAATAATAGGAGGTCCAATGTTTTGCTTCGTAATTAAAAACGGTACTAAGATCTCCTGGCTATCATTGCCTTCTAACATTACTTCTTGTAAATTAACTGTTCCTTCTACACCTAATAGTTCTTTGATGTTTTTAATGTTAGTTGCTGGTGACAGATCTTCAGAAATTCTTCGGACATAATCGAAACCTGAGCGCCAGTATCCCACAGTGCGGTGACAGAGTTACCATTCAGATAACAATGTACAGAACACATTTTACCCACCAAATGCGCAACACGAGCTTGTTGTTTTGGTGTTATATATGACTTGGAAAAACGTGGCAAAGAGACACATATAAATTCTGCGCCTGTCTGTCTGCACTATCACCAGGTGCGACACAATTTGCAGCTTGTTCAATTTTCTTTACAGCAGTAATAGCATTGCATAAGTTCTTATGCTTTGGCCACTGCTGTTGTTGACATTCTGATGAGCAGTACAGAATCGACTTACAGCGCGAACACTGTTGCAATTGAGTCGTTAACGTTATGTTAGTTTTCAAACAGTTACTACAGTGGGACTTCGTGTTTTGTTCAGGGGCTACTTACTGTCCCTCGGGGGTAGCCTTCGTCCGTTTCCCGATGGATTTCTTGATCGTGTAAAGCAATACCTGGTTTAACCCACCGCAGAAATAACAATGTTTGCTGATTCTTCGGATGTTTTACACTTGTCGCACTTAGATCGCTTTGAAGTCGCGCTCTTAACTTCCTCTGTAGGCAATTCTTTCGAGCTATTTTGGTTGACCGTTTCACGGAGATTCTTAACTTCCGACTGCATGGCAGATAACTCCGTTCTCACTTGTTTGATTGCTGCTAAAATTTCTTTCTTCTCGCCCGAACCAGTTTCGTTCTGTACTGCGGAAATACGCGCTTTCGTTTCTCTTCCCCTAGTTGGCAAATTGAATTTGTTGTTTCGTTCTGTCTCGGCCGACACAGCCAAAAACATCGCTTCGATTAGGTCTTCGTCCGACACATTGGTGTTTGCGGTCAAGGGACGCATTTTTGCGCGGATTGTTTCGTCTTTCAACATGAAGAAATAAACTTTGCACTGACGAACTATCATATTTAACACCGCTATCAGATTCTTTTGACGCGTATACAATCTTTTGTCTGATGGTCAGGGCCCTCATTAGAAATGCTTGTGGATCTTCATTTGGTTGTTGTGTCATGTTCGTCAACAATTGATAAAGTTCCGTGGCATTTTTTTCATGAAAATGAAATCGTAAGATTTTGTGTAATTTCTGTAAGGTCAATCCACCCCAGGTTGTACAGCTCGAATTACAGCTGTGTTGATTTCTTTCTCGGCGTAACCTTTATCTTTGCCCGCTTCTATTTGGGACATCAGCGCTTGGTAGCCCAATTTATCTTTTTGCCCTGGTTCCCCAATAACACCCTGAATCTTAAAATCTCGATGAAGAATTGTCGAACTTAACCCCAACAAGGACGTCTTTGTTGAATCAACAAACGCGCCAGTGGCATTTCCGCTTTCGTTTGGTTAATTTTGGATTTCTTTGTTTGCGAAAGTTTATCTTCGATGGCATTTCGTTTAATCTCGATCTCTTTCAGTTCCTTTTCTAGGTTTTTAATCTCCAATTGTTCTTCTGCCGTCGTCGCGTCATTTTCGTAAATATTCAATCTTTTGGTCTTCATCCGCAATACCGTCTAAATTTACTTCGAGCTGATTTCGAATTTCTTTAATTATCTTTACCTTACTCTTCTCTTCTATCTTCAGCTTCTCCACTTTGAGGGATAAGGCAACTTCAATCAGCTCGTTCTTCTCCAGAGACAATATTTTGAAATCCAAAATGATCTCTTTCTCTTCGGCCATAGTTGAGTCGTCTCGTGTTTAATACAACATAATTTAAACAATCCTTTATCTTGTCCACTTCGCTGATATACTCGTCTACAGCTTTCCCGTCTGAGCCCCCAATTTCTTACTCGCGTTACTTCACGGGTTCGTTGCGTAACTCTTCTTTATTTAATATTCACATCTTTACATACAATCGTTTCGATAGTTCACTATTAATATCTTCTCTAAACACTTTATGACAGGTCATGTCATCTATTTTTATCACTCGTAATACGATCCTTTGTTATTAGCGTGCAGTCATGCATAAAATAATAAACGCGAGCATTTTAATTTGTTTATACGCGACACAAAAATAAACGTCATAAGTCATCAGGACATAAGCAAACGAGACTAGGCAGTTTCAGTTTTAACTATTCCTAGTATAAGTTTAATTTCCGTTCATATTCTGAACGTAAAATGCTGATTGGCTAGAATAGCTAAGCGTGATGACAGGCATAAACGGAAATACTGACTGGCTTTTTTACAATTCCCGGTTTCAGCCCGGGCTAAAATTTCTAATCTAATAGAACTTGCTGAGCTTCATAATGTAATCAGTATTTTTTTGTAATCAGCTTTTTTAAATTTCCTAATGTAATCAAAATTGAATGTAATCGAAATTAGTTTACTAGTGGGCGAGGTAAATATAACGATAATCACCGAGACTGAGGTGACTAATTGCTTTAGTATAATTTTAGGCTTGAACGAATATTCAATTGAGAAGTTTTAAACAGACAGTTTGAACTGTGTTACGCTCTATGTTTTCTTCGCGCTTGACAGCTTTCAAAAACACACTAACGATCAAAAACGGACCTAAAAATACAAATAATTATATGATAAACTTCCTTACCCTTAGACAGTTCTATCTTGAGAGAAATCTGATATATACAATATCTTTATGCTAAGTTTTTGAGCCTTTTCGACGATTTTTTAGTTATAATAATATAGTGGCCATTTTGAAAAAAAAGTCGTCATGTTTTAGAAACCATACATCAAAATGATGATTCCGAGAGGGGACCCACTTTTTCAAGTATGATTTCTAGTAAAGTGATTATCACCGCGCTAACGCGGTGACTATCGTCTCAGATTTACTGGCCAGTTAGCCAATCAGAGCTCGTTTAAGCTATAACTTCTGAGTCAGCCATTATCTCAACATAGAAAGAAAAATAACACAGAAAGACTGCCAAAACCTAGACTCGGTGCTACGAAGTAATAAACCTAAAACAAAGGATTTATGCAGGGTGAGGTACAGCCCGACATTAATCGCAGATCATTTGTTAAACGCTTTTAAGTTTGCCGAGTTTCCAAACCATATCTTGATTGACCATATCTCGATTTATATACAGTGGTAGCTTTATTAGCAATCCAATCCACGTGCAATCCTTTATATAACCACAACTTCTACAAATAAAAATACTGGATAACCGAAAAAATATTGTATAATAATGATGCCATAATCATTTGGTAAAACTGCACTATGGTATGCCTGAGAAAAAAACAGAACTACAGCTTTTAAAACTTCACACAACAATTTGATAATGGAACAAATGCACATCATACTTTTTGCAAGTACTAGTTCTGGTTTTGATGACACCCAAAACGTCCCATGTTTTAAATCGAAAATTATAGTGTTTCTTTATAACGTCAAAGAGATGATAATAATAATTGTGTTAATGAAAATAATAATAATCCTGGCAGAAAAATTATTCTGATTCCCGGACAGGAATCGAAACTGTAACCTTGAGACGGCGAGACGCTCTAAATATTGAGCTACCGAAACTCAGATGGAGAGCGAAGGTTACAATGGTGGATATGAGCTATTCTGCAATCTAATTGGTTCTTATATTAGCAGGCTATCAGCTCATATCCTGTTAGTAATGAAGAAACAAAATGGTGGAATGTTTTCCTAAACTGAATAAGCAAAATATTCGGTATACCTGCACGAGTATCTATATTATAAATCAATTATAACATTTAGCTGTCGTCGGCACATGCGCCTCATCGGCTATGACCGTTTGTTATTTTCCTGTAGGTATTCATCATTTATATAATTGTTAGGTACTCATAAGATTTTAGCAATGTTACTGAATACTGCAGAAATAGGTCGAGAGTTGAAGAAATCAGTATTTAGCTTCTTTCTTGTGTACTGGAGTGACTTTAGCTAATTTCCAGTCACCAGGAAGGATGCGACTTCTATTAAATTTGCCAATTAAATTTGTTTATTCCGTGCGTTAAATTCATCTAAGACCAATTGTTCCCGTCATTATCAGAGGAATAAAACATCTAATATGAATTAAATTAATTCATAACTAAATTCGTATTCAGAAATATTTAATTCAACACCATATAAATCAGGCGTACTAAAATATTGTACATCTTGTCAATTGTAGCAGTCAAACAAGATCTCAAGAATAACACGTCTCAAAGTGAAAAGGATAATATCGACGATGAAGTAAGATTAAAATTTTCAGTATTAATTCACGAAACAATGCCTGCGAAACAATTCCTGCGAAACAATGCCCACGAAACAACATGCCTGACTAACAATGCCCAGGATACTATGCCTGGGAAATAATTTCCACGAAACAATATGCCTGCCTAACTGTCCACGAAACAATACCCGCAACGCGAACAATATGCCTGCCTAACAATGTTCACGAAACAATTCCCGCGAGGGAAACAATGCCCACGAAACAATGCCCACGAAACAATGCCCGCGAAACAATGGCAGCGAAACAATGCCCACGAAACAATACCCACGAAACAATGGCCACGAAACAATGGTTACGAAATAATACCCACGAAACAATGCCAACAAAACAATGGTTACGAAATAATACCCACGAAACAATGCCCACGAAACAATGCCGCGAAACAATTCCCAATGAAAATATGCCTGCCTAACAATGCTTATGAAACAATATGCCTGCCTAACAATGCTCATGAAACAATACCTGCGAAACAATGCCCACTAAACAATGGCAGGGAAACTCCTCCAAGTCAAGGTTGGCAATAAGGTCGTAATGCATTTACTCTTATCTTCCATACATCAAAACCTCGATTTCAAATTCTGGATTTTAAATAACATTTTGAAAAGGTGTGTTCTGATTGGCTAAAAGCCGTGTTTCTATTTAACAAATAGATTCCATTTTGCCGTTGTCTGTTCAGTTATAGATGCACAGATGACGTGGAACGTGGTAAGAACAAAAACGTAGCCCAGTTCGACGCAGTCGAGTGGGTCATTGATGTTCTTGTACGTAGAAACCTGTAACTGCCCTTCTACTCTCGTTCTCGCAGGCTCAACAACAAACAACTGGGGACTGTATTCTTTTTTATTTTACTCTTCAAGAATTGTCAGTTACAATTACATTTGCGTATTCATCACAATTTGCTCACACTCTATTCGCACTCTATTCGCACTCTAAACTAACCACAATTTTCCTTGTACTATAACTACAGTTTGTTTTTATCTGTTATCGGTATGACTAATCCTATTTGTTTATTTAATTAACATGCTTCAATTTACGTATCATAACATTTGTTGACATAAATGTGGTTAACTATTTCGTGGCCCGATCTATATTGACGTATTTTATCCGACACTCTCCCCCCCCCCCCCCCCCCTTGCCTCGCCTACGGTCTAGAGCTGCACTCCTTTTTGGTATATTCCTTACTACGTTTTCGCTAACCTTTTTACATGTAACTTTAACATTCCTGTTTGTTTCCCCTTTACTTCTTACTTCTATGGGATATAACTTCTGAATGGGCCTAGATAAGTGCATTGGCTTCCCATTCATGATTATTCTAACCTTTGCTCCTCTTTATACCACCTTATCCTGTCCTTCTATCAAACCTTCCACCACACCCATTTTCCAACCGTTCCTCTTTTGGTCTTCATCAAACACCGTAACTACATCTCCCAACTGTATTTCAGCCTTACCCGTGCTATTTACCTTTGAACGATGGAATTCTCACAAGTTCACCAAATATTCCTTTCTCCACCTATTCCAGAAGTGACTCAATCTCGTGGCGACTCTCTAACTCTAAATTCTGGCAATGCGACCGCCGGTGGTATGCTGTAGGACTTTCCCGTCAATTTCTTACAGGAAACACAAATGACCCACGACTTTCTTCACTACCTGCCTTCCTTTCGGTATGGGATACTTTGCCATCAATTCGGCCGGTGTAGCCCTCACCCCACTGTGGTTCTACCTGTGCACCGTAAGATCCCGCATCGTCTACTAGACCTTGCTCCTGTACTGTTGGGTCACAATAACCCAATCCTCCGCCTCTTTTAATTCACTAACAGCTAATGCGCCTTTGCGCTCCTCTTCCTTTCTAATCCGTGATCTCAAATTAGTCGAACCGTTTTACCCATATACATGCCGTTACTCGTACTAGCCGTCCAACTATAAATCTAGCTACGTCTAGCACATTGGCGATACCTGGTGAGTGGTGACACTTTCACCCCTATTGTCATTGCTACTGCCATCTTTCTCTCTTCTTCCTGGCTCTCTGGCCATCGTGTGACCATCGACTCATTGGCATTGTTATTGGCAATTATTTTAGGCAAATGAGGTAAACCAGGCAAATGAACTCGGAACAACTTCGTACTGTAGCTTCGGCAAGTAAGGCAAATCAGACTTCGTATAGCTTCGGCAAGTAAGGCAAAATGGCGCAGAGATAAGGCAAACCAATATTAACAGCGCTCAATACAGATCAGGCAAAATTCACTCACAAAATTTCCGAATGGTTGAAGTATCCCGAAGCTGAAGGTAACCTGCAGTGCAGGCGTTTTGGGGTTTGGGGAGCTGACAAACCTCGTCTCAAAAAATAGCCTGGGGACGAGGTTGGAGACGAAAATACGCGAGGAACTGCAATAAATTATAGAAATTGATTTCGCTCATCGTTGTACTGTGAGCAAATGCTAAACTCATTTTGTGAATTAAATTATTTACGCCTTTCTCTTCCTTACATCGCGTAAAATTATCGTCATTTGAGTTTATCAAATAAGTACGGCCACTCATCTGGCCCCTGGGACAACCAGGATGGGCCCTTCCACCAGAGTTCATCACCCTTCAGTTTAGTCGCGGTCACGCCTCTAGAACCCAGATCAGCAGGGTTATGTTCGCCAGGGCAATGTGCCCACTCCGTTTTGCTTGTTAAGCGGAGGATTTCATTAACCCTATGTCGGACAAACTGTTTCCACTCACAATTATTCCGAGTCCAACACAATGCAGTTATGCTGGGCTCCAAAGCCTTACTTACCGAACTCATCAGCTGTGCTAAGATTCTGGCAGACATTAATTCTAACCTTGGGATAGTTAATTCCTTCAAAGGGGCCCGCCACTCTCGATTTACTGGCTAACAGCTTGACATAACGCGACTCATGTTCTATCTGGTAAAACAACTACAACTGCGCAGTAATTAAGCTCGTTTACTTGCGTCTCCGAATCCGTGCAGAAAGCTCTCAATTACACGCTTTTCCGGATCTTCGTAAACGCACCGAGCGATTCTAAACTGTTTAGCCCGTCTCAAATCCCTGATCCACACTTCCCATCTATAGTCCTTAATTTCTTCTCAACCGCGATCACTTCATCCCAATCTAACTTAGCACCACACAACTGCTGAGTATTTTCATACTCACTATGACTGGACTAAAGATCCCCAAGGGGTCAAATAAACCTGCCAATAAACTTAACATGGAGCGCTTTGTTGGCTGCACCCCCTCAGCCTTATCGCCCGTGAGCGTATAAGATCAAAACTAATTTTGTCTGTTTCACAATCCCAAGCTAGTCCTAGTACTTTCTGTCCCGCCGTCGATCGGGCCTCCCTGCAAGGCTAACGTTGTCTAATCTACCCACACCACCATTTGCTTTACCGTTCTTAACTCTTGGTCATTCGTCAACCACTGAGTTGCGCAACTTAAATTCACCACTGGCCATTCTATCTCTTGCCTTCTCGAAGAGCGCGTATGCCTCGTATTCTAACCTTAGTAGTTTGTGCGTTCTTTCTAATAACCGCCTGATGGGGTAAATAGTGCACCTTCTCCGCCGTATATAATCCTGGAACTCGTTCTATAACTCCCGCGCCTAACTGCTCTTTGCCATAATAGTCGTATTCATTCAGTATTTCCGGATCCTTTCTCAACCGTGTTATCTGACCTTTCATTCGCGACAAGCTATGCTCATAGTTAGCCGGGAGTGTCGTGTTACCAACTTTCCATGGCAACTTAGCAGAATACCTCAGACCGTCAAAACTAATATTATCCGTGAAAGCCTCGTGAACTCCATCGCTCTCCTTAATACCCAGGCTATCCAAATTCCACAACCCCTCTGGAAATTCCACAAATTATCTGAAGATCGATGTCTAATTCTTCTTTAGTCATATTCACGTCAGCAAACTAAAGATCCTTGAGGAGGAAGTCATTCTTGACCACCTCTACGTGCTCATTCCTTATGCGTGATATTTCCGGCCAAACATAAGCTTCGAGCATGAGCACCTTTCCGTTTTGTAGAGGAATTACGTCAACCCGAACAACATCCCTCAACCCACTCTCCTTGGTTTTCTAGCCAAAAATAGCTAATCCTAACCACTCTTTTCTTACTAGTTTAGCGTCTACTTTGATAAATGGACAAAGTCCACTTAATAAACAGTGTTATATTACAGGTTTGATTCATGTCCGGGAATCATTTTTCTGAGCATACGAGCTTGACGATTGTCCATGTATAGTCTGTCTGCAAGCTCTCCAACATTCACTACAGCAGTTTATATATAACACAAACAGTGTTAATGAGAAGCAATTTATTTCTCATATTTCCATAAAAAATAAATTGATTGGATGGGGAGACCAGAGTCAAAACTATGTTAAATTACTGGACAATTCTATTCTAGTCTGGGTACTAGTATAGTGCCCAACACCTCCGCCCCGCCCCCTAAATGGCTTTCATTTCTCGCCATGTGACATGGATTGCTGTTGCTCTGGGTCGTTTTCCGCGACTTCTGCAACGGTTGTCTTCTTCAGGACCTCTTCAACGCGATGGACCACTTTCTGAATTTCTAAACGGTAATGGGTTGCGTCGTCGATCTCTTTCCCGAAGTCGTCTTCTTCCATATCATCCGCATCTCCCATAAGCTCTAGTATGGCGTCGTCAAGATTCCGTTAATATCTCTAGCTTTTCTACAAGTTTAACTGCTCAAGTTCAAAAACTGGTCGACTACTATCTGTCATTTTCTCTTCGGCTTGGGAAATCAACTTCTTCGTGTTCATTCGATGACCACCTCGGATTTTTCGTTTCTTTCCTAAATCGGACATTTTCTAGATGAGCCCTTTCCGTCTGACGTTATCTCGAAGGTTTGCGCTATTACAATCAATACGGGTCGACGGACCACTCTCGTTCTCGCTGGCTCGACAACAAACAACTGGGGACTGTATTGTTCTTTCTTTATTTTACTCTTCAAGAATCGTCAGTTACAACATTTGCGTATTCATCACAATTTGCTCACACTATATTCGCACTCTATTCGCACTCTAACCTAACCTATTCTACAAGCTCATATTTATAGTCTATTTTTACAGGAACAACAATAGGAGTGTCTTTACGTACACAGGAACAACATAACAAGGTCATTACGTATATAGGAATATGACTTGGCAGTCTTTACTAACCACCATTTTCCTTGTACTATAACTACAGTTATACATAACTACGGTATGACTAATCCTATTTGTTTATATAATTAACATGCTTCAATTTACATCATAACATTTGTTGACATAAATGTGGCTAACTATTTCGTGGCCGGTTCTATATTGACTTATATATCGTTCTGACGTCCTCTGTGTATCTATAACTGAACAGACAACGGCAAAATGGAATCTATTTGTTTTATAGAATCAAAAACAACCCCAAAGGTTTATAAAAGCTGTTGGGCAAGAAAAAAGAAAAACACAGCTGCTGAGGGAGAATTTACGTTTTCGTGATTTTAATAAATGATACTTATCCCTACGTTTTACCTATTTTCAAAATGTAAACATTTTTCGTGTTCGCTGCATATAGTTATAGAAACACTCGTGAAAGTTTGGGATAATTCGAAATCACAGTAGAAACACTCGCTCTTAATTCAGGATCGTTCCCACGGCAATTTCTCGTTCTCCAAAACTTCCACTCGTATTTCTACAACTGTATGGAAAATGTTCTCTATTTCTTAATTAAAATAAAGTAAAAAACCTGAACATAAGTAACCCTCCAACGCTATCATTCTTTCGCTCTCACTCTAACAGAATTATATTTCTCAAGTATATCATTATCAGTACTAATTCTGTCCTGATCTGAAGCACTGAAATGCTAAATGGGATATAATTTACATAAAAATTGAAGTTACCAAAGGTACACAATAGCTAAAAGAACACCTAATTCACTTTTCTTAATTCCTCGACAATTTCAGGCTGAAAGTGACAGTACTGTGAGAAAAAGACAGAAAGAGAAAGCGTGTAAAAGGTTTCACAAGCAACCGAACATTTTTGATCAACTTCCGTGGAACGACAGAAAAACAAAACTGGAAAAATTCAATGTACTTCACCATTTAATTGTGAGTGAAAAGCATAAAGTCATATTTTGTTACATTCCAAAAATTAGTTGCACCAACATGAAGAAGATATTCATAGCTTTGAATCGACTTTATCCTGATATGCAGGAACACCTTGACCAAGTAAAGCTAACTAAAGAAATCGTACGTCTAAGTAATTACAAAAGGTTTAACAAAGAAAAAGTTTTAGACATGTTGAAGAACTACTACAAGTTTATGTTGGTTCGTGATCCTCTTGAGAGATTGGTGTCCGCCTACCGAGATAAATGGGCAAACAAAGTCAACGATAAGCTGCTTGCCGGTCTGGGGGAAAAGGTTGTTCGTCGATATCGGTTTAACGGCAGTAAAGATTCCGATCCACGGGGAGACGATGTAACATTTACGGAATATGCACGATATCTCATAGACACTCCTTCGAAAGAACTAGACGAGCACTGGGTGCCCTATAATGACCTTTGTAGACCATGTGATGTCAACTACGACTTTATTGGTTCCATTGATACCGTCTCGAGGGATGTGACACACGCGATGCGACAAATCAAGGTTGATGAAACCAAGTATTATATGAGACGGGCTGGAAAAGGCGCTTTGGTAGGAACCAAAAAAGTAACGGCAAAGTTTTTAAGAGAACTCCCTGAGAAATTTTTTAATAAACTAGTTGAAAAGTATCAGTTTGATAATCAACTATTTGGCTATAAAATAACAGAGTACAAAACATTACATGCAAGTAATGACACTCATGAGTTAGAATAGCTAGAAAATACAGGTAGTACCGGTATATATACTCAGGACCTCGTAGAGAATGTGCCCAAGCATGCAAGGGCAAGAATAATTATCCTAAGAGTAATCACCAGAACGTTTACTATGAAATGAATCTCTTATTTCTAGTTAGATAAAGTTACAGATGAGGTAATTCGAACATTAATTAGTATAAATTTACAAGTTTCTACCACAAATCCTCAATTTTCATTGGCTATTGCAGGAGTTACTATCCGCTGTCATATAATTTCTGAGCTTAAACGAGTTCTGATTGGGTGACTGGCCAGTAACTCCGACACGATAATCACCGCGTAGCGCGGTGACTATCGCATCACTAGAAATCACACTTAAAAAAGTGTTTTTTGCAACCAGACTGAATTTGTTCGTTCCAGTCCCCTCTCGGAATAATCATTTTGATGTATGGTTTCTAAAACACGACGAATTTTTTTCAAAATGGCGACTATATTATTATAACTAAAAAATGTCGTAGCATAAAGACATTGTATATATCAGATTTCTCTCAAGATAGAACAGTCTAATGGTGAAGAAGTTGTTTATCGTATAATTATTTGTGTTTTTACGTCCGTTTTGATCGTTAGTGTGTTTTTGAAAGCTGTCAAGCGTGAAGAAAACATCAAGCATTGGATTTATAAATTATATCTAACACTGTTCAAACTATCTGTTTAAAACTTCTCAATTGGATATTCAGTTCAAGCCTGAAATTATACTAAAACAATTAGTCATCTCAGTCTCGGTGATTATCACGTCTCTTCACCGATAATCACCTCGACTTCAGTGACTAATTGTTGAATAGAAACCTCTAGGATAGAAGTCGCGTGTCATGTTTTTGAAAGAATATTTCAAATTTTTCATGAAAGATGTGAAATAAATAACTTGTAAATTTATATTAAAACAATAAGACAACTCGCCTTCGTTTTCTCTGAGCAGATAGTCTCACCATAGAAAACTCGGGCTTGATGTATAAAATAACAAGTTTCTTACACACGCAAAAAAAAATGATTGGTCGAGCCTCGTTTTCACTCAGAGTACAGAGACGTCATTTTCATTTTGTATGATTGCCTCTGTTTTAAGACACTACATAGTTATTTCATAAAACAAATAAAAAATTACGGGAACCACCCAACCTAATGGGCCTGGGAACGAGGTTGGGGAACCACCAAGTATTTTAATAAAATACACTAACGGTAACTCCGAATAACGTATAAACATATTTATTGAGAATTAAACGTTTCGACTAACATGATTAAGTCATCATACGTTTCGACTAACATGAAGTCATCATCCGGAAATAATGCATTCCAGATGATGACTTCAAGTCGAAACGTTGAATTCTCAATAAATATGTTATTCGGAGTCACCATTATTGTGTATTTTTTAAGAAATAAAAAACATGTCGCGTGTGATTATGGCGAGTTATAATGGCACGAGAGATGCGTGTAAAACACGAGGCGATAGCCGAGTGTTTTACTAGCTTCTCGAGTGCCATTATAACTCGATAATCACACAAGACAAAGTTTTTTATTTCTTTTATAAAAGAACACCACTAAATTAACAATAAAGCCATGAAAAATGTAGATTTACCTGTTATAAGAAGCGTTGCTATGTGCGTTGCTAGGAAGCCTTATTTGAAAACACGTTGGCAATTTTAGCGATGAAAATGCACTCAACGTTGGAGTTAAAACATTCTCTTGTGTTAGTACCTTGATTAGCCTTGTATCCAGATATTCTTTGACTTGTTTTTGTGATTTAAACTACCTAAAATCCGTCAAAAACGACAAAATCTACGCGAAGAATCACGTCAGCTTATGCTTTATTGAGTTATAATGCACGGTTTTTGAGCTCAGTAACCAATCAGATAGCGTGTTCTCGCTCATTTACTTCCGGTTATTTTATAAATTAAAATAGAAAATTGCTTTTGTGTTTCTGGACTAGATACGCAAACATTTTCAGTTGTTTGTTAATTGTAATATAGCATAATTTTACAAGGCATGCATACACCTAAAATTACAATAGTCAGCAGTTTTAAACAATATACCTAGATTAACGTGGAATTCTTTTGATTTAAATATTTTGTTTCATTAAATGTACAACTGTGTTAAGGGTTATGTTAAAAAGGTTTTGTTATTGTGATAACCGATGTACATGTACCATTAAATTCGCCGCTTTCACTCTACACCATGCAACAAGCAGACATCTCATCTGATCATAACGTGGAGCAAATCCTCTCGAGCGCACTTCCCAACGACATCAACCCAATTTACCTCTAATAGAAAATAAAAACCAGTACACTCCCTAGTGAATACAATCAATTGTTTTTGAAGCTATTTAAAACACTCGAACTCGCGTTTTATCATATCTAAAATGCTCGCGCTGCGCGCTCGCATTTTAAATATGATAAAACGCTCCTTCTCGTGTTTTAAATACTACATAGCGTATAACATAAATAATTAATATTATAGAGGATTTAATATGGTCATATACATATATGGAAAAAGTGCCAACAGGGAATCGAATCCTGATCTCCGAATCAACGTTTTGGAGCTCTAACCTTTGAGCAATTGAAACACAGTGAGAACAGTCAGTGATCTCTCCATATATATATATATATATTAAATTTGCCGCTTTCATGCACTTTCACTCGACACTTTTCTTAAAGCCCTCTGTATACAAGAAGTTGTGTATCGCTTCGCTATAAAGTTCGTAGAGACTTTATATAATTTTCATGCTGATTAGTATTCATGGTTTTATCAGGTATAAAAGCCTTGCGCGTGAAAACTTTGAGTGTCTATTAAAAATAGAGACCTACAAATAACAAAGAAAACCGACTGAATTATGCACTAACGCACATTATTATATGACTATTTTCGCGAGCGGTCCGGAACGTGAAATCCGGCAATTTGATTGGTTCCTGAGCGGTCCGGAATCTGCCGTTCCGGACCGCTGACAGTTGCTGACAGTGAAAATTTTATAAACAAAATGAAAGTCATGTCATTATACGCAACAAGATGGATAATAATTTCAGAACTACTCATTGTTGAAATATATCGTGCAGGTATGTTGTTAGAAATTTTATAAGCTTTCATTTGATGTATAGCTCAGGTTTCCGCGTTATGTGAAACTTTTTAAAATGTCCAAAACGTTCGTAACATTGTTCGTGATAAATATAACCTTACTTCTCGCAGGTAATGTAGAATTTCAGGTGGGTTTTTTTCAACTATACTTAACGCACAACCTTGAACAATATATCAAACAAAAGCATATGAAAAATGCTATTCGAGGTAGAAATTTTAGAAATCTAGCGAAAAGGAAAGTACTTTAAAAATTGGAAAACATCTGCCATTTTGGTTTAGTTCGCAAAAAAAATGGTGGCGAATACGAGCCTAACACTGTAGAGTTTTCACAGAACGTTCACAACATTTGTGGTCATATAATAAACTACTTATTGACCTCGCTTGTTCGGTCTGTACTAGTGAAATATCGGACCTCCGTTTTCTGCACAGACCTCGGCTCGCTGCGCTCGCTCGGTCCGTACTAAAAACGTCGGTCCGATATTTCACTAGTACAGACCTCACGCTCGGTCAATAAGTAGTAATTATATACTCAATGTAATAACAGGGACCAGGGAATTTATGAGTTCGAGTTGAGTTCGAGTTCGAGTTGAGTTCGAGTTCGGTTCGAGTTCGAGCCGATTTGAGTTTTCGGCCGGGGGTTAGGTTTATGAAGATGAATACAGGGTGCGGACGGAATATTTTGCGGAGAATGATTAATACTTCTTGAGAATGTCCGAACCACCCACCATTGATATTCCACCCCCAGCAGCGAAACACGTACCAGCCGCAAGACCTTGGAGTAGTCCACACCACCTCCGACCAATCGTCGATGGATACCGACGACCCTCCGGCAGATCCCGACCGCTTTGAGATGGCCTACGAAGACCTTCCGACCCCCATACGACTCCCGAGAGCCTTCCGACCATTCCCGAACACTTCCGAAGTAGGTCCGACTACTTACGATGTTGTTCCGAGAACTTCCGAAGTTGTTACGATAACTTCCGAAGTTGTTCCGACACCTTCCGAAGTTGTTCCGACAATTTCCGAGGTTGTTCCGACAACTTCCGATGATGGGCCGAGTACTTCCGAAGTTGTCCCGACGCTCCAACGAAGACGTCACGACCTCCCTGTATCACCTTCGAACCTTCCTTCCAGTCCTACCGAGTGGACGAAGCCGACCCGCTGGAAAGCTTCTTCAGTACTCACCGAATTTGTCCTGCTTGACCGGGATCCGCGGGTGGACATCATCTATATTCAAGAAGTATTAATCATTCCGCCATTCCGCCGTTCCGATTCGCCGTTCCGCAAAATACACCGTCCGATACGGGGTGTTTGGGTTAGGAAGACACTTAAGGTGGGGGTTAGGGTTAAGTTAGGATTGGTGTTGTGTTGGGGATAGCTTCTATTTTGACCATTATCATCAAAATGGTGTTCTAGTAATGTCTGAAACCGTTGGGGACAGTTTGTTGGTTTACCTAGTAACTCTAAGTCAACTCGAGGTTAACTCGAAATTAACTCGAACTCGAACTCGAACTCGAACTCATGGATTACCATATCCCGTAATAACACCTAGTTATGATTGATTAATATATACTTTTGAACTTGTGCTTGATACGAGCGCACATCTGGTTTTATGTCCGCACCAAAGTAAAGGAAATAGCTATTGATACATGGTGGCAGCGCCCGAGAACCCAAAGAGAATTAAATAAACTTCACAGCGATGTCCACCACCAGCACGGCAACAGAAGAGGGAACAGTCGATAATCCTGCACAAGCAGTGACGCAGACAACAGCCGTCATACAAGGCATCAAACCACCGGGAAAATTAGAAACGTGCGAAAACATAACAGAGAATTGAAAAGCGTATAAACATGCATGGTCAAACTACGAAATTATTACCAATCTGAAATCACAGTCGGAAGATTATCAGACAACCTTATTTCTTCACTGTATTGGACCAGATGCGCTAAAGATCTACAATGGACTCGCATTTGACAACGCCACAGACATGAAGTCGCTTACAAAGATTATGGAAAAGTTCGATCAATATTACGATCGGAGAAATCAACGAAACGTACGAACGGTTCATTTTCAACAGCCGAGACCAGGACGCTAGTGAATCCATTGACTCGTACGTCGCAACGCTGAGAACTTTGGCCAAAACCTGTAATTTTTGCGACTGCATGCGCGACACTTTGATACGAGACAGACTCGTGCTGGGCATACACAATCAACATACCAAGAAGAGATTACTTCAAGAAAGAAAGCTAGACCTGAAGAAATGCATCGACCTATCCAGAAGCGCAGAAGCTACGGCCTCAAAGATGAAAGCTATCGCTAGTGGCAATACGACGGTGGACAAAATTCACAAAGTACAGACACGAGGACTCGCGGAACGATCAACGCCGGAAACGATGGAATGACAAGAACGACACACCGAGACAAAAGAAGAGCTGTATATTCTGCGGCGGTGACCACCCGGCAAAGAAAGATAAATGCCCTGCTTCGGGTGAAAAGTGCCTGTATTGTGGAGGTCGTAACCACTTTTCGAAGGTATGCCGAAAGAAGAAAGCAGTCAATAAGGTATCTGTGGAAGACCACGAAAGCGACAGCGCAAGTGACGTCGAATATATAACAAGCATCAATCTATTACCTGATAACGTCAACTTGGTGAAAAACCCCCGCGACAACTACATGTACGCCAAGGAAATCTACTCGGAGATGATACTCGACGACACGAAGATCAATTTTCAAATAGACTGTGGTGCGACTATCAACGTAATTTCTGCGAATGTGGAATGGTACGGAAGTGAAACTACTTGGCACTGCGAGAATGATTTTACTCAAATAAGAAGAAATTCAAATAAGAAGAAAAAATAAGAAGAAATTCTCAGTAGAATTCGTGGTTTTCCGAGAAAATTTAACACCACTAATTGGAGCAAAAGCAGCACAACAGATGAAAATTATCACTGCACACAAAGAGAACTTCATACCAGCGTTATCAACGGCCGAAGAGATAAAACACCACTACAGTGACGTACATGTATTTCAACGCTCCCTTGGAACGCCACGCGGTGAAGTAAGCCTATAGAAGTGGACGCCGCTGCTAAGCCAGTGATAACACCATCTCGAATAATTCCTACAGCGCTCAAATCTAAGTTCAAGGACGAACTTGACAATTTAGAAGCCCAATATATCATTGCCCCTGTTAGTGGTCCAACACCCTGGGTCAACAGTCTCGTCGTAGCAACGAAAAAGTCCGGTGCCTTGCGGATCTGCATCGATCCCCGACCACTTAACGCGGCGCTAAACTACAAGAGCGTTACCAGATGCCAGTCTTAGACGAAGTATTATATCCAAAGCAAAAGTGTTTTCCACAGTAGACCTGCGGTCAGGATATTGGCACTGCGTCCTAGACGAAAGATCAAGCCTTCTGACGACATTCTCGACCCCTTACGGTCGATACCGATGGTTCAGATTACCGTTTGTTCGCTCTGCATCCTCTGAGATTTTCCAGCGAAGTGTCACACAAGCACTCGATGGTTTAGAAGGAATTCTGAACATAGCCGACGACATTCTCGTCTATATGGAATGGGCGACACCCAGGAAGAGGCCAATAAGGACAACGACAAGAAGCTATCCGAGCTCCTGCAACGATGCAGCTAGAGAACAAGGAATTGCTTTGATTCCTGACAAGCTCAAGTTAAGGCTGGAAGTTGTTCCATTTATTGGCCATATCTTGACAAGCAATGGTGTAAAGATCGACCCGGAGAAAGAAAAGGTAGTCAAGGAAATGCCAGCCCCCACCCGGCGGTGGAAGAAGTTCAACGCCTCAACGGATTCATCAATTATCTCGCCAAGTTCCTTCCCAGATTAGCCACAGTCATGGAGCCAATTCGCAAGCTGACAAGAAGAGACCAGCAATGGCAATGGTGCAAAGAGCAAGAAGAGGCTTTTGAGAAAAGCAGCTCTGCTCCAACATGGTAAGCCTGTCGTGTATGCGAGTCGTGCACTCACCGATACAGAAGAGCGCTATGTACAGATAGAGAAAGAGATGCTGGCTATTGTTTTCTCGTTCGAGAAATTCAACCAATACACGTGCGGACGACATGTGAAAGTACAACGACCACAAGCCTCTCGAAGCAATTCTGAAGAAATCCTTGGCAAACATACCGAGACGTCTTCAAGGCATGGTCATGCGTCTAAAGAAATACGATCTCGAAGTCGATTATCAGCCCGGCCCAAAGATGTACATCGCCGACCCACTATCCAGAGCCTACCTGCCGACCACCGACAGCCCAGAATCAAGGAGTTTCGATCACATAAATATGGCGAAGTTCTTACCCATCTCAGATGAAAGACTATATCAGAAATTAAGTACGAAATCGAGAAGGACGCGACCCTTCAACTCCTAAAGAACTCAATCCTAGAAGGATGGCCTGATGAAAAACAGAGCCTGCCAACACAAATCCACCCTTTCTTTTGTGTCAGAGACGAGCAGCTATCTCTGCAGGATGGTCTGGTATTTCGAGGACAGCGCGTGGTAATCCCAACAACCCTCCGAAAATAGATGAAGAAAAGGATTCATTCGTCACATATGGGGATGGAATCGTGCTTGAGGAAAGCCCGGGAGTGTCTTTTCTGGCTAGGGATGTCTGCCGAAATAAAACAGCTCGTGGCAGAATGTGAAACATGTGCCAAGTTTGGAACGAGCCAACAGAAGGAAACCCTGATGAGCCACGAAGTCCCATCTAGGCCCTGCAAGAACAAAGAGTACGTCATCACTGTCGACTATTACAGCAACTTCTGGGAGATCGACAGACTCCAGAATACAACAACCAACACACTGATTCTAAAGTTAAAGAGCCACTTCGCTCGTTATGGATGCCCCGACAATGTCGTCAGTGACAACGCACCACAGTTTATATCACAACAGTTCGCCACGTTCTCCAAAGCGTGGGGCTTTGAACACACGACGTGCTGGCCATTCTCGATTACCGTAATACACCAACACAAGGCATGGATTCGAGCTCGTTACAGCGTCTCATGAACCGGCGGACGAAAACCCTACTACCAACCACAGCATGACTTCTAAAGTCATGAGTCCTATACCCAGACGAAGAGAGACGCCGGTTGGAAGCAAAACAAAGAGCCCAGACGAAGCAATACAAGCCGCACATGGTAGGACCAAGTCGATCCTTATAAGGAAGTAAATAGTCATTTTGGGTGATCCGTTTGAGTCGGATCATATTTGAACGGAAATGCTAGCTCATCGATTTGTGATCTGACGAACTACATAAAGAGGTTTTACGAAGGGTATACACGTTTGCGTAAAATAACAGGTAAAATCAGTTAGATTTTGATCCTTCGTCTGAGACCTGTTCTGATATCGAGAAATGGTTTGAGAAGTGGAAGCCTTTGGGTTTATCTTTAAAATGGATAACTTTTATTACTGCTAATGATGCGCCACGCCCAGGTACTATCCCTTGGTGAAGACGCATAAGGAAAACAACCCGCATGTGTCATTACATCCGGTTGCAACACAGCTACAGAAAACCTGTCATTTTTTGTCGAGAAATATTGTAAGATTGCTATGAATTCCATCCCATGTCGAGTTCGTGATACGTCGCATATGTTGGATATAGTTGATGATTTGAATGAAGCGGGTGTGTCAGACAGTGATATCTTAGTCAGTTTCGATATCACCAATATGTTTCCATCAATAGACAATCAGAGTGGAATGGAGCGCGTTCGACGAAAGTTGAATGCATATGAAGACGTTCCGGTGGAATGTATTTGTGAAGCTTTGGAAATTTGCTTGACAAAAAACTGTTCCAGTTATCGTGGTGAGTATTGGTTACAGAAAAATGGAACAGCTATGGGCCCAAAAAATACATGTTCATATGCAGATTTTGTCGCTGAAGAGATTGATAACCGAGTTCTTAATTCTCGTGACAAATATCCAGAGTTGTGCTGTTTGTTTCGTTTTCGAGATGATACATTTGTTCTTTGGCGGGATCAGAAGAAATGCTGCAAGAATTTTTCGAACTTGCAATTTACTATAGATGTAGGCAAGCGTAGCCTGCATTTCCTTGATCTGCACATTACCATCGTTAATAATCGATTAGAAACTTCCGTTTACAGCAAGCCAACCGATGCTCATTTGTGATTCGCATGCCAAGTCATCGCATCCAAAGTCACAGATAAAAGGAATAGAAAAGGTGTGGCATTACGCATACGTGGAATATGTTCAAGTGATGCTGATTTCAAGGAAAAGAGCGCTCGTTATGCTGAATATCTTATCGATTGCGGACACGATCGAATACATGTTTGTAAAGTTTTTGAGGAGGTTGAGAAAATGTCGCGCACAGAAGCTCGTAAAAGCAAGAAAAAACAAACTGGACATCCATGTATTTTTGTAACTACATTTAACCCGCTTGCACCGGATATTGGAAAGATTCTGCGTAAACATCGATCAATTATAGAGGATGATGAACGTGCTATAATACTTCCTGAGACGGCATATTTGCGGAGCGTCAATTTGAAAGAACTTCTCGCACCATCGAATCCATATACAAGAATACCCAGAGGGAAATGAAAGGTTGCTTTAAGTGCACAGCAAAGCGATTACGTTATTGCTGTAAAGAGTTTTTAAATGCCTGTACATCGTCATCGATTCGTTCAGCTGTAACTAGTCGGACATTCACCATCCGCAAATCATGATTGAGGTGCAAGTCTACGAATGTGGTTTACATGTACTTGGCTGAATGTGTAGTTTGCGGGTTACAGGGTGTTGGATCAACCTCCAATTTTAAGACGCGTCTTGCCAACTATAAATCTCATATTAAACATAACAAGACGCCCGCTAGGCGTTAACTCGGGCTACTTTAGCCTGCGCAGGGAACTATGTACAATAGGGTATAACTGCTGAGTCAGCCATTATTGCAACATAGAAAGGAAAATAACACAGAAAGACTGACAAAACCTAGACTCGGTGCTACAACAAGTAGCCTGAGTGATAAACTTATGCATGGTGAGGTACAGCCTGACATTAATCGCAGATAATTTGTTAACCGTTTTGAAGTTTGCCAAGTTTCCAGACCATATCTCATTGACATTGACCATATCTTGATTGATCAACTATATGATTACATATAGTGATAGCATTATTAGCAATCCAAATGCAATCCACATGCAATCCTTTATATAACTGAAACTTCTACTAATAAAAATACTGGTAACTGAAAAAAGATATATAATGATGCCATAATCATTTGGTAAAACTGCACTATGGTATGCCCGAGATTACGTGGGAAAAAACAGAATTGCACTTTTAAAACTTCACACAACAATTTGATAATGGAACAAATGCACTTCATGCTTTTTTGTTCATGCTCTTTCTCAGAAGGAGAGTGGAGATTACAATGATGTATTTGTTCGATTGATATATGTAAGTGATATATAACAAGACTGGGGAGAAATTTCCTAAACAATTAACTATAGACTCCAATATAAACACCAAGTAACTTGTTTCCATAGAAACAGGCCCTTTAAACAACTGCAAAAAATTGTCAAGCATACACATGTGGTTGATGGTCTGTTGGTCTGGTTTACACTGTTAAAGTTTCTTTGATCAATGTAGATTGAGCATGTTCTAATTTGATCAATCAACCTCAAAGGAACAGCAGTCTTTGAAAGATGTTTACACTATGAAACACTTTGATCAAAGAAACTTCGATAGTATAAACCATCCTTAAACACTAACACTGTCACTATCAAAGTTTATTTGATCAAACTATAGTTTGATCAAAGTGTGTGTGAGTGCATGTAAAATGCACCTTTCAAAGTTATGTGATTAAATTAGAACTCAAAGAAACTTAGAATCCAGCATTAAATGAATCTAAATTGTCAATGTAAAGAAGAAAGAAAAAGAACAGTTTTGATTGAGATAAAGAACATTTTGAGAGTCTCATTTACAAGTAAAATATCAAGTGAAACAGGGTTATTTACGGTGGCCCACAAGGGTCACCTCTTCTCCGTACAAACACGTAGCTTCTCCGTAGAAATCGAGCTTCTCCGTGAGAATACGCACATGTTCCGCGGAAACAGACGCTTTCTCCACAAAAACAGATGTCTTACCCGTAGAAATAGACCCCTTTTCCGCGGAAACAGACGTCTTCTCCGTAGAAACAGACCCCTTCTCCGTAGAAATAGATGCCTTCTCTGGGGAAATAGATACACCTTCTCCATAAAAATTTAAAAACTCCCCCCGGAATCACCCCCTGATTTTCTTCATTCTTGTGATCCGGGGGTCAGAAAATAAAGGTTATAACATTGGCTGATTGGCACCATGATTTAATTTCCCATGGTATTGAAGATCAATATACTCATCTTCAGAAGGAATAAATTTGAAACAATGCCACTGTATTCTTTAGAAAATATTTTTACAGACAAATTAACCATATCCACATGATGACAAAGATGCTTTACCGGCAATGTCATTCCCGCAATTATGACAAAAGTTACAGTTTAAAGGTAAATATTAGAGCCCAGCAAATCGAGCAGCAAATGACTTTGAGACAACTGACAAGACATAATAAAAGAGATTTAATTGCTAAAGTTTCGTCGCCATATATACACATAGATGCTAGTGTTAGAATCATTATAATTTTAGTGTTAGCTACAAACGGTCAAAGTATACAAGTAGTCAAAGGTAAATAAGATATCATGTTTCAGCTAGTAACGAAAGATTATTTGAAGGTGTTTAGTGAAGATTACAAGGATTAGTCAATAGTTAGAATAAGGGAAGTGGTACTGAGCTAATATTAGCGTTAAGAATGGGGTTAAGCTTAGAAAGACTTTCCTTTAGTAAGAGTACAAATTTTGAAGTTGATGAGGCGAGTATTTTAAAATCAGAAGAAGAGGGGGACAGGATGTTTGGTCTTGTGGTTATGAGCGAGAACAGCTGACATGGCTGACAGACTAGGGCGCTTCTTTCCAGTCAAAGGCGAAACCCCCATATGTTCTGAGATACGTGTTATATAATATAATATAATATAATATAATATAATATAATATAATATAATATAATAATGTTATAATATATATGATGATCAATGATGTTGCACTTTATTATGTCTTGTCTCAAAGTCATTTGCTGGGCTCTAATATTTATCTTTAAATTACGTTTTCCGCCTGGTATATCTATTGCCACAGGCCCACAACACTGAAAAGTTACAGTTCTCCAAAAGCGCACTTTGACAGTTGCCACAATATTGGTTCTCCGTAGCCATATTTAAACTAGAAATGCGTTCCGCAATTTCTGATGAATTTGACCAACATTAATTAAAACATCAATCCCTATACAGCTTTGACATTCCACTCGAATTCTTCAAATATTTGCAAGCAGAGCTGCAGATGGTAAAAGGAGACAATGAACTAGCCTGCTTAGCAGACGGTTGTTTGGGTTATTAACCCCCCGGATCACGAGAATAAAAAAAATTCAGGAGGTGATTCCGGGGGGAGTTTTTTAAATTTTTATGGAGAAGGCGTCTGTTTCTATAGAAGGCGTCTGTTTCTACGGAGAAGGTCTCTATTTCCCTGGAGGTGTCTATTTCACCGGAGAAGGCATCTGTTTCCGCGGAGAAGGGATCTATTTCTACGGGTAAGACGTCTGTTTTTGTGGAGAAAGCGTCTGTTTCCGCGGAACATGTGCGTATTCCCACGGAGAATCTCGATTTCTACGGAGAAGCTACGTGTTTGTACGGAGAAGAGGTGACCCTTGTGGGCCACCGTAGTTATTCGATGGCAACATGTTTCCTGACCAGTTGTGAATGTGCTGCATATAGTCACTTATTTATGATCAATGATCGACGATATAAATATGAAATACATACTTTTGATATACATGTATATAAAACAATAAACTGTTGAATAACATCGACTTTATTTTGTATGACATCGCAATAAACTGTGGCGTTCGTGGTTTCCATATTGCATGTTGCATGTTACATTGACGGAGTAATGATAATGAGATTAGGCGGTAGAACCTTCATTCCTTCCTGCATTTGTTTAGTTGTTGTCATCGCAAATTATGTAATTGACGTAGTTCCTTTTTGGGTGTGATTCCCACGCAATGTTACGCTATATAAGATTGCACTTTGTTCTAATAAATTGTTCTCCATTCCAACTCTGTTGAGTGTGTGGTTCTCCGTTCGCGCATTTAGTTAAGTATGTTGTAACTCGGCACGTTACAAATTGCATTGGTGACAGAGTAAAAGAACAACTCAAATGACCCGCAAATGCACGCCTCGCGGTTCGCAAAAGCCTGGGAACTATTATTGCGCAATTTTGCAGATTTGTGGAACCCCCAAGAATACGACGACGACGACTAATAATAACAGAGGCGAAACTAAGACTCTTGCTACGGCCCGAGTAATAAGAGAACTTGCAGCATAGCAACACATTTTATAAACATACATAACTTATACTATAAGCGCCCTGGCGACGCGCGACAATTACCGGCGACCCGCGACAATTACCGGCGACCCGCGACAATCTCATGCTCTTAGGTTGTAGATCCTAATCCCCCTTAATGCTAATCCTAACCCCTTCCTATAATCCTAACCTCCCGCCTAGAGTTTCATCTCTAATTCAGTTTCATCCATTTGACAATTGCCGATTATTGGTAATCTAAGAAAGAGGATGTGTTGGTTTATTAAACGGAAAGCAGAAAAGAAAGTCAAACAGGGATCAATTTCTCACGAAATGTTTATATATATATATATGTGTATGTGTGTGAAATGGTAGGCCCAACCGGTAAATTCCGACATAGTCCGGTAAGTTCAAACATGGCCGGATTAATTTCTAAGTACATAAACAGATTTTTACGAAGGGTATACACGTTCGTGTAAGATAATAGGCACATTGCCATACACATTTATACACATTTACACTCTTATTCATGCAAACATACATACCGTAGAATCTCGAAAGTAACCGCCACCCAAAAGTAGACTCACCCTCGATCGAAAGTAGCCGCTTTTTTAAACAATTACTACGAAAACCCGAAAGTAACCGCCCCTCTTAAAGTAACCGCCCCCCCCCGAAAGTAGCCGCTTCATGTCTATAACTATTCTATAAATAAGTTGTAACATCTGTTTAACAATTTATTTTGAATGACATGGATTAAAACATCAATAAAACAGTAATATCAAAGATTCAGGAATTTCAGACAGTAGTTATAAGTTTGTCTTTTTCATCGTTCAGACGTCCTCTTCCATTTCGGTATCTGTAAATTATTAGCATTAGATAATAAGTAACAACTCTTATGTAATTTAATCAAAATAAAACAAAACTTCGAAACGTTGTGCAAAATGTACAGTAGTGGTTAAAACTTGGCCGATGCTAAAAATAACAACCCGAAAGTAAGCGCCCTC
Source organism: Chrysogorgia sp. JL179-B06 (assembly GCA_035772405.1). Taxonomy (NCBI): domain Eukaryota; kingdom Metazoa; phylum Cnidaria; class Anthozoa; order Scleralcyonacea; family Chrysogorgiidae; genus Chrysogorgia; species Chrysogorgia sp. JL179-B06. The sequence continues at coordinate 1,535,461 of JAYKKM010000475.1, read as the reverse complement.
CGAATGTAACCGCCCACCCGAAAGTAGCCGCCCTTAGAGGTCACTAATTTCGATAGTAGCCACCCGGCTACTTTCGAGAGTCTACGGTATGTCCGGTTTATTTAACAAGCATCAACTAAGCAAGTTTCCTAAAGGTGAATCGCAGTCACTTTCGTAGTAGAAATAATTGGTGTATTTGTGTACTAGCATGCATATATTAATTATACAAAAGAGGGAAATTACCTCAATATCACAATCTTCTTCGTCGCTACAAACGACCACCGTCTCCATGTTGAAACATTCGGCAGGAAATAAGCCGTTTTGGCGGTTTTTAGCGAGTCATTTTAGCAGTTTTTAGCGATCATTTCCGGTTTCGGCGATTTCCGGATTCGGTCGTTTCGGTTTCCGTTCTTGAGACCCTCGGATTTAAGATATTATTAATTGTTTTCAAAATAGTGCATGGTATATGGCTCCTAATTATAATTTAAGTAATTTAATAAGTATATATCGTCCATTATTATGATAATGCACTATACTTTTATCTATTCCTTTGTAAATCTATGAAAACGCTTATTGGGGATCGTGCCTTTATGTTTGCTGCCCTAAATATGGATACAGTACCTATTGAAATAAGAGAACTAGATAGCATTACAGTTTTTAAAACTACTGTTAAGACGTTATTATATTTTTCAAGAGCTTTTAAATCATTTTAGATTGTTCCTCTTCTTGGATGATTAATAGGTATTATTTTAGCATGGACAGAATTGTTAGTATTTTAGCAGTATCATGCATGGCGGAGCCCACTTTTCTCTGGAATATCTAAATCGAGGTTTTTCCGTACGGTGTATTCTTTGGAAATTAATTTTCCCCTTTCTTCGCCGCTTCTAGCCCCCCCCCCCCCCCCCCCCCCCCCACACACACACACTTTAAAACACGCTCCGCCGTCCCTGGTACCATGTAATTTCTTATACATTTATATCTTTGTATTGTATTTGAAGTATTAAACTTATTATTATTATAATTCCTCATATATAGGCTATAAATATTACGAATATGCTTTTTTGGTTTGTATATAAAATTCTATTGTGTATATGTTCTATTCTGATATCTATTCTGATAACCTATTCTGATATAATTCTATTCTGATAACCTAAGTATTGCTAATGAGTCATTATTTAAAAAAATCATTAGAAAAACTAATAGGATTCCGTATAGCCCATTTAAACATCGCCTCAATTCCTAAACATATCGATGAATTGAGAATTTATTTGATTAAAAAGCCTATAGATATCTTAAGTATTAACGAAACAAGGCTGGATGAATCTGTCACAAACGAGGAGATTAATATCCCTGGATATAATCTCTTTCGTAAAGATAGAAATAGATTCGGAGGTGGTGTGGCGATATACACTCGGGATATTCTTAAAGTTGAAGATGGATCAGAGTACGTCCCCGACACTTTAGAGGCGATTTGTATCGAAATTATGAAAGCTAAAACTAAACCTATTTTATTAACCTCTGTCTATCGCCCTCCAAATTACACAGCGGACTATATGGATGTGCTAGAAAATTATATCAATTTATTAGATGAACAAGATAAAGAACTAATCGTCACTGGGGATTTGAACTGCGACTTTCCTTCGCTTCCTCTAAAACCCCATTCCAGAAGATTAAAGGACATATTCATGCTATTTCAATTAAATCAGCTCATTACAGAACCTACACGTATCATGTGTGAAAAACAATCTTTATTAGACATTATAGCAACAAATCGTCCTGATAAAGTGTTGGGATCTGGCGTGATCCATCTGGGTATTAGTGATCACAGCCTTGTTTATACTTGTCTCAAAATATCTGTACCTAAAGACAGACCGAAAATTATTGAGACCAGAAACTACAAAAACTATAATAATGGTCAATTTTGTAAGCCTTGAGTCTGAATTAAACAATGTTAGTTGGGATATAGACGATACTGATTTATTATGGGCTCTGTTTAAGAATATATTTAACTCGGTTTCAGATATCTACGCACCAATTAAGATACGTAAAGTAAGAAGCACTTACGCACCTTGGTTAACAACCGAAATCAGACGTATGATGAACCAGCGAGATTATTTGAAGAAGAAAGCAGTTAAGAACAGATCTGAATGTTTCAATGAAGCATACAAAATAAAACGAAACCAAGTTAACAAATTAATTAAGTCTGCTAAGACCGGTACTGTAAACAAAGTATTGATTTTAACAAAAATAAAAAGTGCTGTGGTTTGGAATAACCTATCACAATTTTAAAATTGTAAATAACTCTATATGTAAATTTTATGTATAGTTTCTCTTCTTACTGTTTTAGAATAATTTTTAACGTTAGCTCTATTTCCTACTGTAATATACTTAATTCTAATTTTTAAAACTCTGAAAATCAACCATTTTCTTTTTATATTGACATTTTTTACATTAATTAATCGTAGGTTCTGGTTGAGAGGTTACCGTGTCAAAAGATTTGTAAATAAATAAATAAATAAACCCTCAACACCTTGTCTTCACCGTAGCGTTTGCTTAAAGAGTGAGTGGCAGGGTCATGCATTGCGGGTGTTTGTTATTGTATGCGGAAGTTTACAACAAATAGCAATACAAATATTCAGTCTAGTATATTTTCTCTTTGGAAATCGACAAACTAACACGTTTAATGAAAGGATTGCAAAGATATCGACGGATTCGGATCACGATTTGAATTTAGCTAGGCGTCCCACAAAATGGCCGGCGAGAAAAATACAACCGTGAGATACTAGGTCTGAGTCGTCTTCTGTTAGAAAACCATTAGGAGGTTATAGAAAACCATTAGGGGTTATAGAAAATCCATTAGGCAGGGGGGTTAGGATCTAAGTTGTTTTGGGGTTAGCAGTTCCATGGGGTCAGGTCGCAGTGCTCTAGAACGTCGATTGTCATTGGTTTAAATTACGACTCATTTCCCCCATCTCACAGGAGATCCTAACCAATCACAGAAAGCTTCTAACCAATCACAGACCTTCTTCTAGAGCACTGCGACCTTACTCGTTTCATGACGTATTTCATCATACAGGCATGTCCGATCGTAACAATTTCTCATTTCGTCCAACCTCTCGCGGATACTAAAAAAGATCGTCCAGAAGACAACTCAGACCTAATTACTCACGTTCACCTCAACTGCAAGTAATTTCCTAGACTGCCGACTTCGAATCATCGTCATCGAGACATCCGTATAAGGTCCCGGGGACTGTAAAGGAGTCCTTTTTTCCAAAATCCGGAGCTTCGCCAGGTAAAAGAAAAGGCTGTTTCGATAGTTAGGCAGACGCCAAGCGTAGATGATGGGGTTGACAGCGAAGTTGAGTAACTCGACGGGGAAATAATACACGGAGAAAATCACAAAGAGATTTGGAATATTGGCGGGGGACGAGAAAATCCTGTATCCAGCGAATACGGCCATGACCGCGACATATGGAACAACCGTCACAATGAGCACGCTAACCAGTAAGAACAGCACTCCCGTGAGCTTTTGCTCTTGTTGAATGACGCGCTGACTTCGCGCGCGCAGCGATTCACCTAAAACGTTGGGTCTGTGTTTCGTTCTCCAAATAATCAACGAGTAAATGACTACGAGAATCAGTATGAGGATGAGAATAACGAAATATAACGATAACTGCAAGTAGTCCAGTGGCCGGCCTTTTGGCAGACCCCCTACGAGACCCCCAAGAATGATGGATAGCAGCCAGTTTCCGGCAATGAAAAGATAAACCCTGCGCTTTGTGATGAATAACTTGACCTTGAGTGGATACATTACAATGACAAGCCTTTCGCACGACAGGAAGAATATCATGAAGAACGAACTCAAGATTGTCGCCCAAAAGAATCCAAGTGTAATAGGAGACGTTGCGATTACTTCGAAAGCGTACGCACAGGCCACCGCACCGGTGATAAAATCCGAGATGGTTAGCGATATGATGAGGTAGTCCGTAGTAGTACGGAACTTCTTCAGAGGGTCCAGGTAGAGGATGATAAGGAGGACGCCATTGGTGAGCACGGAGAATACGCCGATGACGAAAACAAAAATACTTAAAGTATCCATGGCGACGGTAAAGAAAGGACTGTCTCGAACTAATCTGAAAAATAAAAAGTAGTAGTTATTAAAGGGCAACTGCGTTGTTATTAACACAAAATAAGTATATTATTATTACAGCTTAAGGTTACAAACTTTGAGCTTCTTTTCACAAGTCGCGAAAATCCACTAATGGCGGTATGCAAAACGTCCAAATTTGATAAAATAAACACAAAATTTGGCAGAATTAAATTTATTGTTTCATTTCAATATTAAGTGCACGCGGTAATTTCATATTTTTTTTGTTTGGTCGATTATATAAAAAACGTCGCTATTAAAAACGTCGCTTAAGGTGGCTCCCTACTGTTTCTTGAAAGGTGGCAAAAATGTAAATTTCAATCTCGAAAAGGGCCCATGGGTATTTCAAAAAAGATTGAAACTAAAGCTATGTATAGAATAACTTTCAGGGCATCAAATAATATTAATGGCTAAAGTGTTTCATCTGTTGCTATGACAACAGTGATGTTTCGAAATGGCCGAAAATGAACATTTTCGGTGACCCTCTATTTTTTTTTTTAACGAATCGTTATTTTTAATCATTGGATCAACAAAGATAATCATTTTACATAAAATGAATATATAAATATGAACAATTACGAATAATTTACACTCTCTCTCAGTCAATGAACAGTTACAATAATTAATTTATATTATAATTCCATTCAGATAATGGAATGTCACTGGTCGACGGAATGGAAATGTTTCTCCAGGTGCGGCTGCCACGGACGCACACAACTTGACTTTGAAGCAAAGCGAAGGCAATCTTCCTCCTTAGCCAGCTCAGGACAATGGAGGGCGCAAACTTCTTCTTGTTGGCGAGCTTCTCAGCAAGGAACGAGAGGAAGTGATGGGTCTCCCTTCCACATCCACCAAAGGCGCTGAAAACGACTGGTGTGAAGGAGCCATGCTCAACTTCAACAATTCGTTGGTTGTACTGTCCCTTCTTTAAACATTTCTTTTAGTTTAATTAATAAATAGGAAGATTAAAAAAAAATTCTGTGGATCCAATTATTTTACACACCAAAAATCATGTTTTTTTAGTTTTTTAAAAAATTGGATCCACATAATTTTTAAATTTGCCTATTCATTAATTAAACTAAAAGAAATGTTTAAATGCAAAAAAAATTGGGGGTCCCGACTCGTTTGCGAAATAAATTAGATTAAATGTTCATTTTCGGCCATTTTGAAACGTCACTGTTGTCATAGCAACAGATGAAACACTTTAGCCAGAAATAGTATTTGATGCCCTGAAAGTTATTATATGCATAGCTTTAGTTTCAATCTTTTCCGAAATATGCATGGCCCTTTTCGAGATTGAAATTTGCATTTTTGTCACCTTTCAAGAAACAGTAGGGAGCCACCTAAATCATACAAACAGCATTTTGGCATAACAATTCAACAGTTCACGGCTTTTCAACAGATTATGCGATGCCAAACGAAGAGCCCAATTTGGCCATTCACAGAGATAATGAGAAAATTATATTTGACCTTCTCCTATATCAAGGTCTAATAAATAAGGTAAAATTAACATACCCCGATATCATATCCAGCAATAGAAATTCAAGATGTTTAGCGGTAATATATGACCGCGAAGTCTCAAAAAAGTTGTACGTCGTTCTCGCCGGGTAAGGCCGCAAGATGATTATTATTATTATTATTATTATTATCATTTTATTTCGCCTATACAGTATTATTTATTTACATTGATAGTTGTTTGGCTGGCCCGGCTAGCTGGGATGACTTCATATGGGAATTTCATCCCAGCTTCGCCGCCTGGGAGTGGGCTTTGTAGATGTAATGAAGTTTTCGTAATCTCGCTTTTAACAGTAAACGTATTTCTCGCTTTTAACAATAATCCCCAGGCTGTAAGACATTTTAACACAGACACTTTATTTACACACTACTAAGTAATCTTATGTACAAAAACAAAACAGGTTTGACAGGTTTTCTGTCTGATCACGTGACCTTACACGCGTTCGCTATAAATAGTATTAGAGAGCTAAGATTTGACAACGCGCGGCCAGGACGCGGACGTCTTGGCCGGGGGAGATTGGGGAAGACAACGTCGGCGTCATGACGACCAAAAGTGTTTAAGATGTTTCTGGCTAACGTTTTGGTGGTTTTGGTCTTTTATTATCCATGGTTAGAGTATGCCTTCCTTCAAGAAAACTCGAGACCTACTTGTTATTGCATTTGATGCAGGGTATATCAACGAAGAAGAGTTTTTGTTGTTGTGGGATGCGAACAAGTCCAAAAATCCCGACTTTACCGTGGAGAGTTACCCGCCATTTAACTTGGATGAAAAAAACGCTACCGAAGTCAAAGCTGAATTTCGTTTTGAAAAGAAGGATATTCCTGCTCTGGCTGAAGTGCTCAGAATTCCTGAGGTTTTTAGATGCCGGCAAGGTACAGTTTGTGATGGAATAACAGGTCTGTGCATTGTATTAAAGAGGCTTACCTATCCATGTCGATACGGTGACATGGTTTCAACCTTTGGTTTGTCCGTTCCTGAGCTGTGCATGATTTATAACACTGTCGTCGACCATATTTTTGATGAACATGGCCATTTAATCAGCCAGTGGAATAATACACTCCTCAGTCCCGAAAATCTTCAGCGTTATGCTGACTCTGTGGCCGCTAAAGGAGCAGCTTTGAGAAATTGTTTTGGGTTTATCGATGGGACCGTGCGTCCCATTTGCCGTCCAAAGAAGAACCAGAGATTGGTATATAATGGTCACAAAAGGGTACATAGTTTAAAATTCCAGTCTGTTGCCTTGCCAAATGGCATAATTGCTAACCTATACGGGCCAATAGGTAAGTTGTTTTATATTAAAAGAAATTAATTTGTAGACATTTCCACTGTCCCACATTGCATATATACATATATAGAAATGGTTTAAAAATACATAAATAATGATATGTACATTTTATTGAAACCTTCATTGAGAATTGGCCACTTGATTAATTTAGAATTTACCTGTATAAGAACCTGACTTTTAGACCCCTCGCTTCATTTTTGCTGTATTTTTAGTTTCTCTAATTCTCTTCCATATTCATTTGTATTCCATATAATATAAGAATATAAAGAATATACAATACACCGACTTCAGTATTTTAGCACCCATACGAATGTCAGATTATTGTATATAAAATGTGTAGGGGATAACAATTAAATTTAAATTATTTTCTACCCCAAAAACAACAGACTGAATATCATTATTCTTTTTCATGTATTGTAGAAGGGAAAAGGCATGACTCAGCAATGCTTGCAGAGTCTGGCTTACTTGGTGATTTGGAAAGACATGCCTTTTCTCCAACTGGTGAGCCTATGTGCCTCTATGGAGACCCAGCATACCCTCTTAGAATTCATCTACAAGCTCCATTTAGAGAAGTTCAAATCACTCCAGAAATGGAAGCCTATAATAAGAGTATGAGCAGTGTGCGTGTTTCAGTAGAATGGCTTTTCGGTGACATTATTAGTTATTTTAAGTTTATGGATTTAAAAAAAAATCTCAAGATAGGTCTTAGCCAAGTTGGCAAGATGTATATTGTATCTGCAATTCTGAGAAATGGAGTAACATGTCTTTATGGCAACACAACATCAAAGTTCTTTGGATTAGAGCCTCCAAGTCTACAAGAATATTTCTCCTAATTAAAGATTAGTTTATAACTCATTATTCAGAGTAAAATACTAAAGACTGATTCATGCATGATAACGGTTTAGTAAGAACTGTAAGTTACCATGTTGCCATGGTAATATATAGCATGATTATTAGAACATATTTTTCACCTGTCATTTTGTACTATTTAAAACATTGTTCACATTAAAAACATTGTGAATATTATGAAAAACATTGTAAAGTACTTTTTAAAACATTATTACATTAGTAAAAACATTGTAAATAGTTTTTAAAACATTATTACCTTACTAAAAACATTGTAAATACTTTTTAAAACATTATTACATTATTAAAATATAATAATGTATATTAATGTATATTAATGTTAATGTATAGGCTAATATATGTTATTAAAAATGTTTACTTGGAAAACCTTTCCAGTACAGTCGCCAATGCTTGAGTTTGTTGTTGTTGCTGCTGTAGCATCATCATTTGTATAGCTTGTGACTGCTGCTGCTGCTGTTGTTGTTCCATAAACGTTTTCAATAAGTTACTTTGTTGTTCAAACATGTTTTGTGTCTGCTCTGCGTGCTTCTCTAACCTGCTGTTTTCTAATTTCTGCTCTGCCTTCTTCAGTTCTATTTCTTCCTTCTTTATTTATAACTCCATCTCTGCTTTCTCCATTAAATATGACACTGCTTCGTTTCCATTGCTCCTCTTTCTCTTTTTGCCATTGCTTTCTCCATTTTTCTCTTTTTGCTTTCCGAAAGCGTTTCCATTGCTGTTCTCCGCACGTCATCTGCTGCTACTTTTTCTGCCTCCATCTTTTTCTTTTTTTTCCTCGTCAATGTTTTCTTTTTCGGTCGCTGCTACCTCTTCTCGTTCAGCTATCTCTTACAGTAATACGTCTAGCTCGGTCTTCTCTGGACTGATACCACTAGCCACCCTCTCTTTACTCATCTTTCTCTTGTACCGACTCAATAGTTTGTTGTGATGATCTCTCACTGCCCTTTGGTCAACGCGGAAAGTTGGCTGCCTCATGTCGGTCAGTTTGTCAGCTATAGTTTCCCGCACTTTTCCCCTTTCGCTGGAAGACTTTTTTGTTGAAAAAAGGTTAGACACCAAAACCTCACGACAAAAAATTGTGTCTCTGTCAGGTGTCCATAACATGACTGGGTTTTTCACAAATCTATCAACAAAGAAATACTCGCATAAAAACACAATTTTGTTCACAATTTAATTATTTTACTACCTTAAACATATTTCTGTTTACATTATACACATGTTTACAATACTAATATTCTGAATTTAATTAGTAAATTAATTAGTAAACATTGTACTCACAAGCAATGCTTAGTACTTGCTGATGCTGGAGTGAGGTCATTCATTTTTAATTGTCCACTCCTGGCTGAATATTCGGTAAAAAAAAAGATTTGCTTTATCATTAGTGGAATACTTTTTGTAAAGAAATAAACGATGAAAACAAGAGAACTGTTAGATAGAAAAGACGATAATTAAATACTTACATCTTTGAGAAAGAAGCTAAATATAAAAGTTATTTCTGCGACGACGCGAAAAAGCCAAAACTACGTCGTCGGCTTGGAGACGACGCGCTGACCTTTGGACTAAACTGGACTTGCGCATGCGCATTCGAGAAATTATGGAAATTTTGCTTCCGGTCGTCGGCGTCTTGGCAGCGCGTCGTCGGATCTTAAAGTCCCTAATGTCTATAACAGTAGAAAACTGGGACGAATAAAAACATATATACTACTTGCATTCATTTGTCTACAATTAATATCTCTATGATCCATCTTTGTTCAATTATACGGCTTGGTTTAATTTGCTAGTTAAAATCCACGATCCACGATGTTAAAATCCACATGTGATGATGTATATCAAACAAATCTGCGAAAACATATAGCTATTTTCTGGAGAGGTTGAAGAAAACAAAACGAAGATGACTTACATGCACGGGCAAGACGAGGTTGTTGATTTAAACCTGGTCGAACGGATCAGTGGTGGCAAAATATGAACATCTTTTCTTCCTCGCTAATATCTTCAAGATGTAGGGGACGATAATTAACGACACTGGCTGGTTCAAACAACGAAACATCTTCGATCTCATAAAGTTTGGCGAGCTCTTTTCTTAATTTTTTATACTGTAGTGTGCTGGCCTGCCCCATCGAAATCAAGCGCCTGATATTCAGATTCATGCTTTGGAAGCCATCATCAAGCAAGTGATCAAGTTTCCAATCATTTCCGAACTTACTCCAACAAAATCAAATTCACTTCCCTCACAAACTCATGCAGCCCCAGTCACGCGCGATTCTTAATTCATCCCGCGGTGACCGGGCCAGCCCGGAAAATTTGTGTTCATATGGAAAATTTTCATCCCACTTCACCGGGATCCCGTTTAGCACAAGGTGGGATCTCACCTAGCCGGGCTGGCTCGCTTCCCATATGAACACGAAGTCTTTTTTAATATGTAATAACAAGAACGCGCGGATGAACAGGCCCCTAGAAACCTTTACAGGCTTTTTAATTAAGACCCCTAGTTTACAGTATATTTATTAATTGATTCGTCTATGGTCAGTTCAGAGTTTTAAAATAGAAAGAAGAATTAAAGATATTTTGTAGATAGTATAATATAATAAAGCCTATATGGTTTGTCTATTCCAAACCATGTATATTTTACATTATACATGATACGTTATACAAATACAATTTACATGTATACCATAAAAATAAATACAATTTACATGTATACCATAAAAATACATGCAGCGCACACATATTATATGTTTACCGTACACATACATATATGTAATATCGTATACATATATATCCGTATGGATATACATATATAATAACACAATGATCATGACGACTATGATGAAGACAATAGAAAACGTCACTTCACAAGAAAAATTCGCCTAGTAGCAAAACGGAGGGCTCCGCTCGAAACGTCAGTATTTCGTTCCTAAAACCTCTTGTCTTAAAAGACATTTCCCGAGCTTGAGAGTTGAGACAGTAGTTCATATAGCTATAGACATGTCAAAGTTAACAACGTTACAGGTTGGTCGAAATCGATGATGGATCGACAACAGAGTAAATGCATTAAGATCTTAGATGGCTAACCTAGATTAAACGTAGGAAGCGTCTATTATGAAATTATGATAACAATATTTAATGAGAAAGCCTACTCGACGAAGCGATTTTCATCAATATTTCGTCAAATTCTCCTCGCTCCGGGTCTATAAATGATAAATATCACTCGTGTGAAACTTTGAAAACAAGTGTAAAATTAAACCTTAATTTTCCTCGACCCCATGCGATTACCTATACTAAAATCTCGCAACTTCACAACCTCCTGTCTTAATATAAACATTTTCCGAGCTTAAGACCGTAGTCCATAGCTAGACATGTCAAACAACGTTGGTTGGTTGAAATCGATGATGGACGATAACAGATCTCAGATGGCTAACCTACATTAGGAGCCATGTGATATATTGTTTCGTGGGCGAAGAAACTCAGGAAGTCAATAGACTGAACACTCAGATACTTCCATTTACTTGAAGAGAAAGGGCATGAACGTACTAGTGTCTGTGAACTACCAAACACAATAAACTTGAACTTAGATTTGTTTTAGATTTAATAGATTTTCTGTGAACCATTTGGATACATATATCTTCATTGAGCTTACGTTCAAGTTCAATTGCATTTTGTGATGAACATGCAGTTCAAGATGGTGCATGTCGTTTGCCGAATAAAGCGTTAATCAGTGTGCAGCTAACAGGATGAGAGATCATTGACAAAAACCCCAATAGTCATTGGTTTCCTACATTCCTTTGGTCTATTCCCTGATTTTATTATATATGTATTTATTTTATTACCCCCGATTCGTTTTAAATCAGGAATGGACAAAAGAAGTATAAGAAAACATCTCATAATATATTAACGCTTACCGATTTACGATTTACATCAAGATAATTTACATATTTTTACCATATTAGAAACACATATTTACTACATGCATATGACGCTCCAAAGGTTTCCCTGAATGAAAACAGAATTAAAATTGACAACACTAAACGCTCTCTTGTATCCGAGAAAACCACAGGCAAACCACAGCCGAATATACAAACACGTGCAGCGAAAGAAAATCACGCATTATCACATCGACCCATTGCATTGTGGTTGTGTGCAGAACGTTACTCGTACTGCGCACAACCACAATGCAGTGCGCTTGGCAAAATTTGAAAACTGCTCCACTACACTATAGCCTCCTCCACAGGCAACTCTGTGGCTTCTTTTTTCCAAGTCAAATCTCTTCGAAGGCTGTACGAGCAATGTTTTCGTTGGGATTGCAGGGAGGTACAGTATATGGCCAAAAGAGCGTTGAAAGATATTTGGCTCGGGAAAAAGAAGCCACAGAATTGCCTACGGAGGAGGCTACTACGAGGTTGAGCAGACCTAATTTGTGTAGTACCCAGGGCATTTTGCCGGATCGGCTGGTCACATGACACCCAGAATTTCTGGGTGTTTAGATATGATTATTTTTGTGGTCTTTGTTCCATTGCCTTTGTCTACTTTGAATTGACCTAAATAATTGAGAAATATTCAATGCTCTTCAGAGTTGTTCATGTCAGCATTCGTCGGCATAAACGCAGCTAACAAGCTTAATAATCCACCATACATCCATGGTTATCTCTAAAACCCTTTTCCCACTTCACCATTTCGCTCGCCGCTAGAGAAACTTTTCGCCGATGACATAATTTTTTCCTGTTTTCATTGGTTGACAACTGAACAAATGATCGATGTCATTGTGGAAATATTTCGCTAGCGGCGAGCGAAATGGTGAAGTGGAAAACGGGCTTTATAAAAGGTATGAAGAAGCATATATCATCCAATTTAGCGAAAGCTATCACTTCTAATTTGCTGTAAATTCAGATTTCGATGAATAAATTATACTCGTCTGAATTAATTGAGTTTTAGGCTGCGTTTACACTAGAGCAAAAGTAATCGGATTCGTATTGTTTTTTATTCCCATGAGGATGCAAAACAATATGAATCCGGATACTTTTGCTCTAGTGTAAACGCAGCCTTATACGACAAGCCAATCGCATTATAGAATGGACCAGCCTGGACCAGCCGATCCCAGGGTCATTTTCGCCGACCTTCCGCCTTGGGGGCAAAATGCCTTGGGAGGGCTATGTTAGGGCTATTTGAGATTCCTCTATGAAACGTCAGCGACGATGATATATAGACATTCTCAAACTCATAAATAATTTGAAAAATCTTCAAATCATTTCAAGGGCGGCGAAATAGGTGCGGTTCTACAATAGTATAACGTTTTAATTTTATAAAACAACCAATTAATGCGGTGATGCACAATTAATTTTCTCGCATAAAAACTATAAACCGTGTTTATGCATATATGGCTGCATGCTATAATAACCACTGTTTCTTGTTCTAAAGACACTAGCCTACTGTACGTAGCTTGGCGCATGGGAGGGAAAGGAAGGGCCGTCACCCGCAATAAGGAACATATCACAGTAATTAAACAAATGTTTAAGTATAAAACACATGAATCAATATCAAAAAATTATTTTTATTTGTAAACCCTACTCGTTGCAATATGTCGTTTATTCGAACAAGGATAAGAAGAGGGGAACTTTCAGATATCTGTAAATTACTGCTGATTAATACGCCGATTGAAATGCATTTCTAACCTTCAAAAATCAAAATGTTTAATTCCCCACATTTCTCTAACAAACTGAACTATAGTTATAACACCTTTTACGCGGACACCTCTCTTATAAGCGAACACCAAGGCGAGATCCCAAAAATGTCAGCTTAATAGGGGGTTCGAATCACCAAATGAAACAACAAACCGTTGACGTTGAAATAATGGTATAAGTACATACTTTCTCTAGTTCACAGAAGCAGACATCGCTCTAACATTTGACCAAAGTTGTTTTCCCATCGTAATTTATGTTCCTTTAACCCCAGAATTTGTACTGCTATAGAATCTACATGGAGAGGATAAGTGAATGGATTAAATATTTTATGATTTGAGCTCTGCATTGATATTTTATAAAGGTTTATAAAATAATTTTACTCTACGCAGCTGTGAGACCGGAATGACGTCAGTAAGTAATGAGAATTTACATTAAATCAAAATCAAAAGCGTTTTTATCGTAATTATAAAATGTATAAGAAATCGTTTCTGAATTATTTTATAAAAAATAATAGAATATGTTCGCCCGTGGGGTTTCAATAACGTGATCAAAAGTCCCGCGAAGTAATAAAAACACTCAAGAAGTTGGGAAAGCACTCGCCTCGGCGGATCGTGCTTCTCCCTACACTTCTCTCGTGTTTTTATTACGTCACTCGGGTTTCGATAACGTTCTAGAGACCAATTGTGTGTCCGAAATGCTTATCAGAGTGTACGTCAAATCAGAAATTTGGCTTTCCGTCTGATAGCCTGGTTGAAGATTTGAGTGCAAAAGTGGATAAGATCTGTATATAGCGATAGTATATAAGTATATAAGGTCTGAAATATATCATATTGCTCTAGGAGCAGAATATTCTATGATTTGTGTCTGAAATGATTTGACGTCACACTCACTAGCATTTCGCAGAAACAAACCTTTATAGAACATCAACGCATAAAGATAGAACATCATAACACATTTTGGTATACAAATATATTAGTATGACTGAATATAGTTGAATACTATACATATACCGATATAGATTCTACATGAAGTATGCTACATGAAGTATGCTTCATGTAAAATCTATATCACTGCAGTAATATCGTATTTGCAGGATACCTGCGACGATCGCCGAATACGACGTCAAGTTTAATTTTGAGGTTTTTTAAATTTATTTGTAATTTGTAACCCCGTATAACATCCCACAACATGTTCAACCGTTATTTTGTATCAGTATTCACTCAGGGTTTGGACGCACGTTCACCTACAACAATATTAATGTTGCCCATCCAACCACCTCTAACAGTGCTTCTGAAACTTAATTTGTCTGAACATGAAGGTGTCACTGTTCTAAAACGGATGGTATGTCAGGCCGAATTCTTAAAGAAACTGAAAAAAGAAACTATGCGATCTTTTGCAAGTTACTTAAGCCGCGTTTACATTACAGGACTATACCTTACCTAGGACTGACATATAGGACCGACCTGGGTCAGGTATGGAGCGTTTACACTTTGACGTGCGTCAGTCCCAACTGTGCACCGGATGCCGATCGATTGATTTTATCTTTGTACTCGCGGTAAACTTCTCGCAAATGCTTGATTTTGATTTTAATTTGTTTGGCATCGCGGTTAAAGCCTTGTTCCTTCTCGCATTGGCCAGCCTGTTGTGCACAACGTCGTTTCGCACGCTAAAATCGTCAAGCTCTGTTTCGCGTTTCATCGTCTGTCCAAACATTATACGGGTTGCCATAATTTGTGAATTTTGCGCGCGATCTGTCTTTCGATCTTCCTTCCAAAAATGTAAATGTTGCTGATTAGTATTTTTCGTGGGCTCGGATTCAAGGGGTTGTTATGGAAAGTATAGTTCCGGGTCAGGTTCGAAACATGTTTACACCAAAGGACTGACCTGAAACTGACCTAGGACTGTGTTTTCAGGCCTATACCTAAACGCTGGGAGGCCTAGCCTCGCCAGGTCTATCCTAGGTCAGGTATAGTCCCCTATAGTGTAAACGGCGCTTTAGAGAAATCTATAGAACAGAAGCTGGAGCAAGCTGTTTCTTGTCTACATGTTCTAAGGATTAATGGTGAAGGAAAATTTCGAGTGTTGGAAGTTTAATGTTGTAGTTTAATCGAGTAAAATGCGAAATATTACTTGTTTCTTGTCTAGCCTGCGCCGCAGACGACTAAAACCCATATAACCCGCGGTTTTGTCGTCTGCTGCGCAGGTTGTTTCTTGTCTTCAGGATTTATGGTGAAGGAAAATTTCGAGTGTTGGAATATATACGTTTTAAGACCAAACCGGGACCAGTTGCGAAAAATGCAACTTAAAGGGGAAGTTTGTCCTTGAAGTAAGTTTATCTGATTTGAAAGAAAACTTAAAATGACAAAGTAAGATATTTTGCAGTTCTTCGTTTCCTTGCTTCGTTTTTGAGATATTTCAGGTTGATTGATATGTAAATTAAACATCGTGATGTCACTGCGCGGTAAGGAGGTTATATATCTTTGCTATTATTGAACGAAATCACGTCGAAATGATCATATTTGGTGTTGTGGGAGAAACACACACGCATGATTATTTCGTTCAGTGATTTCACGCGATTTCGTTCAATAATAGCAAAGATATATAACCTCCTTATCGCGCAGTGACGTCACGATGTTTAATTTACATATCAATCAACCTGAAATATCTCAAAAACGAAGCAAGGAAACGAAGAACTGCAAAATATCTTACTTTGTCATTTTAAGTTTTCTTTCAAATCAGATAAACATATTTATTGGACAAACTTCCCCTTTAAAGGCCTTCTGGCTGGAATTAAACCCGCGACCCTGCGATGCTAGTGCAGTGCTTCTTGTTTTCTTATTAATTAAAAGTTTTCCTAAATTACATCGTTCAATAATCCAATTGGCAATTGCCAGTATCCGCACATGCGGATACTGTTACGCCTATGTTTCGTATTTATTATCGTTTATAATGAATATAGGATCTTTTTTAATGTAAATTTCATACTACACATAATCAAGACGAAATACTATATATAATCTAGACGAAGTTAAATAAAATAAATAAAATAAAATAGAATATCCCTAACTCGCAAAATCTCCAGTGTCGCCGATTGCAGAGAGCGATAGATATTTTCCCGCCCACTTGTCAACTTAAGAATTATTTTCAATTAATTGATTTTTAAAACATGGATGTTGGCAGGTGAAATCTTCATCGTTTCGAGATGATCGAAAAACATGTTTCGTTTAAGTTTCTCTCTGCCGAAGGATCTTATAGTACAATTTTTAATATATCGTGACTCCAATTTACAAAAATACATGGTGAAAAGAAATGACATGAATAATTAATATCATTTGATAGCGCGAGTGCAATTAGGGATTTACATGCACTACGGAGGGACAATTCGGACAGAAATGGCATTGGATCGTATCATGTGTGGAATTCGTTTCTACCTAGTCTATGTCATTCGTTCGAACCTGTATGCCATTCGTTCGTACATCTACGTAATTCGTTCGTACATCTACGTCATTCGTTCGTACCTCTATGTCGACGTCATTCGTTCGTACCAGTCTATCCTCTATGTCACATTTCGTACTCGTAATGCGCACTTTTACTCATTTACTCAGAGGCGGCGGGCTATCTATAGAGAGACGATGACAATTTTGGAGGGACATTTGCCGACACGTGACACGCTGTCGAGAATCACATCTGCACATATATTGAAACATGGCGAATGCTAATTTCTCTCAGAGTGATATTGCTCGGGATGGCAGCGACCTTTTGCAGCGTGCAACAACTTTGCTTAGAACTGCCTTAACTGAACTGAAACAGGAACCAGTTGGTCAACTTCCACCACCAAAACACAAGAAGATCAAGGCACAGTTAATCAAGATGAAGGAGCAAGTATAAAAAGTGCCTCCGAGGATTTGAAATGTTGTTGATTTGAAAGGTTTGAAATGTTGTATGTTGTTTTGAAGCAACGGGTTCCTTTATCATATAACTCTTACGTAATTTTAATTCCGTCTTTTTCTTTATTTGAATTTTACCCAGTGACACGGCTAATTAAACTATCACAAGTGTCTGTCCTTTTGTTTCAATCTAAATACAAAATTATTTTTCCATGTTCGTTTTCTTATTAGTTTTAAACAATGTTGAAAATATACTATTAAATGCTAGTTTGACTGAACTCTTTATGAGTTTGTGTCTTATAGAAAATAATTTCCAGGACCTTGCTCACGGAATACACGTCCATTAACAAAATCGTTCAGTCCATCCCGTGCAATATCTTCAACCAATAGCCAGCCACCATCTTAATAAAAGAAATCAATGACCGGCTATGTATACCTACGAGGTTTCAGCCACCTGACACTTGGACGCGTGAAATTTGTATTTTGGCCAAGTACAATGAATCACATACAGTACCCGACAGAGATAGACTTGAGTTTCCAGTGCTTGAATTGATTACTGATCAGTCTTTCAACAGCAATGTAACATAAACATTAATGGATAATAATGACAAATCATTGTTCAAGTGACAACAAATCCAAATATAGCATGCAAACTTTTAAAAATAGATTGGTATTTAGTTTAGTTTATTTAGTTTATTAGATTTATCACTCTTAGGTGAACGGAATAACCCAACAGGCTAAAAGCCCAATTATAGGGGTTCCGAGGGCCTACGATTTTAGGTCGTCATCCCAGAAGACCTGAAAGTTTGTTGATATTGCTGATATTATTGCAAAGGCAGCACTTTCTCCTCAATTATTTTCCAAGACCCAGAGTGGAGGTCCGACCCAGGATTTGAACCTCGTGTGTCTCCCAGCTCATAGACATGTGTGGTAACCACTAGACCACAACAGCTGGTAAACAGTACTTAAAGGTATACAGTACTTAAATGTATACAGTATACAGTACTTGCTGGTATACAGTATACAGTACTTGCTGGTATACAGTACTTAAAGGTGATGAATTGATGATAAAATAAATTTTGAGAAAATTACTGAGAAAGAAGTAAGATTTACATGCACTCTCATGTTGTTTGCACTGCATATACTTCTGTAATTGGCTGTTAGGAAAATAAAGTTGATGCAGTGGAATTCTTAAAAGAAATGTTTCCTGATCTAGTCCAAGATGATATTATGAAGAATATTCAGATATCAATAAATCCATTTCAAGCATTCTTGATGAATATGAAGGTTAATTGTAAATTCTGTACTACAATGTATTTGTCAATTAATTATTAAAAATAATTCTATAATTTTGTAACTGGTTCAATATTTGTGTATTCACTGATTCACATATTAAAGACTTATTAACCGAGTGCACGAGGTCTATACTGGGAAGTATTTGCCTGAGGTTTTCGTATACAGACCGAGCGACGGAAGGAGCGAGATTTGTGCGATAAAACCGAAGGCAAATACTTTCCAGTACTGACCGATCAAAAGAGGTTAATAAAGGATTTATTATATGGCTTTATAGTTCATTTTATTCCCTGTATTAACGCTGTTTTCGTCTTCAACTTGCTACCTTTTACCTTACTATACGTAACTAGTATGTTTCGCTTCATTCTACATTGAGTTAGGCATTAATTTTCCACGCTTTTAGATGATTGAAAACCTTAAAGAAAAGCAATAATGATGTGTCAGTACATTTTATTGCTCGGTATTTTCAACGAAGACGCCTACCCTGTAGTTCTATTTTATTTTCATTCAAATCAACTTAGAAATTTTCCCACCAAAACTTACCGATCCGGAAAAGAAATATCTAATGGCATCCTTTCCTCTGAGCTCATGTTTGCTTAAAGCTTTTCTATTACACTTTTTGAAACAGTTTACGTAGTTTTTGTCTATAGCTTGAAATAAAACGAGTTTAAAAATTGAATTTCGCGTGAAAACAACAACAAAAAATACGCGACCCCCAAAAACAAAAAATCTTCCAAAAGTGGTCGAAACTAGAAGCTACAAAGATGGGTTGCATAATCTGTCAGGAACTGTAATCGGAGGAGAAGTGACAGTTGGGGGCGAAGAGACAGAGATGTAAATAGTGATTCTAGTCTCGGATTATTAAATATATTATCCTTAATAAAACTGTAATCTTCGAGTCCGTAGTCCATCGTCACGTGTGGGATTCTGCTGTTGACGACGAGAAGTAATTCTATCCACGCTGAAGTCTGATGTAAACGTCTGGTAGAGATGTCGACCAGTGAGTTACCGTCTGATGTAAACGTCTGGTAGAGATGTCGACCAGTGAGTTACCGTCGGCTGTTGGCTCGAGTGAAAGCGAAGCGTCGAGAAGGAGGCCAGTAGTTCAGCCGAACTGTTATACCGTTGACAAAGATTGGGAGAACTGGTTAAGCAAGTTCGAACGGTGCGCGAGAGTTAATAAAATGGTCAGACGACGAGAAATGCGACTTTTTGAGTGTTTATTTAGACGGCGAAGCAGATAAAGTTTATTGCGACCTCTCCGCACTAGAGGAAAAACAACACTGGGAAACCCACAAGACAGCCTTGACGACAAGGTTTAATAGTTTTAGTAGTTTATTTAAAAGACTGATTTTTGTAACCAAAAGGTTAAATTACATCAGTGACTTACAATAAGTAGACATGAATTATTTGACATTGACTTACAATAAGTAGACATGAAATTACATCGTAGATAAACATGCATAAAAATGTTGATTAAAATATTCAGTAATTAAGTTATCGTTAAAATACGTAGATTAATAATATAAAAGTCCGAAATGGCTATATATTATTTACTGTTTTCCTTTGAAATAATTTGAGGTAAAAACGATTTCCTAAAACGTTCAGTTTTACATAAGTAATTATTATATTTACATCTTGGTCTCATGTCATAATCAAATGAAACTTTACGAAGTAAAAACTCACTTAATTTATCATTGTTCTCGTTCTTTTCAAAAAATTGATCACACAATTTTTCACGTCGCGCTTTAAGTGAAGGAATACCAGTAAAGTTCCGGGCTTCTCCATAACTTATTGATGGTAACACAATTCTCAATGCACGTCTTTGAATCTTTTCAATATCTTCACTCAAAAAGTTTTGAATGCCAAAGTGCCAGACTTGACAGGCGTATTCAAGGACAGGCCTTATAACAGTAGTATACACAGTAATTAAGGTATTTATGTCAGCGTTGGATCGTTTTAAGAGCCTGAGCATATACAGTCTTTTCCCTGCTTTTTTTACGATTTGGTTGACATGTTCGTTCCAATTCATATTATCCTGGACAATAAGTCCTAGAATACGAGCAGATTTTACAAGCTCGACAGCAACACTGTCTACAATTAAAGGTGAAAAGACCCTTTTCTCTTTAGCAAAGTCGAATACCAATTCTTTGCATTTAGTGACGTTAAGCTTCATATTATTATTGTTAGTCCAATGATAGATATAATTCACCAGGTCTTGGAGGTTGCTGTTGCAATCTGGAACAATACTTTCAGTGACAGTACTGTCGTCAACGTATTTCCATCGATCATTCCAATCCATGAGAAGATCGTTTATCATAACGAGGAAAAGTACTGGTCCGATAACCGTCCCTTGTGGTACTCCTCCATTTAATGTTTGCCACTTTGATACACAATGAGCCAACCTGACACGTTGTTTACGTTCAGTAAGAAAGCTTCTTAACCAATTTGTTATGGTTGGTGGTACATTCATATCAAAAAGTTTATGCAAGAGAATGTTATGGTCTATAAGATCGAAAGCTTTCGAAAAATCGAGAAGAAAAACTCTTACAGCTTTCTTTGATGCATCGGTTTCACTTAATAAGTGATGGATAAAGCTTAATAAAGCATGTGTCGTCGAAGAGTTTCTTAAAGAACCAAATTGTCGTTTATCAATCTTTTCCCTTATTGACTCCATTAGCCAATCTGTAACAAAACGTTCACAGGTTTTGGACAAGGTGGCAGTTAGTGAAATAGGGCGTAAATCCTTGGTAATATCAACAGGTACTGGTATTTTTGGAATTGGAATGACATCAGCTTTTTTCCACATGACAGGAACAGATGCTTGTTGAATGGAAGCATTAAAAATTGAAGCCACTCATGGAGAAGCAAGCACATGGGCGTAGAGCTTTAGGACCCAGTTTGGTATTCCATCTGGACCTGGTGATTTGGAAGTTGATATAATAGATAGTTTATGGTATACATCTTCTTCTTTAATAATATACTTTGATGGAATGTCAAAAATGACTGTTCTCTGATTGAACATCAAAAGGAATTTGATTTAGGAATTTGAGTTCGACCCGTCACCGCAACCGGAGCTGTTTGAGAGTCAACTATCGGCGCGCGCAAAAGATAACCAGGAGAGAAACTAATTGACCTTGGTAACGCCATTCGCACCTTGGCGAGGAAAGCATTTCCTGAAGAAAAAGTCGAAACGAGGGATCGCATCACAAAAACCCAGTTTCTTCGTGCCTTAAATGGGGACATGCAACTCAAAATACGACTGGCGCCCTGAACCCAACGACACAGTGAAATGGCGCTAAAATATGAAGCAACAGTCAAAGACGTTGAACAAAACCAAACCGAGAAAGCCCGTTTCCAGGCCCAACAAGTCGACCGATGCACTCCTGAAGACACGATAGATAGCAGCAGCACAATTTCAGCCAGGAAATGAAGAAGTAGCTGGGCTAAAGGAATTGCTGAGGCGAAATACCGAAGTAATGGGGCAAATGGTTGACCTTATGAACGACATGAAGATGAACCGCGGGGAGTCTATCTGAGGCGAAGTCGCGATCAATGGAATCGAGCGAAATGCTGGAACTGCGGCGATGTCGGTCACATTAAATCCAACTGTACCCGCAAGCCAACCAGTTATTCGGGAAACTAAGGTTGGGTGATGCCGAGGGTTGAGCGTTGCCCAACAACAAAGTTGGTAAAAAGACCCAACCAAAAGATGAAGAAAACAAGAAAAACGATGACATGAAAGATGAGGTAAATCGGTGTTGCAACATTCGCTTTATACCACGGTGCACATTGGTGGGCGAGGTACTCAAGTACTGGTGGACACAGGTGCCACTTTTTCGCTGCTGCAAGAGCGCGTGTGGAAGCAAATGGCACCGCGAGACAAGGGGCTCTGCGAAAGACGGAAAGTGCCGTGCAATCGGTTAACGGACAGCTACTGAAAATCCGTGGAGTGACCGAACTACAATTGAGATTAGGTGCCGAATACGAGACGAAACATACATTCCTAATAACAGCAGAGATTAGCACAGAATGCCTTCTTGGAATGGATTTTCTAGCTCCGCATGGCTGTGTAATCAATTGCCAAGATAATTCACTGACATTACCAGGAAATTGCAACCCTATTAAGTTAGGACACCCGCGTCAAACACTTCCTGTGGTGTGCCGGGTTACTCTCACGGAGACGGTAACGGTGCCTCATAACCACGAGATGATTCTGATGGGACGTTTAGAACTTCGAAAAGGCCAAAGAGTGACTAGTCTAGAAGCTGGTATTGTGGAGGCAACATCGACATTTTCCCAAAGGAGTGAGTTAGGCGTAGCACGAGTTCTCACTAGACCAATCCAAAACGCAGTACTTGTTCGTGTTTTGAACGCTGGGAAGACCCCAGTTACGGTGTAAAAAGGTATTAACATAGGATTGTTTTGTCATATCGAAGAGGTTTGCGAGAAACGCGCTGACAATGTGTGCCAATTGTCGGCCGACGAAAGATTGGGGAACGAATCCTGGAAGGAAATAGACGTCAACATCTTGTTCAAGTTGGACAATGCACATTTCGAGTCAGTCACAAAAGAAAATGTTGGAAGACCTATACTCACAACATACCAAGACGTGTTTTCTCGTGGTCCTGACGACTTGGGAGAACCGACAAGATCCGCCACCGCATTGTCACGAGTGATGCACCTCCCATCCGTCAAGCTCCACGTCGTATGGCACTACCACGACGGGAAATCGAGCAAGCTGAGATAACAAAGATGTTAAAGCAAGATGTGATCCAGCCTTCCTCCAGTCCATGGGGTGCAGTCCATGGGGTGCGCCTCATGTTATGTTGGTTAAAAAGAAGGATGGTTCCACGAGATTTTGAATCGATTAGAGACGACTAAATGCGATTACTCGAAAAGATGCGTATACTTTGCCCAGGATAGATGATATATATAGATTCTTTACGTGGCGCCAAGTTATTTTCCACCCTCGATCTGGCTTCAGGATACTGGCAAGTCGAGCTAGACCCTCAGGACAAGGAGAAGTCTGCCTTCGTGACGAGTCGTGGTTTATATGAGTTCAAAGTTATGCCGTTTGGGCTATGCAATGCCCCGAGTACGTTTCAACGCTTGATGGAACTATCCCTCTCCGGTCTTCATGAGTGGGAAATTTGTATGGTATATTTGGACGCGACGTCATTGTATTCTCTAGCACTTTTGAAGAACATTTGGCTCGTCTTTCAGTGGTGCTCCAACGCTTAAGGGCAACTGGACTGAAGCTGAAACCAAGTAAATGCAACCTACTGAGGACAAGTGTCAAATTTCTCGACCACGTGATTAACAAGGACGGAGTTTCAGCCAACCCCGATAAAACGAAAGCAATTCGCGAGTGGCCCACACCAAGATGTGCCAAAGATGTAAACTGCGTCTTATTACCGCCGATTTATTCGTTGTTTTGCGGAAATAGCTGCACCTCTGCATCGCCTGACTGAAACTGGCCAGTCCTTTTCGTGGACAGGGGAATACGAGAACGCTTTTTCACTGCTGAAACAAAGATTAACAACCGCACCCTTCTTGAGCTATCCTGATTTTAATTGCCCATTTCTATTAGACACTGATGCAAGCGACCATGGGATTGGAGCTGTGCTCTCGCAACGCGAGCCGGACATTAACGAAACCAGAACGGAAGTATACTGTGTGACAAAAAAAGAACTGCTGTCCGTGGTATCGTTTACAAAGCACTTCCGCCATTATCTTTATGGTCAACGATTCTTGATTCACACAGATCATAACTCCCTCCGTTGGTTACACAATTTTAAAGAACCGGAAGGACAGGTTGCACGCTGGCTTGAGCAAATCGCTGAGTTTGATTATGAAATCGAACATCGTCCGGGGAGAGCTCATGGCAACGCCGATGGTCTATCGCGAACCACGTGTCGTCAGTGCATGATGGATGTCGAAAAACCAAACGAGAAAGCCACGGTAGATGCCATTGACACAACAGTCACCGTTGACTGGCCTGAAAAATGGACGCCAAGACAGCTTAAAGATGCGCAAGAGAAAGATCCAACTATCAAGCAAATACTTCACTGGATGAGAGAGAAAGAAGATAGGCCATTAGCTTCAGAGATCGGTGGGGTTTCTCGGGCTGTAAGAAGTTTGTGGTCCCAATGGGAAAGGCTGGTCCTACGTGATGGTGTTCTTTTCAGGAAGTGGTTCAGCCCGAATGGCGAGGTTGCTCGATATCAACTGGTCACTCATCAAGCATTCGTGCCCCAAACCTTCAGGGCACTTAGGAAACCTGAAGACAACGGTATGGATTAACAAAAGATGTGGAGTTGTGGTGTCGCCGATGTGTCAAGTGCTGCGGTCGTAAATCTCCTCCAATTAGAGCAAGAG
This sequence comes from Chrysogorgia sp. JL179-B06, assembly GCA_035772405.1. Taxonomy (NCBI): domain Eukaryota; kingdom Metazoa; phylum Cnidaria; class Anthozoa; order Scleralcyonacea; family Chrysogorgiidae; genus Chrysogorgia; species Chrysogorgia sp. JL179-B06. Next base: position 1,510,431 of record JAYKKM010000475.1, on the reverse strand, counting down.
CGCCAATGATTAGACGATATTATTGGCAATATTGGCGATATTATTAGACGTCATGGACTTGACTTTCAATTTTATGCGGATGACTCACAACTATATCTAGCTTTTGAGCCAACGACAGATGAACAATCAGGAGCGCTAGTGCGAATAGAAGCGTGTGTGAGGAAGATCGACTCGTGGATGGTCAGTAATAAACTAAAATTAAATGGAGACAAGACGGAGCTGCTAGTAATAAATGCACGCCATCGTCCACGCCCTGCTATAGAACATATGTATGTATCTAATTCCAGGATTAAACCAACTACTTCAGCTTGTAACATTGGTGTAACTTTTGATCAACATATCACAAACACTTGCAAAGCATGTTTTTCCATCTGCGTAATATAGCAAGAATAAGAGATTACCTATCTACGTCTGACACTGAAACTCTAGTTCACGCCTTTATTACATCTAAACTAGATAGTTGTAATTCTCTACTATATGGGCTGCCTAAATCCCTTATAGATCGATTACAAAAAGTGCAAAACTGTGCTGCCCGTTTGGTAACAAGAAGTAGAAAATTTGATCATATCACTCCTGTCATAAAACAGCCTTATTAGCTCCCCGTCAGTCAACGTATCACTATGGAGGGGGATTAGGGACAAAATTGTTATAGGATCATTGGGTCGTACTATTGGGTAGGCAATGGGTCGTACTGGACAGGCAATGGGTCGTACTGGACAGGCAATGGGTCGTACTGGACAGGCAATGGGTCGTACTGGACAGGCATTGGGTCGTACTGGACAGGCAATGGGTCGTACTGGATAGGCAATGGGTCGTACTGGACAGGCAATGGGTCGTACTGGACAGGCAATGGGTCGTACTGGACAGGCAATGGGTCGTACTGGACAGGAAATGGGTCGTACTGGACAGGCAATGGATCGTACTGGACAGGCATTGCGTCGTACTGGACAGGCAATGGGTCGTACTGGATAGGCAATGGGTCGTACTGGATAGGCAATGGGTCGTACTGGACAGGCAATGGGTCGTACTGGACAGGCAATGGGTCGTACTGGATAGGCAATGGGTCGTACTGGATAGGCAATGGGTCGTACTGGACAGGCAATGGGTCGTACTGGACTGGCAATGGGTCGTACTGGATAGGCAATGGGTCGTACTGGACAGGCAATGGGTCGTACTGGACAGGCAATGGGTCGTACTGGACAGGCAATGGGTCGTACTGGACAGGCAATGGGTCGTACTGGACAGGCAATGGGTCGTACTGGACAGGCAATGGGTCGTACTGGACAGGCAATGGGTCGTACTGGACAGGCAATGGGTCGTACTGGACAGGCAATGGGTCGTACTGGACAGGCAATGGGTCGTACTGGACAGGCAATGGGTCGTACTGGACAGGCATTGGGTCGTACTGGACAGGCAATGGGTCGTACTGGACAGGCAATGGGTCGTACTGGACAGGCAATGGGTCGTACTGGACAGGCAATGGGTCGTACTGGACAGGCAATGGGTCGTACTGGACGGCAATGGGTCGTACTGGACAGGCATTGGGTCGTACTGGACAGGCATTGGGTCGTAGTATCTCACATGTTATTGCGCATGCGCATAACATAAATACAGCTAACGACAAGTAACGCGGGCTCGCCACGCTCCAAAGACTTTATATGCTGAGACTATATGTTGATTTATTCAAATGAATTTCACGCTTCATCAGCATAGAATTGTTTAAAATGTCAAGAGACCGCGAAGATATGTTACAACGTGCTAAAGATGCTTTAAAGAACGCACTAGCCGAGTTGGAAACAGAGCCGTCAACACTCGGTCTCCGAATGCCGTTGATCGTCAAAGACAACAAAGTGCAACTGATGATTTTAGGTGAGTCAATAAAAAATAAATGAAATTTACGAGTGTTCCATGTATTTTCTTCAAAGCATATTGCAAATGAATAAATAATATAAAAAATACGAATTTGGAAAACACGTGGGATATCGCTTCCATTTTGGCGCGAATTATTACAATTGATATGTTTTGGAACACTATTTGTATCGATCTTCACAAAACCAATACAGAATCAAGGTGTAAAATTTAAAAAGTCACATATATAGGAAATGAATTTTGTAGTTCAACTAATCTTGTTATTTTGGTCTTTCACTTAAGGTGGCGCCCTACTGTTTCTTGAAAGTTGAAAGGTGGCAAAAATGCAAATTTCAATTTCGAAAAGTGCCCATGGATATTTCGGAAAAGATTGAAACTAAAGCTATGCATAGAATAACTTTCAGGGCATCAAATACTATTAATGGCTAAAGTGTTTCATCTGTTGCTATGACAACAGTGACGTTTCAAAATGGCCGAAAATGAACATTTAATCTAATTTATTTCGCAAACGAGTCGGTGACCCCCGATTTTTTTTGCATTTAAACATTTCTTTTAGTTTAATTAATAAATAGGCAGATTAAAAAAAAATTCTGTGGATCCAATTATTTTACACAAAAAAATCATGTTTTTTTAGTTTTTAAAAAATTGGAACCACAGAATTTTTTTTTAATTTGTCTATTTATTAATTAAACTAAAAGAAATGTTTAAATGCAAAAAAAATCGGGGGTCAGCGACTCTTTTGCGAAATAAATTAGATTAAATGTTCATTTTCGGCCATTTTGAAACGTCACTGTTGTCATAGCAACAGATGAAACACTTTAGCCATTAATAGTATTTGATGCCCTGAAAGTTATTCTATGCATAGCTTTAGTTTCAATCTTTTCCGAAATAGCCATTGATGGACACTTTTCGAGATTGAAATTTGCATTTTTGCCACCTTTCAACTTTCAAGAAACAGTAGGGCGCCACCTTAAGTGAAAGACCAAAATAACAAGATTAGTTGAACTACAAAATTCATTTCCTATATATGTGACTTTTTAAATTTTACACCTTGATTCTGTATTGGTTTTGTGAAGATCGATACAAATAGTGTTCCAAAACATATCAATTGTAATAATTCGCGCCAAAATGGAAGCGATATCCCACGTGTTTTCCAAATTCGTATTTTTTATATTATTTATTCATTTGCAATATGCTTTGAAGAAAATACATGGAACACTCGTAAATTTCATTTATTTTTTATTGACTCACCTAAAATCATCAGTTGCACTTTGTTGTCTTTGGCGATCAACGGCATTCGGAGACCGGAGTGTTGACGGTCGTCTCAGTATTCTGAGTTGAGCTTTGTGGCTAGCTGTTTCCAACTCGGCTAGTGCGTTCTTTAAAGCATCTTTAGCACGTTGTAACATATCTTCGCGGTCTCTTGACATTTTAAACAATTCTATGCTGATGAAGCGTGAAATTCATTTGAACAACATATAGTCTCAGCATATAAAGTCTTTGGAGCGTGGCGAGCCCGCGTTACTTGTCGTTAGCTGTATTTATGTTATGCGCATGCGCAATAACATGTGAGAGCCTGTCCAGTACGACCCATTGCCTGTCCAGTACGACCCAATGCCTGTTCAGTACGACCCATTGCCTGTCCAGTACGACCCATTGCCTGTCCAGTACGACCCATTACCTGTCCAGTACGACCCATTGCCTATCCAGTACGACCCATTGCCTGTCCAGTACGACCCATTGCCTATCCAGTACGACCCATTGCCTGTCCAGTACGACCCATTGCCTGTCCAGTACGACCCATTGCCTGTCCAGTACGACCCATTGCCTGTCCAGTACGACCCATTGCCTGTCCAGTACGACCCATTGCCTGTCCAGTACGACCCATTGCCTGTCCAGTACGACCCATTGCCTGTCCAGTACGACCCATTGCCTCTCCAGTACGACCCATTTCCTGTCCAGTACGACCCAATAGTACGACCCAATGCCTTCCTATCACAATTTTGTCCCTAATCCCCCTCCATATATCACACTTAATGGTCTAGCACTATTAATAACCATGTTACATTAGGGATATGTTAAAACCATTTAATACATCATCAATGAATTTGCGTTCATCATCGAAAAGACTTCTTACAGTACCTCCAGCAAAACTAGTGAACTATGGTGAACGTTCGTTTTCATATGCTGCGCCTAAGTTGTGGAATGAATTACCAGACTCCATTCGTAACAGTGAATCATTATCTACTTTTAAAATAAGATTAAAGATATATTTGTTTAAACAGTTTTATGACTAATTAAGTGGTTTAAATTTTATAGTTGTTATATATATAGTAGTTTTATAGTAGTTGTAGTTTTATAGTATTATTTATAAATTTATGGTTTTGTTAATAGTCTAACACTAAGTATAAAACTCTGTATTAGTTTAAAACTTTGTAACGCATTGTAAAGCGCCATTGAGCTATGGGAAACGGCGCTATAGAAATAAATTATTATTATTATTATTATTATTATTATTATTATCAGTAAAGTAGGCTACCCTTTTGGAAGAGTAGCTATTGACTTGCTTGGGCCATTAACAACTACTGAAAACGGAAGTAAATATATCATGGTTGTAGCGGATTATTTTACACGTTGGCATATCCGATTCCTAGCCAGGAGGCTGAGACGGTGGCGGGAAAATTTGTTGATGAATTCACGTGCAGATTTGACACTCCAGCATGTCTTCACTCAGATCAGGGAAGAAATTTAATGTCGAAAGTCTTCCAAGAAATGTGCCTGATCTTGGGGATCCGCAAAACACGGACAGTACCATATACCACCCTCAATCAGATGGCGTTGTCGAGAGGTTCAACCGCACCTTGATATCTATACTGTCAATGTATGTGAAAGACAACCACTCCGATTGGGGCGTACATCTTCCTAAAGTGATGTTAGCGTATCGATCCAGCGTACACGAGACCACAAGGTTTACGCCACGATTAATCGATAATCCTTCTTCGTGCGTTTCGTTTCAATGTCCTTTGTTTTGGTATTGCAAGTAATCTTGTACGGGATGTCAACAGGCATTTTTTTCGTTCACTTTACATATTGCGTGCAGACCAACTCACGAACGCAACCTGTACGTACGCTCATTATTATTCTGTACGTACGCTCATTATTATTCACACTTAATTAAGTCACTTCCTGTCAGCATCCCTTTGTGGCGGTATATGGGGGGGGGGGTTACCTACTAACGAGGCAGAGCACATTGCTGAAGGCCCCACCGACGGTAGCGAATAACTCCCGACAACCACAGGCGACGAACACGTGGCAATTGAATTCGATGTCAAAGTTGGCGGTGTGCTAACAAACGGGCCGAGCGATGACTGGCTCGCCGACAAAATTGCTGGTGGAACGGAACCTTCTGCTATAGACATAATGTCTATCAACGACAGAGACGATTGGCTATTACGAGACAAGCGCGGCATGTACTCATAAAGAGAACTTCGAAACGACCTTAAATACGCAGAGCTGGACACAAAGACCGCTGGCTCACAAACGTCAATGCCACTGGAGAACGCGACCGCTGACACCGCTTAATGTTAACTTCCTTTATTATTTCATAATAAATACATATACCCTTTTCATTTTCGTCGAGTTGGATAGAAATTTAAAATTTTCTTTGATTTTTCCAACTATTTGTGGATTGTTCGGGTTGTGAGTGATAACTTGTGGGAGGATTTTGTTATTTTCGGCTTTATCCTTTGTTGATCTCAGCTCAAGAATTTATTTTGATTTAGCCTTCTATATACCAGTTCTTATCAATATATTTTTGTCAGAAATTTTTCTAGTTCTTCCAGTCGTTTTTCCCTCAAATCTTCGTTTGTGACAATTGCGCATATTCTCCTTGCTAGTGTGTATGGTATATTCCATTTTGTATGTTTGGCATGACTAGCGAGATCCAGATATTGATGAGTGTCTGTTTCTTTATAATAAATATATAATAAATATTATAATAAATATCGCTTTTATGTTTTATATAAAGCTTTTATGTTGGACAAACAGAGAATCTGCGTAAGAGAGTAATCTTACATACACAAGGAACAGATTAAATATAAAGCCATCGACATCTGAAAGTAAGTGAACATTTAGACCGTTGCAACAACCTGATATTTGAGATCATACCAATCTACCAGTGCAACGATGAAAATAAATTTTTCAGAGAAATGAAAGAAAGAGAACTTATTTCAATACTAAAACCGAACTTGAATTCTAGCTAGAACACCAATGATTTACATCTGTCACATATGTAAATAGCTGTAACAAGATTAGCATAAATGTAATTAGACACCCAACCACTCATATATACACGCACCTGAAGAGCTTAGTACAATAAAGCGAAAACGTTAGTGCAATTTTACGAGTGGTTTAACTACATCTTATTGCAAATGTTGTTTCTTTTGGTTGTTTATTGAAACTTTTACCTATATAGAACACTTGTGTTTGTTAACGAAACGATTTTACTATATATATATATATATAGGTAATAGGTAATATAGCTAATATTTGGCATTTCACTCGATCAAACTACATGTTGAAACCAGCCGGAAGGCCTTGAAGTTGCATTTTTCGCAACTGGTCCCGGTTTGGTCTTAAAATGTATGTATTCCAACACTCGAAATTTTCCTTCACCACAAATCCTTTCAATATATATATATATATATATATATAATATATATATATATATATATATATATATATATATATATATATATATATATATATATATATAATATATATATATATATATATATATATATATATATATATATATATATATATATATATATATATATATATAAAGTCAAGAGGAAAAATCGCGAAGATTATTAAAACGAATTAAATTATAATCTGCTGCAGAGTTACATTCTTCTGAGACCTTTTCGATTTTAATTCATTTGAATTAAACGTGACGATTTGGCGATGAATAAACCAAGCGTCAGAGGCGGAGAAAAGACAGTTATCTGAGGTGTTTATACCTCCCCTGCTCTACCTGCATAAAATTTCGATTGTTGGAATATATACATTTTAAGACCAACTGGGACCAGTTGCAAAAAATGCAACTTCAACACTCTCGACTTGCTACCCTCCACATTGCTACCCTCGACATTTCTACAACCTTGCTACCCTCGACATTGCTACCCTCGACATTTCTACCCTCGACATTGCTACCCTCGACATTGCGACCTTCGACTTGCCTCGACTTCCTTCCCTCGATCTAATTGATCTAAATTATATGCAGGTAGAGCAGTGGGAGGTAACACCTCAGATAACTTCTTTTCTCCGCCTCTGACGCTTGGTTTATTCGTCGCCAAATCGTCACGTTTAATTCAAATGAATTAAAATCGAAAAGGTCTCAGAAGAATGTAACTCTGCAGCAGATTATAATTTAGTCAATATACTGATTATAATTTAGTCAATATTTAGTCAATATAATTGACAATATAGTCAATATACTGTCACATACGTTATGCCGGCTTTAACAAACACAATATAATTCTTCACGTAACACAAAGGGAATGAATCGTAAATGGTTTGTATACAGAACTCTAGAAGGTCAAGGATATCGTTGGGAATGCTTGTTTTTGGATAAATAATCTGTTATGTAAATAGACGTCGTGTTTGAGATTAGTATCGTCTTTAGTAAACGTCCCTAAGATTAAAGCGAGAATTCAAGAAGATCGAAATTACTTGAAGATCGAGATTAAGATTGCACTCAGATTTTCAACAAGTGAGCTATATTTAGTTGTAATAGTCGATACAGCGTTTCAAATCGGACTCAGAAATTTGGAAACGAGATTTACTATTTCGAAAGTGTTTTTGATGGCAGCTGTGGCACGGTCGGTGAAGCTAATAATGGACAGCAAGTAGCGCGGGAAAACTGCAGACAAAATGACAACAAAAAAGTTGTGTCGTGATGATACACAGACAACTGTATAAATTAATAGGTATTGATTATTTGGCACATACGGAACAAATTGACATTTCGTTAACAGTCGTACAGTATAGTTTGTACTCACCAATGCCACTCCGTGCTACTTCAGACTGTTGATAAAGTGAGTTGAATTGCTCACACGCTATATAACATGATTTAAAGTAGTAGAACGTGATATGATATTTGAGTTGAGAGAGTTCAATCAATTTCTTGTCAACAACAACTCACCTGTGGTGCTTTAAATATAATAGTGTTAATTATAGCATATTGGTTATACGAAAATGAGAGACAATGCTGAGATGGAACCGCGTCCAACTTCGAACTCCCGTCAACTCTCGTGCAATCTCATTTACTTTGAACCGGTTCTAATTTGGGCGAGAGCCAAATGAGTATTTTGAACGCTTGGCCACTCATCAAATGAAAATTAAGTTTAGACTTTTGTGATATGCAAATGTGACGTCAAGATCTATGGGATCTATGACGTCAGGATGTTTCTACATTTTTAGTAAATCTTTGAGATTATTCAACGAAATCACTTTACTATTTCTAATTTTCTCGCTCTTACTTTTTAAAAATGTAGAAATATCTTGACGTCAAAGGCTACTTTATTTGCATAACACACAAGTCTAAATATGAAAGAACTCTTTGTATCTGGGATATGAAAGAACTCTCAATTACCATTGCTCATGATTTCAGGAGTTCATTTAAATAAAACAAACTTCATTTTTATTTCATGGCACTTCAGAGTATGTCACATGAAAACGTAGTTGTTGTGCTATTGATATGAATAAATATGAAGCTGCTAAGTAAGTCGAAAATGCTAAGTATAGGTTATATACCGTGACCGAGGTGTTTAAGCGATAACTATAAGAATGAATAACTCTGAGGTTGATATCAGAGATAATGGCCACTAGAGAACAAAGGAAACTGAACCAATGGTGATATAAGTATGTAAAAGTACTTACATATTCCCATATCGCCACAGTGGCTATTTATAGCGAAGGAATGCCTGACCAAAACTAATACTAACTTATAAATCTAACCCTAATTTAATTCTAACGCGACGTACTTTGCGCTACCTCATCACCAGGGGACTAAAGCTATAGCCCATAGATGCATGTAACGTTCTCAAATTGGGAAATCTAGTATGGTAACTTTTATGGTTCAACTGATCGAATAATTTATTGAAAATATAATGGTCTATAGAATTAACGAAAAAATTAACGATGATAAATGTATTACTTTAACACACGAGGAAAGTCTTTGAGCCATAAATAATAGAAGGTACTGTATTTTCCTGTTATCGAATGGTACACGGCAACAAACGACAGCGTCTTAATTCAAGGAGACACTATAGTATAACCTCAATATTTTTGAAAACTGTAAAGGCGTAAAACTCGGTGGAATGTCCTTTTCTGAAACCGCACGGGTACGTACTTAGTATAGTTTGTGCGCTTGAAGAAAATGGACCAGCTGAATATGAGCCACCCTCTCGAGTATTTTGGAGACTGTAGATAGGATGGAAATGGGACGATAGTTGTCCACATCACGGCATGTTGTAAAACATGGACTGATAAAACATGGACTGGACTGGACTGGACTGATAAAACATGGACTGATAAAACATGGACTGATAAAACATGGACTAGTAAAACATGGACTGATAAAACATGGACTGATAAAACATGGACTGGTAAAACATGGAGGGTTAGGATCTTTGTTGTTTTGGGGTTAGCGATTATTTGTTAATGTAGACATCTCATATATGATGTTTATACATTAACAAATAATCGCTAACCCCAAAACAACAAAGAATCTAACCCTCCATGTTTTATCAGTCCATGTTTTATCAGTCCAGGTTTTATCAGTCCATGTTTTGCCAGTCCATGTTTTATCAGTCCATATTTTATCAGTCCATGTTTTATCAGTCCAGTCCAGTCCATGTTTTATCAGTCCATGTTTTACAACATGCCCCATATCACAACATTACCTTTCTTGAACAAAGGAATGACACGCGCTGTTTTCATGTCCGTTGGGAATTTGGTTTGACAAAAGGAAGCATTAATGATATTTGCTAAAGTCCTGCCAAAATATCTGCAGCATCTTTAAGTAGTGGTGGCGGAATGTCATTAAGTCCAACTGCTTTACTAGTTTTAAGACAGCGTATTTGAGAACGGATAAGGCTCTTCGGTACTTATTTGAACTTAAAAGGTGGACGCTGATTAGACTGGCCAAAATCGTTGTAATCAACGCATTTGGCATTTAAATAAAGAAGTTATCGCGGTATAGAATTATTGAATACATCAAGTCTGAAATATTGAGAAAATTGAAAAAAAGAAAGAAATGCATTGATTGCAAAAAAAAGAAGTTATCGCGGTTTAAAGATTATTGAAAATATTGAGAAAATACCTTATTTTCAACAGTATTTTGTTGAAAATTTTTCTTCAATTGTTTTTTGGAGTTTCTATATGTCGAATAGACAAAGACTTCCTCTTTCATATGCGCTGATAATCAACGCATTTGGCATTTAAATAACGAAGTTATCGCGGTTTAAAAATTATTGAACACACCCAGACTGAAATATTGAGAAAATTGAAAAAAAGAAAGAAATGCATTGATTGCAAAAAAAAAAAGAAGTTATCGCAGTTTAAAGATTATTGAAAATACTTGAGAAAATACCTTATTTTCAACAGTATTTTGTTGAAAATTTTTCTGCAATTGTTTTTTGGAGTTTCTATATGTCGAATAGACAAAGACTTCCTCTTTCATATGCGCTGATAATCAACGCATTTGGTATTTAAATAACGAAGTTATCGCGGTTTAAAAATTATTGAACACACCCAGACTGAAATATTGAGAAAATTGAAAAAAAGAAAGAAATGCATTGATTGCAAAAAAAAAAGAAGTTATCGCAGTTTAAAGATTATTGAAAATACTTGAGAAAATACCTTATTTTCAACAGTATTTTGTTGAAAATTTTTCTGCAATTGTTTTTTTGAGTTTCTATATGTCGAATAGACAAAGACTTCCTCTTTCATATGCGCTGATAATCAACGCATTTGGCATTTAAATAACAAAGTTGTTGCGGTTTAAAAAAATTCAAAGCTGATGTCTCCAAAGAACTCGGCTTGCAGTTAAGTTTAGTAAATGTCATATAACAGGTCATGTTCTCGAAATCTCGAGTCGTGATGTTCGCTAATGTTCGCTAAAACTTCGTGCATTCGCCATTATCCCGCTCTACCATGGGAGCACACCACAATGCGATTTGGCAGCGCCATCTTGAAACATTAATGCGGTGTTTTCGATCGGCGATCGACGCGGCGCCAGCGATACCGTAATGATATACACCGCATTAATATATTCAAGACGGCACTGTAAAATCGCATTCTGGCGTGCTCCCTGCATTGACCCAAGTGCTTAATTGTCCTAATGGACAGTGGACGCAAAAATGAACTGAAATCACTCAACGGATTTTAAACAATTAATTTACTATATTGAAATAACCAAGCTGCAAGTCACATTTAATATATGTTTATTAACAAACAGTTTCCAAGTAAGAGTACTTACGTACATTCATGGACGACGTTTCGGACAATATGTCTTTTTTCATGTCAGATGGATCCTTCTTCAGATTATCCATCTGACCTGAAGAAGGACACATCATCCGAAACGTCGTCCATGAAAGGTAAGTATTCTTTCTTAAGTATTTTTCGACACAGTGAAGTTCTCTTATTTCTTCTTTTCATATAATATAATTATATTACAACTTTATTAACAGTGTGTAAACGGTAGCATTAGCCGAGTAAATATAACGAAAACTTCGTATTAACCAGCACAATTTCACATTAATTTACAAAAGAGAAAAAATACGAAATAAGTGGTAAGTAGCCAAAGTAGCGCAAGCTTTCGAGTTGATTACTTCTTACAAGTGATTAATTCAAGAAGTAATCAAGCAAAAATGTTAAAGAATGTTGAAGAATGAGTAACAAATAAAATAAATTTAAATTTAATTATGGACGCCGAAAGAGCAGGCAGATTGCCGGCTCAAAAAAAACTATCTGCTCTTTCGTTAATTATAAAATATACATTGATATTCATACACAGTAAGAGTTTTTGCAATTATGATAGGTTAGATTGAAGTTGACGCAAGCAGACAGTAAAGATATTTCGATTACATTTGGATAATTAAACTTGACAGGCTCACCAGAAATTTCTTATATTTTATATTGATATTTTGATATTGATATTCATATTGAGCTAACGTACAGTCCGCGTCTTTGGCACGATGTTTTTTTAGCATAACCATAGAAAATACAGCCGGGGGTTAGGAAGACACGTAAGGCGGGGGGTTAGGGTTAGAAAACTCATTAGGCGGGGGTTAGGGTTAGGATCTTTTGTTATGTTGGGGTTGGGTTTCCTTAATACTAATAAAAGGATCGTCCAGAAGACGAGTGCTCGCGGGCGCTGACAAAGAACGCCCGGGATGTAGTAAAACCCGAAAAGGTTAGACGTCAATGTAGATTATTATACATTCAAACTTCATTCTCGTTTCTTATTGGTCAACATACTCCAGTGAATTCTCAATGTCCGACCGGCGCGACGTCATTTCCGCCGAATACTGTGAATTATTGGACGGAGGTGTCCAAAAAAAATTATAGGACGCTGATGACATCACTAGGAAAAGCGCGCTAAAATTACAAAACAAAAAATGGCTTGTAGTAGATTACTACCAGACTGTCCCTTAGTTTGTATAGTTTTAGTAATACTAATTTGAACAATGTATAATAAAACAATTATTGGATTCGGCTTACGCATGACATCAAGAATTATCCAGACCTCGGTCAATGTTATCCGCCTCAGCCTTCGGCTTCGGCAGATAACATTGACCTCGGTCTGGATAATTCTTGATATCATAGGCTGACCTCATCCAATAATTGTATATTATTACTCTTAGTCTGCGATGACAGACTAGCTACCTCTGGCCGGTCCCCCGGAAGCGGAATTGAAACAAAATTCCCTCCAATGTTTCTCTTCCGGGGCGGCGTGAGGCAGTCTGCCATCGCAGACTAGATTATTCTCTAGTCTCTACTGCATAACAGACTCATAAAAAATTTCCGTTGACACAACGCTCTTCGTTTGACAGCTTGAAGTGCGGAATGTCATTCTTCCATCAACAAATGTCTTCATTAGGTTGTAGCTAGGATCGAACATCAGAAGATTGGCATCTTTGCCAACCTCAATTGTCCCAACGTTATTCAATTTGGCAATTCTATCGAATGAGAAACATTTGCAATTTAGAAACTACGAATAATTGAAGAAAAATGAAGAAACAACGAAGAAAAAATGAAGAAAAGATTAACAAAAAATATGAAATAATAAAGAAAAAAATGAAGAAAAAATATGATATAATGAAAAAAATTTAAGAAAAAATTAGAGAGAAAATAAATAAATTAAAATTAGTCTCTTTTCAACTTAAAGGACATTGGCAACAAAAATTAAGTTTGCCTAATATGAAAGAACTCGTAAAATGATTGAGTAACACCTTTTACAACTTTCTCGTATTTTACTTCGTTTTTGAAATATTTCAGTTTGTTTGATATGTAAATTAGATAGTCTCTGACGTCAGATGCTGGGTTCTATGTGATTGCTAAGTTTACAACGTTCATTACAAAGTTGTAAAACTTATTATTGTAAATTGTATTTTGTTGCCAATATCCTTTAAAGTCATGGCGCTTATTTTTGTAGGAAATAAAGTAGTAACGCCCATTAGCTGTCCATAGGAATCGGTTCGCTGGCTTTTATCGGAATCTTATTTTATCTCGTATACAACTATGGACGATTGCGACAGACAAAAAGGAAAATATCACTTCACCTGGCCGGGTTCTCCGCCAACATCATGATCGCTTTTCCAACAGGTATGTGAAAATCATTGATGAGATTTTTTAAAATATCCAACATGGAACACCCACTTGGCAGCAAAGTATTATCATCACAAGTGTTGATGGCGTTCTTCTCTTTTTCCACTTCAACTGTTTCGAGAAATTGATAAAGAGACGGTCCTTGAGTTACCGGATGGAATTCGTAGTTGTAGAGAAAATATCAGAGCACAGCTCAAAAATATTTTGTGCTTTTAAAATGCAGGTTGTCCGATGAAAAACGATCGGATGCCTTCTATTTATTTTAGCAAGGTGGATTGAGACTATGACGTCAAAAACATTATTAATTCATTCCTCACAACCTCGAGCATTTTAATGGCGGATCCTACAATGCAAACTTTACACATAATATACAATCATTATTTCGATTACTAATTGGCCTATATTTAACATTATTAAAATTGCGAGCTTAAAGGACATTGGCAACAAAAATTAAGTTTGTCTAATATGACAGAAATCGTAAAATGATAGAGTAACACCTTTTACAACTTTTCCATTTTACTTCGTTTTTGAAATGTTTCAGTTTGTTTGATATGTAAATTTGATGGTCTCTGACGTCATGTGCAGGGTAGAGAATTTAAAAAATATCTTATATCTCAGTGATTGCTAAGTTTACAACGTTCATTATCATGAGGAATTATTATACGCACATTTTCAAGTAAATTTGTGGAACAAACTTGAAGATGGAACTAGACAATATTCTAATGTGTGAAAATTCTCTACACTGCACATGACGTCAGAGACCATCATTTACATATCAAACAAACTAAAATATTTCAAAAACGAAGTAATATACGAAAAAAGGAGTTACTCTACCATTTAACGAGTTCTTTCATAATAGACAAACTTAATTTTTGTTGCCAATGTCCTTTAACATTTTTCATTGGAGAATCGCTAAAGTGCCTGTGACCTAAAATACTATATTACTCATGACATAGAATGTAGGATAATAGAATGTAGGATATTCGTATTCAGAACTCTCAGAATCATGACCATATTGAATTATTACTATTTTTGTTGTTACCATGGTTGATTGCTGTCCGGAATTTCTTTCCGCCTGCGTTACAGTCGGTCACAAACGCAATTTGATTCCATCTACGACAGGTAAGTAAAAGCTTGACGGCAAGTGGGCATCTAAGATAGCGAAAAACAACACCTACTAATTTAAATTATATACTATGGTATAAAAGTAGTGTGTTGTGTCGGTAGTGTTAAAATATGAATACAAAATACTAAAAGGTTGATGTACTACCAAAATAATGAATAAGAGGTCTAACTATATGATATAAAAGTAGTGTGATGCGTAGGTAGTGTTAAAATATGAATAAAAACACTAAAAGGTTGGTGTACTACCAAAATAATGAATAAGAGGTCTAACTATGATATAAAAGTAGTGTTCTGTGTATGTATAGTGTTAAAATATGAATAAAAAATACTAAAAGGTTGGTGTACTACCAAAATAATGAATAAGAGGTCTAACTATGATATAAAGTAGTGTACTGCGCAGGTATAGTGTTAAAATATGAATAAAAAATACTAAAAGGTTGGTGTACTACCAAAATAATGAATAAGATATCTAACTATGATATAAAAGTAGTGTGCTGTGTAGGTAGTGTTGAAATATGAATAAAAAATACTAAAAGGTTGATTTTCTACCAAAATAATGAATAAGAGGTCTAACTATGATATAAAGTAGTGTGCTGTGTATGTAGTGTTAAAATAGGAAAATAAAACACTGAAAGGTTGGTGTACTACCAAAATAATGAATAAGAGGTCTAACTATATGATATAAAAGTAGTGTGATGCGTAGGTAGTGTTAAAATATGAATAAAAACACTAAAAGGTTGGTGTACTACCAAAATAATGAATAAGAGGTCTAACTATGATATAAAGTAGTGTACTGCGTAGGTAGTGTTAAAATAGGAAAATAAAACACTGAAAGGTTGGTGTACTACCAAAATAATGAATAAGAGGTCTAACTATGATATAAAGTAGTGTACTGTGTAGGTAGTGTTAAAATATGAATAAAAATACTAAAAGGTTGGTGTACTACCAAAATAATGAATAAGAGGTCTAACTATATGATATAAAAGTAGTGTGCTGTGTATGTAGTGTTAAAATAGGAAAATAAAACACTGAAAGGTTGGTGTACTACCAAAATAATGAATAAGAGGTCTAACTGTATTAAAATATGAATAAAAAATACTAAAAGAGGTTCGTTTACTATTAAAATAATGAATAAAAGGTCTAACTATGATATAAAAGTGGTGTGCTGTGTAGGTAGTGTTAAAATATGAATAAAAAATACTAAAAGGTTGGTGTACTACCAAAATAATGAATAAGAGGTATAACTATGATATACAGTAAAAGTAGTGTGCTGTGTATGTATAGTGTTAAAATATGAATACAAAATACTAAAAGGTTGGTGTACTACCAAAATAATGAATAAGAGGTCTAACTATATGATATAAAAGTAGTGTGCTGTGCAGGTAGTGTTAAAATATGAATAAAAAATACTAAAAGGTTGGTGTAAAACCAAAATAATGAATAAGAGGTCTAACTATGATATAAAAGTAGTGTGCTGTGTAGGTAGTGTTAAAATATGAATAAAAAATACTAAAAGGTTGGTGTAATACCAAAATAATGAATAAAAGGTCTAACTATGTTATAAAAGTAGTGTTCTGTGTAGGTAGTGTTAAAATAGGAATATAAAACACTAAATGGTTGGTAGACGGTAGACAGTGTTATAGAACCCAAAAAATGTCGCAATTAACGCGCGAGAGATATCGGCTTAGGCAACAACGACAGCTAGATCTTAAGTCCTGTTTCTGAATATACATTTCCTTGAAAGTTCAGCCTTTCGTTCTTTGAATAGAATGTAATAGAATGGTCGGATAAACCAAAGGGAGGACTCGTGGTAGCGTTTTTGTAGCAACGTCCAAGTACGCACTACATTTCGAGTGGCGTAGCTAATCATACTGAGAGTAGCGTAGCCAATCAGAATGAGAGTATAGCGTAGCCAATGAGATTGCAATCAGATTGTAGTGTATAGCCAATCAGAATGCAGAATTATAGACCTCTAGTACGTTCGAGTTTACTGATGAATAAACTTTTAAACTCACACATGTGTCATGTCTCCAATGAGTTCAACAGTCGGAGGTACAACGCTTTCATATTTCGGAATAGAAGGATATTGATCTAGCAATCCAAAGTTTACAAGACCAGGATTCCTTGAGAAAGAAAAAATACGCAAAGCTTGAGTTTTGATAATAATATTTAGGAAGATTATTGAAGGAATAGGAACAATTCGTGATAATAAATATACAAGCATCTATAATGGCCATGCACCGGCCTTAATGTTGTGTTTATTATTCGGGCTACTGTGGTAGCACGAGTCTAGGTTTCGGTTCTGGTTTTTTTTGTCGATGTGGCGAAGTGGCAATTATTTCATTATCCCGTTAGGCTTTGTGAAACCCAGCGTTATAGTATGCTAATCTTCACGTGTGCTTTCTTTCTTCGTTTCCCTGATCATTTGATCAAGCTGTTCGAAGTCAAGTTTTCTTTCTTGGACAGGTAAAATACTACATTCACAGACATAGTAATGTCGTTAAGTATCGAGGTTTTATATACGCTCGCAATACTTACAATTGGACACCTACCCCAAAACAGGACGAGCGATTTCGAAACGGGTCACGTTGATCTATTAGTTTACGCATGCGCCAAGGGGAGTGGTTGGGTCGGGGGCTAGCTGGGGATGGCAAAAATACGGCCGGGGGTAGGGTTATAATGAAGAGGAAGACGGGGGTTAGGAACACATTTAAGGCGGGGTTAGGGTTAGGATTGGTGTTGTGTTGGGGTTGGGTTCTAGAATCCTACAATTTATTGTTGTGGAATTACCCATTATTGCTAATCTAAGAGCATTTGACATTTACCTATTATTGGTATTAATATAAGAATGAGGATAACCTCAGGTTAGGATGAGTTATGATTGGGGTTAGGGTGTTTCATCACATATTCCACCTGGTACTGGATTTCCGTTGTGTTTACTGATTTGAGATGATAAATATGTCAAATTGCACATGGCCGTAACTGCAAAAAAATAGTCGCACAAAGCAGCTTCTTACTTAGTTTTGCTATTCGGGGGGGGGGGGATTCTCGCCAATCATGATCAGAGTTTCACATTTACTACAATTTAAATATCCAAACATGAGTTAAACTGTAGTTAGGAGACAACTGGGCCAGTTTAGCTAGTGAACAATTTTAACCGGAAACTTCTGACAACTGACAAATTTGGCGAAAAAGATCACCCATATTTAAAAAAACAAAACCATTTGTTTTCTCTTAAGTGCTGATCATTTTGGAGTTGGTCATATTGAAGGAAGATGCTACAAACTTAACTAATCTTATACTAAAGTGTGAAATTGTAGTAAACTCTGCTATGGCAGAAAACAAATTTTCTGAGCATGAATTTAGAGGTCTGGAAACAAATCGGTTACATGACGACTATTTATACTATCGCCAAAATTTAAAAGAACATCCTTCTTAATTTTAGACTGCTTTTATTCTAAACCAAAACAAAATTGGGGTTAGGGGCACTTTAAACTGGAGGTACTAAAAGGAAAAGCGGTAACGAAAACTACAACCAGCGATACTCAAAACTGGCTAAACAAATCAACGATGCTGGCTAAATGATCGAAAATGCAGTACATGCGTAAAAACGCACAACCTGTTGCAAGTTATCAGCAGGCACCCCCGTGAACAATGTTGTCAACAAGGTTGTTCAGCCATGCGTGTGAGGTCTGTCTGGTAAAGTATTTGCCTGAGGTTTGTGCGATAAAAGCAAAGGCAAATACTTTCCAGCACAGACCGAGCAAACGAGCTTAATAAAGTATTTATTATATAGCTTACTTCTTCACTAGTATGTTTCGCTTAATGATTGAAAACTTTAAAGAAAATAAATAATTATGTTCCGGCACATTTTATAATGAAGATGTGTAGTTCTCTTTTATTTTCATTCAAAATTTTATTTTCATTCCCGCCAAAACTTGCCGATCCGAAAAAAGAGTTTATTATACCGTCACATATAATCCACCAATCAACTGTCTCTATTAGCATCACGTGGCAGCCCAATATTTTACGATGTAGTGCAGCTACATATTGGGCAGCAACCATTGGACTGTTTACACGTGCTGTCACGTGCAAAGCAACGTCACTCGCGTGCCTTTTATCTAAATCGAAATTTTATTGTTTGAAGTACTTTCTCGCCGAACGTGATGTGTTTCTTCGAGTCTTTTTATTATTCTTTTTGATGACCAGCAACCCGTTTTGACTGTTAACGTGCGAAGAAACATCTTTATGTTAAGAAAGATATTTTGTTCGATCCAATATTACCAAATATTTAAGTCTCGATTTGCAATATTAGGCTCGACCTTCGGTCTCGCCCAATATTGAATTCTTAACTTAAATATTTTGTAATATTGGGCTCAGCAGAATCCAATAAGTAATAATATTGCCCTCGCAGCCTACAGGCTGGGAGGTCCGAATGCGCTTTTTTCCGAACCTCTCAGCAACCAATCGTGCGTTATTTGGGCGAACAGACCTGAAAACGAGCTCAGCCATATAATAAAACAATGTTATTACAGCATTGTTCAGCCATCAATACTTTTCACAACTTGTTAACAACACGAAGCAACAATGAAAATATAGTGAAGATGCTTGTTCTATCAATATTGTTTTTTCCTGTTCCAACAAACCGTGAATAACCGCGTTGTTGGTTCATCAATGCTGAACAACATTGTTCGTTCAACAATATTGCGGTTCAGCAATGATATAACCGCGTTGTTACAGTATTGTTCAACCAACATGCTCTAACAACTTGTGTTATTTTTAGCTGTGTGTATAACAACAGTGTAAAATTATACCTGTGGTGAAATTTCGAAATGTTGAATAGGTTTGTGATGTGGCAAGGCTGTGACTCGCTTGTTGATAATGCATCTATAATTTCTTGCTCGTCTGCCTGGTAATCTTGGCCAAGTGCAGGAACAACACCCCTTGATAATGTAGTAATAAGAAAGCGAGATACGCATGGAACTCAAGCATAACTGGTTTAGGTAATTACACTGTTTCATGTGTCATTTTAAAATTAATACGGAGAAGAAAATGGATGGATCAATGGGATGGATGTATAGACGGACAAATGGATGAATATTAAAGTATTTATTAAAGATGAGTAGGCCGTTGTTGGGTGGGTGGGTGTATGAATGGATATGTGGATGGACGGATGAATGGATGGACGGATGGATGGATAGAAGGAAGGATGGATAAATTGCGAGATGGAGGGATGCAGGGAGGATGGGTGGATGGACGAACGAACGAACGAACGAACGAACCGAAGCAATTAATTTTTGTACCTTGATAAAATACGAATACGAAAACAAAGAATTAGAAAAGCAATACTGAAATTCAAAAGCAATTCAAGTAAAAGTCAAAGGAATCCAAGTAATCAAGAAAATAATTATTCTCCTAACCTTTCACAAAGCATCTTAATTGGCTGATAGTTATTTTTCGCTGCGACATGTGGACTGATGGTCATCATTTTTAAACATGGTATTTTATCCAACAAATTCTCAAAATCGTTTGCACTAATTTCTTTTGAATTTCTCGGCACGTCACCAAAATCCAAAATCAACGGACCCTAATTATGACATAAAATTGTACGTAAAATAGGTGTTATATACAACACACAATCCGCATCTTGTTATAATCAATAACTTTATTGCGCTCACAATGTTATTATACAATGCGGCTTACAACATGTGGAAAGGGTACCGTTATGGTGGTTTGCTGACCACTCTAATGCTGGCTCAGTGCCTAAAATTTTAGTGGTGGTGGATATTTCCCAAGCCGCGAAGCGGTAATGTAAATATCCACACTATTCACCGACACTGAGGTGAATAATTGTTTTAGTATAAATACACAGGTGATCTTTTTGGAATAGCATTTTCTTTAAAATTGGTTATTTCCTCATCTGTCACACTGACAAATCAGCTGGCAGCCATTTTGCCTAAACGCTGTAGGTGATTTTCTATAATCACCTGTGTATTTACACTAATACATATAATTTAGTATAATTATTGTATACTAGTTAGACTATTGTTTCATCATTCATGATACTTTTTTGTTGAAAACCATTCGAAGTTTTTAATATTCAAACAAGATAGGGCACACTTAAGTTGGAGCCAGGCTCTGTTATATGTCCTAGATTTAAACATGTAACTGAAGATGGTAGGACTTTTAGATCTACATGTAAACAATGGAACAGCTTCACACTTTCCATATTCTAGCTTTTACAATTTTTCATGTTTTTCATGGAATCATGTTTATCGCCAACAACAATTGCTTAATCATTTTATTAGATAATAATCGAAATTCTATTATTTTACATTACGTTACTTTTACATTATTATCTTAGTAGGCTTATTGATTTATATTTTAATATTGTAATAATAATTAAAACAATGTATATAATATTTATTTTTAAAGAAGCTTAGTATGAGGGTTAATATTTGGGTAACGGTTAGTATCCATAAGCCTTCCCGTCTTCTACGATCAAATTTTAATGATTTTAATAAACTCAATGTTCCTCTGTATAAAACAGAGAATTATGGTGCCAGGTCTTTTTCGAACTGTGCACCGAGGCTTTGGAATGACTTACCTAAAGAAATTCGATGCTCCGTTTCTGTTGATATTTTTAAAACAAAACTTAAAACTTAATATCTTTTTAATTAAATGCGACTTGAGAGTCCTGCTTTCGTAGACAGGAGATCCTAATGGATATTATTAAGATTGTATATTATCATTTATCTTAGTTTCTTATTTTATTCTGAATATTCTCTTGTAAATTTCTTAGCATTGTAACTGTAAGGGCATTGAGAATTTAATGCACTAGAATTAAATTATTATTATTATTATTATTATTATTATTATTATTATTATTATTATTATTACAAGGGCAGTTGCGGCACTACGGGTGTGCAAACGGTGCGCCGCACCGGAGCCCATGAGCTCATCCGGCAAACTGCTTCTTTTTATTAATCGTGCTATTATTAATAATATTTTCTTAAAAATAATAGATATACTACAAAAAAGTGATTTGTGATCTTTAGATTTTACTCAAAAGTGCTTTCAAAATGCAGGAGATGCCATTTCAGGTGGGTCCAAATTTTTTTCTCGCACCGCCAACGTAGTGCCACCACTGTATAAGGGTTTGATTTTGGGTTAGCGTTATTTTTAAATCCTTTATACTAATCGTCACCCTAATA
This sequence comes from Chrysogorgia sp. JL179-B06, assembly GCA_035772405.1. Classification (NCBI taxonomy): domain Eukaryota; kingdom Metazoa; phylum Cnidaria; class Anthozoa; order Scleralcyonacea; family Chrysogorgiidae; genus Chrysogorgia; species Chrysogorgia sp. JL179-B06. The sequence continues at coordinate 1,488,328 of JAYKKM010000475.1, read as the reverse complement.
TTAACCCTTTTACTAACCTACGTACTCACCATCGAACAACTAGTTTTCAGTCTTTCCGCGGAAACCTTATTTTAAAGTATACTTTCTAGTGATCACCATTATATATTGAACGTCCGCCATTCTATCTCTCTCTTGTCCCCAGTCCCCACATGTGGTGTCCCTCATTGTAGTCATATTTTTTATTGTATTTCCTTTTAACTTACGATGGTATTCATGTTGGTTCAATTTCCAGACTCACCTCTGCATTAACACCTTCTATGACTGCACCTATGCCTTTTTTCCCAACTTGTCGTTCCAGAATCTTTAGTTCTGACAAGATCTCATCGCCTATTTGCTCTTCCGGAAAAGCAATGGTTGCGAGAAGAGATGTCGTTCCAGTCGCCACAGCTTTCGCACAAACGTAATCTAGAGATACACGAATAATAAAGCCGTTTGTACGGGAGAAAATATAATAATCGACTAATACAGTATGAAGTTTTTTAAGGACACTAAACACTTTATTCTGATCATTTTTATTGTATGGGTAGAAGTTCAAGTAAGACTCTCGACCCATTCATCAAAAAAACATTTTGTGAACATTTGTTAAAGTGAACAAGAGTAGGAGACTTAATTCTGACCACGCCTTTTCTGGACATTACCAGAAATTAACGACAAAATGGCCGCCACTTGATCAGATGCTTAATTTACATATGATCCTTAGAAAATGGCGTCCCATTTTACAGTGGGTTAAGGTCAACCGCTTACCGACCTCTTAATACTGTATATACAAAAACGATTTTCAAATTATTCACTTGCCGGTTTTATTAGATCAGGTTTTATTAATATCCGCCAAATGACAATTTCTAGAGATAATACTTGTGCCTATTTAGTGATATTCGCTAAATAGAATCATAAGATATAAACAATATATGCGCTCGGTCTGGGATAGTTAATCCATGAGATATATGAGATATAATACACATGGGTATTGGATGCGATATCAACATTCATGAGATTTCAACATTCGATTGAGAAATTACGATGGTCGTCGGCGAATTAAAAACACTTAAGGAGATAACATAAACATACTTAAGGAGAAACATAAAAGTACTTAAATACAAGGTATCTTCAAACACACTTATAAGTATACAACTAAAAGCACTGAAGGAGATAACATGAACACACTTAAAGAGAAACATAAAAGTACTTAAATACAAGGTATCTTCAAACACACTTATAAGTATACAACTAAAAGCACTGAAGGAGATAACATAAACATACTTAAGGAGACACATAAAAGTACTTAAATACAAGGTATCTTCAAACACACTTATAAGTATACAACTAAAAGCACTGAAGGAGATAACATGAACATACTTAAGGAGAAACATAAAAGTACTGAAATACAAGGTATCTTCAAACACACTTATAAGTATACAACTAAAAGCACTGAAGGAGATAACATGAACACACTTAAAGAGAAACATAAAAGTACTTAAATACAAGGTATCTTCAAACACACTTATAAGTATACAACTAAAAGCACTGAAGGAGATAACATAAACCGGCATACTTAAGGAGACACATAAAAGTACTTAAATACAAGGTATCTTCAAACACACTTATAAGTATACAACTAAAAGCACTGAAGGAGATAACATGAACATACTTAAGGAGAAACATAAAAGTACTGAAATACAAGGTATCTTCAAACACACTTATAAGTATACAACTAAAAACACTGAAGGAGAGATAACATGAACACACTTAAGGAGAAACATAAAAGTATACTTAAATACAATTAAGGTATCTTCAAACACACTTATAAGTATACAACTAAAAGCACTTAAGGAGATAACATAAACACACTAAAGGAGATAACATAAACACACTTAAGGAGACAACATAAACAAACGTAAAGTGATAACAAAAACGCACTTAAGGATAAGCCAACCTCGTTCCCAGGGCATTTTGCCTCCACGATGGAAGGTCGGCGAAAATGCCCTGGGATCGGCTGGTCACGACATGACACCCAGAATTTCTGGGTGTTCAGATACTTTGTCTACTTTGTTGACCTGAATAATTGAGAAATACTCAATGCTCTTCAGATTTGTTCATGTCAGCATTCGTCGGCATAAAAGCAGCTAAAAAGCTTAATAATCCACCATACATCCATGGTTATCTCTTACAAAAGGTATGAAGAAGCATATATCCAATTTAGCGAAAGCTATCACTTCTAATTTGCTGTAAAATTTGAAGACAGCATTCAGATTTAGATGAATAAATTATACTCGGTTGAATTAATTAAGTTTTATGACAAGCCAATCGCATTATAGAATGGACCAAATAAGTTGCATTTTTCGCAACTGGTCCCGGTTTGACCCATATGATCGCTACGATCGCTCAATTTTAAAACTGGCGATCGTAGCGATCGCGGCGATCGTCATGTTTCCATATAATCGCTACGATCACTGCGATCGCTCAATTTTAAAACCGGCGATCGTAGCGATCGTGGCGATTGAAGCGATCGTTATGGACGAAGTAAACAAAGACAACTTTCTTTTACTATCGCAAGCACAGCTTTTTATTCTAGTTGCTCTTATCAGTAAGGCCTATTTCGAACGTCGAATTTATCATGTGTCGAATCTAATACACATTAGCTTCGACAAAATTCGACGTCGGTTTCAAACATCGAATTTATCATGTGTCTAACGTATAATCGGCCTCCCGTAAAAAGAACTCGTTCGGATTGCATTTTAAAAGTACTGCCTTAATCTCGTCCCAGTTTGTTTGGACGAACTTGCGCCAAGGAAACATCGTTTTTGGGTTCGACAGATATTTCGAATGAGAGAAGAGCTTGGAGCTTTTCAATGCACTCTCGTCCCACAGCTTCGGGCACAGCTACGTCTTCAAGACAGATCATTATTTTACAGATATTTACATAAAATATTTACATAAAATGCTTTAGTTTCACTGAATTTTGCGTGATGTATACAATGAAGGAACCGTTTAAGCTTACATATATATATAACAGGTAATATTTGGCATTTCACTCAATTAAACTGCACGTTCTCAGGATTTATGATGAAGGAAAATTTCGAGTGTTGGAATACATACATTTTAAGACCAAACCGGGACCAGTTGCGAAAAATGCAACTTATAATATAATGCAAATATACATGTATATATATATATATATATATATATCATATTAGATCGTTGGTAAAATTGACTTAATCGACTGTTTAAACTTTGTCGGTTGTATAAAATTCGATTTAATTGCATGGGTTAATGTTAAATTAATATTCCTGAGCTTACAAACCTCCCTTTTCCCGATTTCTGATCCAACCTAGTACCCAGGTACTTTTGGCCGAAGCAGCGCCGAGACAAGGCAATGGAAGAAAATCTGCGTGGGCACGCATAGGCACCCCAAAAATCGATCAGGACAAGCGTTGCTAAATTTAGTACGACTATAGAGGCTAGGAGAGAAGCTACTTAAGAGTTAAGGTAATCTACCTACGGGGCCACGGGCTTCATCTACACGAGATTTTACAAACGGTATAACCTGAAGTGTTAGCCAACCCCTAAACCCTTGCCACGCGAGTGTTAGATTGATTCCCAGACCCTTCTGTCAGTACTAGGCGCAAAAATGGCGTCACGGTAAGAGGCAGCAGGCAACTCTTGGATTCATTTGAACTATGATCGCTGCAGAATTAGATGAAAAAGTTTGCTCAAATTGCTGCAAATTGTCTTTCCGAGCTTCTAGATTTCAAAATTTTCCGGGGACCCCCGCATCCCCCTAAAAATGCGGTCACTGATTACCTACTTGTCGACTTCAGCACCCCGCCTCGGCGCCCACGTGTTCGTCGGTAAAACTAAGACGATACACCCCCCATCCAAAATGGTCACGGTACGCCACTGCATATATATATATACAGAACTCGTGACTAGGCTCTCGGCAACGGCTTCCGTCGCAGTTCTTTGCGTTTCAATTGGTGCAGTTTGATGAGGTGTAGTTTCAATGACATATTGGAAATACCACCCCACGAGCTAGCTGCAGGCTTAGAAATTATTCCTAGCACATCATTGCATGGTCATAACGAGGTTATTAGAAATGAGATGTATTTGAATCGCAGTTCTTGCGTTTCAATTGGTGCAGTTTGATGAGGTGTAGTTTCAATGACATATTGGAAATACCACCCCACGAGCTAGCTGCAGGCTCAGAAATTATTCCTAGCACATCATTGCATGGTCATAACGAGGTTATTAGAAATGAGATGTATTTGAATCGCAGTTCTTTGCGTTTCAATTGGTGCAGTTTGATGAGGTGTAGTTTCAATGACATATTGGAAATACCACCCCACGAGCTAGCTGCAGGCTTAGAAATTATTCCTAGCACATCATTGCATGGTCATAACGAGGTTATTAGAAATGAGATGTATTTTAGCTCAGTGGTCAGAGCACTGCACTAGCATCGCAGGGTCGCGGGTTCAATTCCAGCCGGAAGGCCTTGAAGTTGCATTTTTCGCAACGTAACTGGTCCCGGTTTGGTCTTAAAATGTACGTATTCCAACACTCGAAATTTCCCTTCATCATAAATCCTTTCAACATGTAGTTTGATCGAGTGCAGAAATGCCAAATATTACCTATATATATATATATATATATATATATATGTGTATATATATATATATATATATATATATGTATATATATATATATATATATATATATATATATATTATATATATATATATATATATATATATATATATATATATATATATATATATATATATATATATATATATATATATATATATATATATATATACGTGTAGGTTTTGGTCTACGAAATGCAAAGAGTGCTCAACAACATATAGTTAGAGCAAATAATAGATTTTCGCTTACCTCAAAACTGGTCTGCTACAACTTGTTTCATCTGTAAAAGGATCTTCAGGCAGTGACCTGAAGATCCTTTTACAGATGAAACAAGTTGTAGCAGACCAGTTTTGAGGTAAGCGAAAATCTATATATATATATATATATATATTGTATGTATTCCAACACTCGAAATTTTCCTTCACCATAAATCCTTTCAATATATATATAAAAATTGTAGATAAATTAAAGACAAGACATCACTTTGCTGTTACTCCGAGTTTCACGCTTACGCGATTGTAAGTTTCACGCTTACGCGATCAAAAAAAAAAAGTCTGTCTGACGATCGCGTATAAGCGTGAAACTCGGAGTAACAGCAAAGTGATGTCTTTTCTTTAATTTATCTACAATTTATTACGCTCTGCAAATTAATGCATTGAGCACTCTATACCGACAGTATAAACTCAATTCACCAGATTTACATAATATATATATATATATAGGCAAACTCGATAAACCACTCTTTATTTATACATAACCGAAGTAACCGTATTTACATACCCAGTGAGCCATGATTATGGATGTCCACAAAACCAGGCGCAAGCAAATGGCAAGTGACTGCGTCGCATCGCTCGCACTGTGTTATGCGGGAGCAGACCGTGGATTCTGCTTTTGAAATCTTGGAGATGATTCCTCGTTTAATGTCCACATAAAAAGGTCCCTTCCGCAGTTCACCTTTCGGGAACACTACGTTCTCGGCAAAGATCAGCACATTATTATTTTGCATGATGCCAAAAATCTATAGTCAGCAGACAAACTTCTTCCCTGACTTGATATCCGTGGACGGTTTTGGGTTTTTCTATAAACGAGATACAAGTCAACCATATACTGTACAAGTAATACAAATCGAATACTGCATGTAAAGGCCCGATCAAACTAGACAACGATAACAATACGATATCACAAGCTTGTTGTATGCTTTCAGTAAACATGGTTATTTAAATGCAGTCGTTTTGGTAAACATGGTTATTTAAATGCAGGTGTTTTATCTCGCAGGTATTTTATCGGGTCTTAAACACTCGGCTATCGCCTCGTGTTTTAAACCCGATAAAACACTACTGCTCTATCGTGTTTTAAACTATACATATAAAGAACATATTGCACGCGAATAAAAATTCTTCAATCTAGTCTCGGTCTATTAGTTTATCTTAATAGTTACACATTGTATATAATCAATAAAAATAGCAAGGGACAGGCAAGAGAGTGCAACAAGAGTCCTTTGTGTGATGATATCGACGATAGAGCTGTATACTGTTCATTCTTTCACGATGGTTCTGCACCAGCAAGTATAAGGAAGTCAAAGCTTTGCTCATGGCCATATTTTATCCCATAACTGTGGATGATTTTCTGTGTTTCTCAATACGCACAGGTATTGTCCACTAAACAGAACTGAGGAAATGCAACATACACAAGTTATTTACAATAAGCAGAGAAGGAGGAAGACATAAAAATCGTTCACCCATAAAATGTACGTTGGCGGTATATCGTTACCGTTATCGTTCTAGAGTGTGACCGCCAACGTGTACATTTTCTGTGAACGTGATCATTGTGATCGCGCTGATGAGTCGACAAACTAGTAACAGTAGCAATAGCAAGTACATTTGCATAAAACATCTGTTCATTAAAGTGGTACCACCATCAAATTTTTACCTATCCATATTTTTACGTATTTATAAAGCAGAGCTGCTCAATATTACTCGGTCGAAACCGTTTTGCGATTCGACGATGGCAAGTATTATTTTTCAGTCAAAATGTCGTATAGAAGACCCCGAGAAAGTCGTCAATCGAAAAACACGGCACACGGTAACGCAAGATTAAAAATTGAAATTCGACAAGCGCCAGGAACATGAGATCCACTTACATGCCAAGTTTGATTTGATTTCATAAACAACTCTGCGATTGGTGGCATTTTGAGTTTTCAAGATGCTACGGCGGGCGTGCAAGATGGGCTTTTCTAGAAAAATGTAAAATGCTAATTTATATTAACATAATGTGTTTTGTTTGGGAAATTTAAAAATTTAAAAGCCGGTTTATTGGGCTTTCAGAAAATGTATAGCTTTCGCAACAGTTATGGTTATTGCAAGAGATATCAATAGAACAAAGAGGTGGCTCAATTTTGGATGTTTTTCAGCCTGTCAGGAAAGAGTTAATCGATCATGTTCCTGACCAGCGTAAGGAAATGACGTCAGACTCTCATGGCTAATTCTTCAAGTAAATCCATAGTGATCAAGTAATGGTTGCCTTAGTAATGGTGGCCTAAATAATAGTGATCTCAGAGCACAAAATACTTACTTCAAAATACCATTTTTAAATTTTTTTACATCGATGATCACTTTCGACCCTGAAATTCTACGCTAAATAAAATCTAAAAGACGGAGGTGAATTTTCATAGTAGTGGCACTTTAAGTATAATCGCTATTACAAAATAAACTGGGAAATACATGGCCCACAAAAGTATGAAATGCAACACTTCCCAGCATATGACGTCACCGTCATATTCAAAATGGCGGCGTTTTTACTTGGTTTATTCAACTTTTGAAATGTATTACGAGCATTTCCATAGCGCTAAACTACCATATTCCGACTAGCTAAGTCATATATTTCAATATAAAAAGTACTTATTTTTTGTTGTCAATGTCCTTTAAGGCGCATATACATGTACGCCTAGCGTACCTATTTTTATGTATCGTTATCGTTGTGTAGCGTAACCGGGCCCTTAAAAGGTTGGTGTACAATTCGAGGCCCTTTGTCAAAGAGTCGGAAACATAAAGTGAAATGAAAAATGAGCCGAAACTTTTATACGGAAATTTAAAAATCAAAGGAAACTAATATTTAGTCAATATTTGTAAATCGACAAGAGAATCGTTCTGATTTACATATCAACTCTTTGATTGATTATATCTTTAAGATACTTGATAGACATGCACACTTATTTAGCATTCGTTTCATAACTGTTAGTATATAATAAAACATTTGCATCCGATCTTCGGATCGAGTTTGTATATCTGCTGCTCATATTTTAGCCATTACATAATCATGTGACAAAAATAAGCCGATCAGGTACGAAAAACAATAACAAATAACGGGATAACTCTTCCACGGATGTTGAGGAAGGGTGACCATCAGGTACTAGGTTCGAGTCATCTTAGGGGACGATGTGTTTTAGAATCCGCGCTAATATGCTAGTCGATGAGGTTGAGGAGTTTATGGCTTACGGTTTAGGGTGATTTGGGGGTTAGGGTTAGTACTTTTAGTTTGCTCTCGCGGATATTATAAAACACTGTACATCGTCTCAAAGACGACACGACACTTGTACCTGACGGTCAGTACCCCCGCTCAACGTCCATGGAAGAGTTATTCCCAACAAACAAGGCCACCTTTTACAGCATTCGATTTGTATATTTCTACACTGCAGCACAATACCTTTATATACAAGCGATAATTGTTGTTGAAGTTCCTGGCTAATTTCTTCTCTGACTTTGGGATTCAAGGTGACTTAATTATGGGTTATCTATAGGCCATCTCTTGCAGACTGCTTCGACATGCAACACTGGTTTTATGTGCGTGCAGGGCAGGTTTATGATACCTTAGTGACCACACGCGTGGCGAAAAAATGATAGCACTAATAGGTATACTTACAATAGTGTGTATTCCATATAAAAGAAATCAAATACATTTCCCTAAAGAACACATACGTTGCCCTGACGACGAAATACATTCCCTTAATAGCTTTCAAGATGGCCGCAATAGCGTAGCGTCTGCCTGCTATTAATAGCTGAAAATGCGGACAAACAAACCAAATTGGACTCTAAAATGATTGCAAATGAGCTATTTTCTTTTGTTATGGCAGCAATAATTATGGGTAAATGTGCACAAACATGGTACTGACGTCATCTTGACGGAGTGCTATTGTGACGACAAATCCTAAGTACAGAAAAGCTATCCTAATACTAACCGTAATGCTAACTCTAACACTAACCCTAATACTACTTCACTTATGACGCGAAACCATAATATTTGCGGCCATCTTCAAACCTACTATGTGCCCCACCTTGTATGGAATACGAACATATACTAATATGTGTAAAAAATATCAATTTGGAGTTTGTTTGAACACAACGACTAAAACAAATTCTCAAACTTATTTTTGAGAGTTTTTTTAATCGCTGGGTTCACAAGATAATAACAAAGGAAATATCAGCACCGAGACAGAGGCTTGGATAATTTCGACAACTTTTACTTAAAATTTTACTTAAAATACTGATTCGTTTGCGAAACTACATCAAACAATCGATATTTCTATCCTCTATTATCAATTATACAATAACCTGTTTACTATATGTACATTCTCATTTTGTCTTTTTCCATGGCCCAGAAATCCCCAAGAGCATCAATAAACATTTTTAACGGTTTGTCTGTAAAACGAATAGATTCCATTTGCCGTTGTCTGTTCAGTTATAGATGCACAGAAGACGTCAGAACGTGGTAAGAACATCAGTGACCCACTAGACTCCACGTTCTGACGTCATCTAAGCTTAACTGAACAGACAACGGCAAAATGTAATCTATTCGTTAAATAATGTTTACTCTACGCACGACGTACTCGATCAGCTACGGAAACCGGAATGACGTCGGTAACTAATGAGAATTCGCAAAAAATCAAAATCGTTATATATCGTAATTAAATTATTTTATAAAAATAATAGAATACGTTTTCTCGTGTCTCTATAGAACGCGATTGAAATCCTCGTGAAGTAATAATGACACTCGAGAAGTTGGGAAAGTACTCGCCACGGCGGCTCGTGTTTCTTCCTATACTTATCTCGTTTTTTTTTGTCACTCAGGTTTCGATCGGCACGTTACAAGACTGAAAAAAACGTATTCTATTATTTAAATGGCGATACGTTTCAAAAGGAATATGTCTCAATACTTTTCTCTTTGATTAAGGCAACTACAAGCAGATATTCACTAAACATGCACACAAATGTAACTGCGTATTATGGAAGATATATATTGAAAGGAACCCCAATATAAAACCATATACATTTTAAGAAAATATATTCCATTACCTCACAATATAAGTATTTCAATTCTTGGCTTTTGCTAGAGTTTTTCATTCATACTTTTAACCTCACAGAATCTTTTGTAATTTTTACAACGCACAAATTTGAAACAACAAGAACTTAGCTAGGTCTGAAAATCAGACACCTGATTACCAGACGCCTTGATTTATTTCGCATTCAAAACGATAAAAAACATTTGACGTGAAAAACAAATATTTTCTGGGTCAAAACCAATGAGGTTTTAATGGGTCAAAACCAATGAGGTTTTAATGGCAACTACTTGTAAACAAACCATAATAATAACGTAATTGAAAAAGCTCTTTTGTTTCTCATTAAAACACGAATTTCGAAATATTGACGATGATTCATAAATCTACAATTGTTAAAGTCCAAGAGAATGCAAAAACAAAAAATCAATCTTGTAAAGATTTTTTCTCATTTTCTACTTTGTAGCAAAACTGACTGAGAGTTCACGTGACTATCTACTGTAACTTAACTCGGAACCACTATAATCAAAGGGAAAGACAGAAATAAGATGGAAACAATATCTTGTGTAGTGTTATTACATTGTTGAGTTAGATCTAGCAAGTTTTACTCACTTCTGGTATCCCATAATACAAAGCGCTCATGCATGCTTATATTGAGATTTGCGTATTGGTAATTACCTAGAAAAACAAGCGTGCACGCAGGCTAGTGTTGAAACCTTAGGCGCTGTTATGACGCAATATCATTTGCATATTTCTTGTTCATTCTGCCTCTGTATAAGATGTCTCTGTATCTATTCTGTGATGTCTAGTAACGTTCGCGCCATTCTGGTTCGTGTCTAGTTCTCTATTCCGTCTCTGTGTCTAGAGTTCTCTATTAATTCTGGCTCTGTGATGCCTGTGTCTATAGTTCTCTATTCTGACTCTGTGATGTCTGTGTCTAGTTCTCTACTCTAGTTCTGTGATGTCTGTGTCTATAGTTCTCTAGTCTGGCTCTGTGATGTCTGTGTCTAGTTCTCTATACTCTAGTTCTGTGATGTCTGTGTCTATAGTTCTCTAGTCTGGCTCTGTTATGTCTGTGTCTAGTTCTCTACTCTAGTTCTGTGATGTCTGTGTCTAGTTCTCCTATTCTAGTTCTGTGATATCTCTGTGTCTATGTAGTTCTCTATTCTAGTTCTGTGATGTCTCTGTGTTTATAGTTCTCTATTCTGGCTCTGAGATGTCTGTGTCTAGTTCTCTATACTGGCTCTGTGATGTCTCTGTCTATAGTTCTCTATTCTAGTTCTGTGATATCTCTGTGTCTATAGTTCTCTATTCTGGCTCTGTGATGCCTGTGTCTAGTTCTCTACTCTAGTTCTGTGATGTCTGTGTCTATAGTTATCTAGCTAGTCTGACTCTGTGATGTCTGTGTCTAGTTCTCTACTCTAGTTCTGTGATGTCTGTGTCTAGTTCTCCTATTCTAGTTCTATGATATATCTGTGTCTATGTAGTTCTCTATTCTAGTTCTGTGATGTCTATGTGTTTATAGTTATCTATTCTGGCTCTGTGATGTCTGTGTCTATAGTTCTCTATACTGGCTCTGCATGTGATGTCTCTGTCTATAGTTCTCTATTCTAGTTCTGTGATATCTCTGTGTCTATAGTTCTCTATTCTGAGTGGCTCCTGTGATGTCTAGCTGTGTCTAGTTCTCTATTCTTGCTCTGTGATAGCTCTGTGTCTAGTTCTCTATTCTCAGCTAGTTCTGCATGTGATATCTCTGTGTGATTCAAACCTGACATTCAAGGTGCATATATAAAGAATCAATTAAGAAAAGCGTATTCGAAAACTGCAGCTCTCCGAAGAATTAAGCGATTCATACCGCAAGATGTGATAATACGACTGTACAAGTCTTTTATCTTACCACATCTTGAATACTGTAGTCCGGTTTTGGTGGGTATTGGTAAGAGTGAATCTAGAAAACTGGAAGATGCAAATTACTATATCTTAAGAACGATACTGGATGCAACCAAGACCCGTTCCTATGAAAGCCTTCTTGATCAAGCGAAAATTAAATCTCTCACCAACCGAAAATATTTTCAATCACTAGTTTTACTTTTTAAATGTATGAAAGAACATGGACCTCAGTACATTCAACAATTTTTTAAGTTAAGAACAGTTAGCTATAATCTTAGAGGTTCCGGCACGAAACTTGAACAATTACCATTTAAAACAAAATGGCTTAAAAATTCCTACTCGTTAATAATCAGCCAATTGTTGAATAGTTTACCATTAACAATTCGTCAAGATAATTTTAATATTTTTAAAAGTCTGCTAAAAGAAGTTGAGTTTAGACCGAATATTTATCTGGATTAATCCCGTTCTAATTATGTAATATATTCATATAGAGCTACTACAAGTACTTTTTCTACTATTGTGTAATACATAGCCTGCAATATCAACATATACTCCACTAGTAACCTGTAAAACCTATTCTTAATATTGTTCTATTTTATTGTAATTGTATTAGATATATACGTGCGTGTTTTAACGAGCATTTTTTGCTCCTAGGAGTTACGTATTCAAATAAATAATAATAATAATTATTATACATACATGTAGAAGGCATCATGTAAACCAGCCTCTGGCTGCACTGATTTTACCTTCTTTAAATAAAGCTTTTATTATTATTATTATTATCTCTGTGTCTATAGTTCTCTATTCTAGTTATGTGATATTTCTGTGTCTAGTTCTCTATTCTATAGTTCTGTGATATCTGTCTATAGTTCTCTATTCTAGCTCTGTGTCTAGTTCTCTATTCTATAGTTCTGTGATATATCTGTGTCTAGTTCTCTATTCTAGCTCTGTGATATCTCTGTGTCTAGTTCTCTATTCCAGTTCTGTGATATCTCTGTGTCTAGTTCTGTATTCTAGTGCTGTGATATCTCTGTATCTATAGTTCTCTATTCTGGCTCTGTGTCTAGTTGTCTATTCTGCAGGCTCTGTGATGTCTGTGTCTATAGTTCTCTATTGTAGTTCTGTGACATCTCTGTATCTATAGTTCTCCATTCTAGTTCTATGATATCTCTGTATATATACACTATATTCTGGCTCTGTGGTGTCGGTGTCTATAGTTCTGTATTCTGGCTCTGTGATGCCTGTCTAGTTCTCTATTCTGGATCTGTGTGTCTAGTTCTCTATTCTATAGTTCTGTGATATCTCTGTGTCTAGTTCTCTGTTCTAGTTATGTGATATCTCTGTGTCTATAACTATTATGGCTCTGTGATGTCTGTGCTGTTCTCTGTTCTATATAGTTCTGTGATCAACGAAATAATTAACAATTATTCACCGAAGTTATGGTGGATAAGCTCATTTAATAAGAGTATTTATTTTTTTAGAGCATTTTATGTAATATTCGTAAAACAAAACAGTTGTCAGATTGTTTTGGCATTTTTATAAATGAAAAATGTTGTTGCCTTTTTATGTTTTGTGGTACAGCAGCCTCGTTTATCAAAAGAAGTTTCCACTTCCGTTGCTGAAGCAAAATGGGAAGCCAGTTTGTTTCGCCCAGAGGTGAATAGTGCTTATTAGTATAATTTCTGAGCTTAAACGAGTTCTGATTGGCTGACTGACCAGTAACTCGTTTTCATACTTGAAAAGTGTTTTTTGTGACCACACTGCAGCACGGTGTCTTCCTTAAATTAACCATGCATTATCCTTAATTTACAAATCGCTCTGAATTAAGGATAATCTAATGGTAATTGTAGGGTTAGAACCCCGTCTAATGCGTTTTCTAACCCTAACCCCCTCCTAATGAGTTTTCTAACCCTAACCCGCCGGCTGTGTCGAAATGGCTCAAAAACGTAGCATAAAGACACCAATACATCAGATTTCTCTCAAGATAGAACTGTATAAGGGTGGGGCAGTATAATTATTAGAATGTTTTCGTCAGTTTTGGTCGTTAGTGTGTTTTTGAAAGCTGTCAAGCGTAAAGAAAACATCGAGCATTGGATTTACAAATTATATCTAACACAGTTCAAACTGTCTATTTAAAATTTCTCAATTGGATATTCAGTTCAGGCATAAGCTCCCTGATTCTGTTTTTCTTCAGTGTTTACGTTTCTGAATATAAATCGTCGCTTGACTTGACAACTTTGTGTTTCGATCAACATTTCTAAAATCAACCTGATCAATGGCTTATGGATTTACAATAATTTCACAAGATTTGAATAGGTTATATTTTCTTTTATTTGGCATATGGCGGCAACTGGCAAGCTCGGGCGACCTGCGCTCAGGAACACTACTGTCTCCTTCTGTGCTCGTATATATACTCATATTCTGCGCTCATACTGTACTTCCATGCGATATCTCACAGAACAAAGTAAAATATTATTTTCCGCCTAGTGGAGATTCGACATAAGTGGCGGTTTTCCACTGGGCGAATATTTTCGCGCGAACCGAATTTCTATATTCAAAATATTTCTGATTAGTTTCACCTGAGAGCTCATAAGACAAAAAGAAAAGGTCGTTTCGCGCGAATTTACAAGCAAAGATAATATTGTACAGTAGTTGGGACAAGGAGTGAGTCGATAAGGAGTCTTTGGTGTTCACTTGACTATACTCTAAGACAATTTGACTATACAAATAAGACAAGACTAAGATGATACTTAAATTATTGGGTCCAGCTCATAGCAGCAAAATTTGCGCACCGATTATGGATCACTTCTGGATAATCTGTACACCAATATTCCAGACGAATATCTTACAAGTGGAATATACGAGTCATATTTTTTAGACCACAAACCGGTGTGGTTTGAGACATGCAACATAAGCCTGGTTCATGACGAGCGACGAAAACAAAGTGTTATGAATACGGGTCTTGTCAGATGGTATAGAGACAACACAACGCAAGGTAGTTGAATTGGATCTCTAATACGGATGAATAATGTAAGCATCTACTAAAATATATATATAAAGTTAAATGTTCAAATGTTCAGGAAGTTCTTTTGTGTCTCTAGTTCTTTGTTCTGCTTTACTTCGTACATTGGGCAATCGTACATTGAAAGGTTTTTCCGTATACTAAATATTATTAAAGTTCTTGACAAAATTGACATGGTAAGATAGGAGATATCATAAGCTACATAATCGTTATATTATTTTACAGTTTCATAAGGTATTTAAGAAATAATCAACTTTAAAGGTTCGTTTACAACTAATGTAAATAACTCGAAGCTTCTTCTTCGCTTAAAATCATGCTAATTTTAATTAAACTAAATCAACAAATGTGTGCATGTGTAAGTTACTAAGTTCACTCTAATTAAAGACAACAAGAAGCTTTTAAGGAAACTGATGACAGATAGCAATTAAAAATGTGACAGGAATTATGTACCTTGTCACAGGACAATAGTAGATACGATCATTTAGATAAACTTTAGGCGCCGGTATTTAGTTATGTCGACGCGAATATTCTACCCAAGATAAGGTTTACAAACATAATATGCGTGAAACTCCGAGTAACAACAAACCTTTAAGTATTTACAACTATATATATATATATATATATATATATATATATATATATATATATATATATATATATATATATATATATATATATATATATATATATATATATATTATATATAATTTAAAATAGTTGAGATTAGTTTGTCACTGACTAGTTAAAAAAAACGTACATACGTTTTTATAAAACTTTATTAAGACGTTTCGACCGAACAACTACGGTCTTCGTTTTAGCATTTTTCATTTAATCAAAACCACCTATGGTCCACAAGTTTTAAAGATCGCCAGAAACGTGGAGAAGAAGTCTATAAACATATGGAAGCAGAAACAGCATCTGACATTCAATCACCAATTGAAACGAGCGGAGATTCTACCGAAAAGCCTACGTTTTAGTCCACCTATGAAATGTAGTGAAGGTTTTAAAATCACAACGAACGCGGGATGGAAATTCATGAGATTACGGATACAACACGGACATCAGAAGATCAAACAGTTAGATCATCATCGCTCGGACTGTTTACAAAAACTAACCCATATGCTATCACAAGAACATTTCAAATCGTTACAAGACGTTGTCAGACATAACGTAAAGAGAGCCAACGAGATAAATCGAACCAAACACACCCATAAACTAATACAATTGGGAGCCATCAACGATAAAGACTACATTGATAAAAGTCGATGGGTAATCAATCTATGCAACCGTCAACTGAACACTATTGAAACAGAAGCTCTACGGTGTGGATTAAACTTCGCCACTACTCCTAAGTCGGTTCCTATTCCGAATATCGTAGCTAATATCGAATCAGGAATCTACAACCTTCCCGAAAACACCAAAGCATCCATTCGCGCGTCTGTGGTTAACGTTTTGAAATACAGTACACATCCAACTACGTCCAACATTTCCAGCAAACAAAAAGTGGCCTTAAATAATCTAAAGAAAGATCAGAACATTACGATCATCTCCGCAGACAAAGGTAAGGCTCTTGTTGTCATGAATTCTATTGACTACAAAACGAAGATCGATCATTTACTAAACGACAAAGAAACTTACTTAAAGATAACTGACAAACGTAGAAACCCGACATCTAAAGTAGAAAAGGACCTTAACAAGCTGCTTCAAGAAGTAAAAATACTGCCTTCACAACACGATCCTAACAAGAAACAAATGGATGACAAACTCTACTTCCATCTTCACAGCACGGACGGTGTTCCTGCAAGATTTTATGGCTTACCAAAAATCCATAAAACCAACATACCTCTACGACCCATAACCAGCTCTATTGGGTTTCCAACCTATAATCTATCAAAATACTTGGTTACAGTTTTATCGCCCTTAATTAATGAAACATATTCAGTCAAAAACAGCGTCGCCTTTGCTCAACCGAACGCAGACTTCTGGATGATGAACAATTATCGTGTAGGACCGACGTTTCTGCCTCAAACATTATTAGATTACTAGAGTTTGTACTTCGAAATAGTTATTTTACAAACAACGACCAATACTTTCAACAGATCTCTGGCTGTGCAATGGGTTCTCCCATTAGCGCCACCGTCGCTAATATCGTAATGGAACATATTGAAGAAGTTGCTATGTCCACTGCTCCACATCCTCCTCGTTGGCACAACCCAAATGATAACAATATTACTTCCAACGAACGGTCATCGTTTGTCGTCCTACCATTCATCAAAGGCATCTCTGAAAAGATAGCAAGAACGCTCAGAAGAGAAAATGTGAAAGTCAGCTACAAACCCGTCTATACACTTCACCAACAATTTCCAAAACCAAAGGATAAACAAAAGACTGAACAAACAAAAGGTGTAATTTACAAGATCGATTGTTCTCAATTCGACTTACTTATTACGGACAGACCGGCAGAGCTTTGAAGACTAGGATAAACGAACACAAAAGAACTGTCAAGAACCTTGACAAATATTCAAAAATAGCTCAACATGTATAGAAAAGGATCATTGTCCAGATTTCAATAACATTGCCATCATGAATAAGTCGGACAATTACCATCAACGCTTGTTTCTTGAAGCGTGGTATTCTGTTAAGGATGCTAATTGCTCATAATGACCATATAGAAATTCCCGACGTTTATAAGTCCCTTTTTTAACACTTCTATTAGCATAACTTGGATCTATTTAAGTCTGTTTTGACTTTCAATATATTTTTAACCGACGAAGACCGTAGTTGTTCGGTCGAAACGTCTTAATAAAGTTTTATAAAAACGTTGTATGTACGTTTTTTTAACTAGTCAGTGACAAACTAATCTCAACTATTTTAAATTATGACAAATCCTGGCTGCAATTTTAGCATTTTTCATATATATATATATATATATTCATATATATATATATATATATATATGAATATATATGGCATGGTTTTTGATGTCCCACATGTGTGTGGCATCAAGGGTGACTGTAAATAGCAGTTACCTTCATCCTGCTCATCAGCACTACACTGATGAGGCCCAAAAGGCCGAAACGGTACCGTCTGTACGTACGAAGACACAACAACGAGAATTTTTCTTTGTTTCCTCTTTTGTTTTGCTCTTGCCTTATGCTTCTTATGCTTGGCTTATGCTTATTATGATTATGTCCATCTTTATGTCGCAGGCTTGACTTCATTCCTTTCATCCTTTGTTTTGCCTTGTCCATGATTATGATTATATGCTCTCGTGTGAACCTTACATCATAATATGTTCGCTTCATAATGTCTTATATACAGGTTAAAATTTAAATCGTTTAAAAACTGCCAAACGTAATTTTCAACTACAATGTCATCTTCAGGGTTCAAATTTACCATTATCTAACCTTCGCCACAGCTGAGTAATCAAACCGTAAACTTTAATTGCTTAAACATCCTGTTAACAAACTTCTTTTGTACTACAATAAAATTGTCGTATATTATGTAATAAACGAATGGTGGTAGCATATATAAAGCATATATTTAGGGGATTGGATGTCAATTGGGACTTCGGTCCTATTTCCACTCCCTGCCACATATTTGTAACTATTGTATGTAAATGTTTCAGTGTTTGACTTGTATGTAATATTGGCAAATTTATTAAACTAAACTAAACTAAATGAAACGAGACCATTGAATGCGTTATAAAACAACCGCGAGCTTTAGGTGATCACTTTGTCACATATCCCTCGTTTTGAACGTTATCTCGATCAATATTTAACCGTTTTCAATTCTGAAAACAGATTTGGAATTAGCGAGTCTAAATACATAACACACGTACCTATTATATTATGCAAACGTGTATACCCTTCGTGATCTGACGAACTACACAAAGAGGTTTTTACCACTCACCAAAAATTGTCAGATTCAAACGGATCACCCAAAACGACTTTTTACTTCATAAGGAGTGGAATTTGTCAGATCGTTTTCAGTCGACCCGAATCAACTCCACTCTATCAGACCCACTGCCAATTACCCACGGAGTACCAGTCGATAAACTGCTGTACTACAGAGACGCTGTTATGACATACAAATGTGTAAATAACCTCGCACTCGACTACCTCTGTGACAAGTTGATAAAAAGGTCATCAATCCATAACCGAAGGCCCGTAATTACGACTCTGCAGATTCCATTGTTTAAAACCGCAGCTGGCCAACGTTCGTTTGCCTATAGAGCTGTCAACATATGGAACAATTTAGACAAGGACCTGAAAGATAGCTCTTCATTCAAAACATTTAAAACGGCACTTAAGGAACATTTGCGCGCTACTATTAACTTATAATTAAACTTTGTAGATTAAGATAGCTTCTAAAATTCACTTAATTTCATTTGTATTTTACACTGAAACTGTAAATATAGTTCTAAATTTTTTTTAATCTGTAAATAGTTTCTGAATAGCCCTTTTTAGGGAGAAATCTATTAAAATATCTATCTATCTATCTATCTAGGAGTTGGTTCTACCATGCTCAGCTGTGAGAAATGGATCCCAGCCGCGGCAAGATCATCACCCTCGATTCACTCGGTCGCGACCTCGCTTGCAAGGGGAAACAATTAGTCACCTCAGTCTCGGTGATTATCGTTATATTTACATCGCCGCTTCGCGGCTCGGTAAATATTCACCGATAATCACCTCGACTTCAGGGTTGAATTTCCATATAAAATCCCGAAATGACGTCACATAGTAAAAGTCGAAATTAAAATCAGCTGTTATTTCTAAAATAAAACATTATCGTAAGAGTTAGTATATATTAGGTGGAGGGTTAGGGTTAGGATTATGGTAAGGTTTGGGTTATGGCTAACCTATGTTTTAAATTTGGGGATATTTATATGGAAATCGAGCCGACTTCAGTGATAAAATCGTAAAATAGTCCGAGATTGAGAAAACAATCAAATTGCGCAAAAATCATTCACCTGCGTGGTAATATATACTAAAGCTCTTTGTTGTTATTATTAAACACTTATTGACCGATCGGGAGGTCTTTACGGCAAATTATCATGTCCAAGGCTAAAAGGGATGACTCAAAAGGACCTTCTCATTTTCAAGAACTAGTCTAACCCCAAACCTAACTGTAGCTAACCCTAACCTAATCAAAAATAAAGACCAAACAAAAACAGACAGGTCCTTTTGAGTCATCCCTTTTAGCCTAAACTGCGACGGAACGGCGTCTGTGCAGAAAGACCAAGGGCAGGATAATTTTCCCGTAAATACCGACGAAACGAGGTTAATAAGGTTTTTATTATATGGATTGTTATGTTATTGTTATTATGACGTCACCCGTATAATGGTTCAAACTAAGACCTATACAAGTTATCCAAGGCATTAACATCAGACGCGATAATCACCTTGCATGTGGTAAGTAGTAACCCAAGTTTGTCCTTTCGTCTTACTATTCGTGAGAAATGGATCCTGCCGCGGCGAGATTATCAGTATATCACCATCGCTTGCGAGGGATGACGAGGTATCATTCGACGAACATATAGATAAATTAACCGGAAAATTAGCTCAGCGCATCGGCCTTCTCAAGAAGTTGAAAACCTATCTTCCTGTAAAAGAACGAACTGTGTACTATAATGCCACAGTAAAGTCAATGATGAACGGAAGTAATATCTGATGAGAATCTCGAACGTATCCAAGTTGCAAAAACGTGCCGCCCGTATCATTTTAGGAGCTTCAAAAAAGCCAGAAGTGCCCCACTATTTAAAAAGCTAGGGTGGATACCATTTATATTGAAGAGGTCAAGATTAGGAAAGCAGCAGTCTGCTATAACCGTTTGAAATGAAAACTGTCTGCCATATATTAACAATCTTCTCCGGACTAATTCTGAATTCCATCAAAGAAACACTAGATTCAGTAATTTTTTAATTCGACAACCAGACTCTATTAAAAGGAGGGAGGGCGATCTTTCTCTGTGGCAGCAGCAGCGATTTGGAATGCTCTAAATCTATAACTTTACGTAAAGCTCCCTCTTTAAAAGTTTTTAAGACAAACGTTTTAAATTTAATAAATAGTACTTTATATCCTTGACATTTGTTTCTTAAATAATTAATTAATTATTAATTGGTTATGTTATTTATTCCATTTTCTTATTCTTGTAATCTAGTTTTAATCTGAGGGCCACAAGTTTATCAATTATTTGTAAGGTGTTACCCTCTTGAAATAAAGTTTAAAAAAGAAAAGAAAAAGTGCTTTAATTAATATTCTATTTTATAAAAGAGAGCGTGCTCCGTCAAGTAATGGCTGTACTTCTAGGGAAGTTGGAAGAACACTCCAAAATAACCATTTCTTAGTTTCAAGAATTATTTCAAACAAAAGAGAGTTTAATATCAACTGAAGTTTTCATAGCATATGCACTCTAAAGCCATTTTAAAACTTCACTATTTAGGGGCTGTTTACACGAATCCGGATTCAGTTCGGATTGAACGTGAATTCAAACCGCATTTACATAGGAATTCTATCCCAGCATCGAAAATCGCGCGAAATCTGAAATTTCAAGATGGCGATCAATAACATTATAGCGGGTATGTTTCTTTCAGCGATTACTGCCCATGTACATTTCAACATGTGCCTTAAACTGATAATTTGGCGAAGAATAAACATAAAGAAAAGGGGAAAAGCATTACTAGCAACGATAATCGATGCGGTCCCAAGTAAACAAGTATTTAATAATAATAATAATAATAATAATAATGATCCAGAAAAAGGAGAGACCTATAAGTTTCTAGGTTGTGAACAAGCAGTAGGTGTTGACCGTAAAAAGATTCTTGAGAGAACAAAAGTACGTTTGGAAGAACGTCTTGCCAAAATCCTCGAGATTGAGCTGAACGATAGAAATATGATTCAAGCGATCAACTCATTTGTGTTACCTACTGTTACTTATCCGATGAATGTATGTAAAGTTACTGAACAAGAATTAAACGAGATTGATATGAAACAGGTAATCAAACGTAATCTCCGTTTGAAAAGAATGCATGGAAGATTGTGCAGTGATGAAAGATTATATCTGCCTAGAGATATGGGAGGAAGAGGCTTAAAAAGTGTGCAGGATGTATACAGGGAAACAAAAATTCGAGTTGCATGTTATATGACAATGTCCGAGGACGAGCACATGAAGGTAGCTTGGGAACGGGAATGTAACCGTGACTTTTACTCGATTAAGAAAGAAGCAATGGAGTGCGTTCGTGTTGTGGGTCACACAATAGACTTTGCGAATGGGGTAATGATACTGGATGGTGCAGCACTGGATGTTGACTGAAAAAAGAGCTGGATAAAACTGAAAGAAATATATTAGCGAGCTGTTATTAATAAGAGATGTAATGATTACAAACAGAAAGAATGGCAAAGCTCAAATTGGGCCAGACAGGAACAGGAGTGCCACAGTTGGCTTAGTACATGGCTGGATCCATACAAGACAGCTGCAATATTTGAACTTCAGGAGCAAATGATAGAAACACGTGAATGGAAGAGAATTAGAGGTTGAATCAAATCTCTGTCGTTTATGCTCCCGATTCCCTGAAACTAGAACATTGGGTGACAGGTTGTCCTGTTCTTGCTAACGTAGAGTATCTTACTAGACACAATAACGCTCTGATGATTCTGTTGCCTGGGCTAAAAGAAAATGTCTACTCCCTGGCGATTGTAAGTGGTATAAGCAAAAATGGAGAAGAGAAGTCTTTGAGAATAGAAATGCTAAACTTATCTGGGATTTTGAGTTTAAAGCTCGTAAAGAGACTAGCCATAGACGCCCGGATTTAATACTCGAAGACACAGAAGCTAAAACCATTTGGATAGTTGATATGACCTGTCCCATATGGAACGGAACCTGCTAGCCGCCTTTAGG
Source organism: Chrysogorgia sp. JL179-B06 (assembly GCA_035772405.1). Classification (NCBI taxonomy): domain Eukaryota; kingdom Metazoa; phylum Cnidaria; class Anthozoa; order Scleralcyonacea; family Chrysogorgiidae; genus Chrysogorgia; species Chrysogorgia sp. JL179-B06. Next base: position 1,465,547 of record JAYKKM010000475.1, on the reverse strand, counting down.
GAGAAGATGGTTAAGTATTCCCAGTTGGCATTTGAAATACGTGAATAACGCACAGGGTTTTGTACCTATATCCTTCCACTGGTTATTGGTAGTTTGGGTGGTGGAACGAAGATTCTTATTGAGGAAGTTCAGAAATTATTCAGTGACATAAAAGAAGTTCATTTTATCACCAGAGAGATGACTAAAATTGTCCTATTGGAAAGCGAGTCCATCGTTAGAAAGTTTTTTAGTGGGTTAATTCAAAGACGTTAGTGACTGTTCACTTTTGATTCTATGTTTATCATGCTTTGTTTATGTATATATATATATATTAAGACGGCAATATTTGGCGTTTTATGAACTGGCTGGGAACCAGAATATGAGGTCCTGCTATCCTTTACAATAATAATAATAGTAATGAGCTATTTATTTTGAACAATATGACATCGGCGCAATTCCTGTCTCTAGCTGCAAATTCTCGTCTATAAATGTTAAAAACACGTTTGTGTTGTTCGTTTCAGTCTTCTAGGTCGTATTTTTCATTCCGGAATGAAATCTCGCACCGCCTTTTATATGACACCGGAATGAAATTTCAATGATACTCAATCCGGAATGAAACTCAATCCGGAATGAAACTCAATCCGGAATGAGAACTGGAATGAACTCAATCCGGATTGAGCTGCATCTCATTCCGGATTCATGTAAACACCTAAAGGGATTTTAACAAAACCGATATGAATTTAATCCGGAATGAAACTCAATCCAGATTCATGTAAATAGCCCCTTAGATAGCCTGCTGAGAAAAAGACTTGCAATACATTCGCTGGCGGCGAGGTAATTTTCTCTTTCATAACGGCCGTTACCATCTCAAACGGCCGATAGGGGTATATGCAGTACGTATTCATTGTAAAGAAGCGCAAATACATCGGATTGACGATGTATTTTCATTGTTAAATTTCATGAAATAAATTTGCACATAAGCTGAAACGTAGACCAGCACGTTGACTAGTATTCACGACTGACGATTGCAAAAATAATACGTTACTCTAGCCATACGGGAGTATGTTTTTCGACGTAGGACGTCTCATTAATGGGTGATCTTGAACTTCTTAATTGGAAGATAAAGAACATCCTTTTAATTTATATATTTTAAATATAATTTCAATAATTTTCCTGTTCACCAAGCAGCCCGCTATCACCAATCAACGAAAAACTAATCCCCTTTGTTGCCACATTCCTTGGATCGCACCCGACTATTTTGCGGCGTAGTCGACCAACTTTCGTTGCTCCAGCCGTCCGCCTCGCCCCAATCCCCATGTTCATCCCACCCATCTCCTTTCTCACTCTTCCCCTCGTTCTTCTCCTCGTCCTTCTTCTCCCCGCTGCCACTTTCATTCGCTTCCGGTTCGTGCTGGTGATCCGACATGTGACTGTCGTCCCACCCGTCCAAGGCGTCATCTTGGTTTGGGTTTCTTGCGGCCGTGGTGCTCAGGCTTCCGTAAGACGAGCTATTTCTCTGGTCCGATTCCTCTTGTGTTGTTTGCGTCGTTGGGTTGAAGTACGACTGCACACTGAACCAGCCTTGGGTGCTGACATATTTTACCTAACAAATTTTAAAGAATAAATATTTTAATATCGCTTTAAAGCTTTCCGCTTTTCCAGCCAAAATTGGAAATATTACTTGCTTCTTTTAATGTTTTGTTATTATATGCTTATTATTTTTCAGTTTAATCATTTTACTTGCTGCTTTTAATGTTTTGTTATTATATGCTTGTTATTATTTATAGTAGTTAGTTTTGGGCCTGCTGTAATTGGCTTAATGCTGTTGCGGTTATACACTGCCATTGTTCTATGTAGTTATTGTAAATTGTGGCGAAGCTAATAAAATTAAATTAAAATTAAATTAAAATACAAAGGAAGACAGTTCATAGAAAGATTTTTCTGACTTTAGTTTATTGCCAAAGTTTCAGCATTCCTATCAAAATTTGAGGATTATGACGCCATATTTGCTTTGAAAATGTCATAAAGAAATGCTTCTTTATCTGCAGTGCAGCTAGTGTCACATAGTGATAGCTGTTGAGTGCTCTTTGGGTGAAAATTATTTAGTTCCTCATGCGGGAAGTAGAGGAGTTTCTTAGTTATAATTATAATTATAAAAAAATAAATGCGAAGATATTAAAATTAGCATTGCAAAACACCCAGGTAGATTGGTAATTTATTCGAAGACTTAGATGTTATACAAAGATGTAGTTGATGAATTTAAAACAAAGCGGAAGGCTAAAATAAGGAAAAACTCATTACCATGGGTTACGACAGAAATCAGGAAACTTTAAGCGCTTAAAGTGAAAAAAGCGAAAAGGAAACTTTAAGCGCTTAAAGTGTCTATCTCACATTTGGGATTTTACATATTCGTAATATTTGGGTCTTCTTGAGCAAAATCATAATATATCTTGTCAGCCGAAAATTTCATCTTCATGGACTTTTTTGCTGTTAAAATAATCGGATGTGATGTCACAAAGGGCATTTTTGTGGCAAGTAACAAAAGAAAGCTGGTTTTGAATGCCTCTTGTGACATCGCATCCGCTAACTTTGACAGCAAATAAACTCCATAAAGATGAAATTTTCAGCTGACAATATATATTATGATTTTTCTCAGGAAGACCCAAATATTACGGATAAGTAAAATCCCCAAACGTGAGATAGGCATTTTGAAATTCCGTTGACTATTATGCCAAGCACAATATTTTTTACAAAGTCAAGGTATAACCACGAACACAAGGTTTACTCACTTCTATCCCACAATACAAAGCGCTCATGTGTTTATTGGGATGCGCGATCCGTGTATTAATTGTGGTAAAAACTAAGATAATTTAATAAAAGAAGGCATTTTTTCATCTGAGTACAGCATGGTGAATGACAAAAATAACTAAAAGTAAAAGGTAAACACTTTTGGATCTCGCTAAACGACTATGAAACAATAGTTTTTTACATGTTTCACGCTCTGATGAGGGGCCTTCGCTCTTTTCGCAGTACACTATTTTGGTTTTTAGAGTTTTTTATTCGTATTTTAATACATTTTTTATCATAATTAGACAAATAGCTTTCAGACATCAATATATTGCTAACCTTGGTAGCTAAACCAGACATTGATGTTGACAATTCTTCAACCAATTTTCCATCTTGAACCTTAAAACAAAATTTCGGTAACTACGGGTATGTTGTATATATACACTGCTGTAGTGAATGTGGGAGAGCTCGGAGTAGACAGACGTTACAGTGTACATGAACGATAGTCAAGCTCAAATCCTCAGAAAATGTTTCTGAGTCCCGGACAGATCGAACCTGTAACCTTAACCGTCAAAAGAAATTGAGAGTTAAGTCTCTTTTCGGATAAAAAAACTCACTTATATTTCTTTCAATATGTTCAATCTCGTTTGAGTTCATTTTAGAATATTTTACGGATTATAAAACGCATTTAAAACTAAAATTATGTCGAGCCCATTTGGGCTCGTTAGCCAATCAGAAAGCAGGATTTGGTAAGATACGGAAGGGAAAAAAATATATATATATACTATATAATATATATACATCATTATAACCTTCGATCTCCATCTCAGTCTCGGTAAATATGGGTATAAATTGAAATATCAATATTTGGCATTCACATGGAGATCTATGGTGATGATCTTTAGAATAATGAAAACCAATACTTCGTAAATGCTTCGTAAAAAAATGCTTCAAAATTTTAGTTTATCATATCTGCCCGTGTATATACACTGCTGTAGTGAATGTGGGAGAGCTTGAAGTAGACAGACGATACATGGACGATCGTCAAGCTCAAATCCTCAGAAAATACTCCCGGAATCTCGTTTGAGTTCATTTTAGAATATTTTATATTTTACGGATTATAAAACGCATTTAACACTGAAATTATGTCGAGCTGCTGATACGAGCGATCCGTATGGGCTAATATGGAACGCTCGTTAGCCAATCAGAAAGCAGGATTTGGTAGGATACGGACCGGAAAAAATAAATATATATATATATATATATACTATATAATATATATACATCATTATAACATTAGCTCTCCATCTGTCAAAATTTGGCATTCACATGCACTCGAGATATATGGTGACGATCTCTAGAGTACTGAAAACCAATACTTCGTAAATGCCTCGTAAAAATTGTTTTAGTTTATCATATCTGCCCGTGCAACACTTGTACTACTTGCCTTGTTTGACACTATCTTTAGATTTTCATTCATTGAACTTCCAATTTCCGTAGCCTGAAATATATCACAATCATCATGAACATCGTCATCATGAACATCGTCATCATGAACATCGTCGTCACGACCATCGTCATCACGACCATCGTCATGATCACCATTATGATCACCATCATCATCACCCCAACCATCGTTATCACCACCATCACTATTAGCATTAGCAGTTTTTAAAGTGTTAAGCACATTTTCCACTTCACCAATGCGTTCGCCCTCAAAAGAAAAAAATTTCCTAGCGAAATTTTGCCGACTCTTAACTTTTTTGACCTTAACTTTTTTGACCTCTTAACTTTTTTGAGACATGCATAGCCATTTCACTGAAGAAAAAAACAAGAAATCACAGCGAAGTTAAGGCTGGAAGTCAAAGGATCGACCAACACTTCGCTGATTTGCATCTGGCAAAATCCCATACCTTATTGGCAGTCGGCTTTATCACAGATTCATTAACCACTCCACCAATTTTCACAGCCTACAGAAACATAATAAACACAACAATTTGTAATATACATATACTTAGAAATAATTGTATCGACATAAATAACAGTGTATTAAAACTATAGTAAGAACAACAAATAAAGCTTTGCCCAAATGATGCAGCATTCACATGATAATTGTGAATTTCCTGGCAATACCGGGCCAGCCCGCTTTGTACTCTAAAAAACCTGTTTTTTGCTCATCATTTGAAAATTGACTCCCCTATGGGATCACTAAAATACTGTATGACTTGTAAAATATCGAGCTGTTATGTACACTAAACTGTCCGATAAGGTACATCATGAAAAGGTGTATCTGGATTGAAAAATGGAAATGTTCCAGTCATTCCTTGAAGTCAAACGAAATGTTACTAAAACGTTTTTAAAAAGATTAAAAATGTCAAATTAACATATTTTGAAACAATACTCGTGTATTTGCTCTCACAATTCAGTCGCATTGACAGACGTTAGTGATTTTTCATGATCTTATAGAACACTGTTTTTCGTATTTCTATACAGTTTTAGTAGAAACTGACCATACTCAACCGTTGTCTATTCATGATAGACCATTATGGCCAAACGCGCTCAAAACAATGGCAGAAAACTCTCGTTTTGGGGGTTTCAGATGAGTTTTTGGATAATTTTTTTGAGAATGCATGATTTGTAATAGTCCACTAATTTGTTTCTATTCCTCATTGTCTATGAGCGAATAGTCAACTCAGGCTTCGCCTTCGTTGACTATTCGTTCATAGACAACTCGGACTCGTTGTCTAATCGTTAAATAGAAACACTGCGATTTCTAGTTCTCCCAAACCTCTACTCGTAAATGTTACATAAATACAATACAATACAAAGAGGATATTACACGGTGGTGATAAATATGGATTTTATTATCGAGTGGCGAGAATGAGCGCAGCGAACAAGTGAGATATTGTTCTTGCCACGAGAACATAAAATCCATGAGCTGACCATGAGTTTGAGCTGACCGTGTAATGGTATGTTTATTATATGTAATATGGACAATAAAAAACAAGAAAACTGTGTTTTAACGCAAGATCTTTCGGTGAAATATCTTTTATTTCTCTGTTTTCCTCACTGTAGTTACTTGCAAGAAACTCTTTAAAAAGGTTGAGATCATAAATAGTTTTTTCTTGGTATTTTCGTTTTCCTGTTGCTCACAGAACTGGCTAACCTCGCAATCACTTATCTTTACAAATCTGCCATCAGTTTCGGTGGTCATGCATGTTTTGGCGGGAATATAATTTTGTCGATATGCCGCTCGCGAGCGTGACATACAAGAAATACTCCACTCGTTTTAGTTCCTGATAAAATACCCTTATCCATATAATAAGATACGATACGATACAAGATATACAATGGTGCACAAATTTTATGAAATCGAGCAAGTACAATGCAAAGTAATTGAAAACTATCAAACCTCTTCTGTGGCCTGTTTGGCAATTTGAGAAGCTGTAGTAGCAAAACTGTTCCAGCCCTAAATGATTTAAAATTACAAATACAGTGAATTAACCGTTGCAATGGAAGAACCAGGCGGGAATCGTAGTCTAGTTAGCAAATAGCATTAAAAAGAGTCAGAACAACATAATACTAACGTTTCGTTACTAAACTCGTAACATCATCAGAGTGACAAATGACTGAAGGAGGCATAAATATTCATGTACAGTTTCGCTATTTATGCATTCTTCATTTATTGTAATGAATAATATTCCCAACTAGACAGTGAATACTCAAAAAAACTCTGAGCTCCAGACAGGACTTGACGCAGGTTTAAATACCGCAATTAACCTTGCCATCTGAGTTCTAGTGGCTCAATGGCTGGAGCGTCTGGCTAGCATTCAGAAGGTTGCAGGTTCGAGTCCATTCTGGAGCTCTGAGTATTGATAATTTAACTCTCTAACGTCAACTTGCGATATCTTCTTGACTTAATCGTTTTGAATAACAAACTAAATACGTAAGATTCTGGGTATATTATAGGTAATATTTGGCATTTCACTCGATCAAACTACATGTTGAAAGGATTTATGGTGAAGGAAAATTTCGAGTGTTGGAATACATACATTTTGTACCGGTTTGGTCTTAAAATGTATGTATTCCAACACTCGAAATTTTCCTTCACCATAAATCCTTTAAATACGTAAGATCTTTATATGAACTCCACTTGTATTTTTTTAAAAAAACATGCCAGAAAGGTGTAAGCACACGTTCCAGTTGCAGAAGGTAAACAGGCCTCTCTTGGAAGAAACAAAAGGAGCTTGACAAAAAGAGCACGCAAAAGTAATGGGGCGCTCTAAAAAAATCGCAAAATGTAGCAAAAACATCTATGCTTTATGTACTTAACTCTTCCCTGTCCGGCCTAGTCAAATGGTTCATAGAAGACACACGAAGTCGCCAATCGAAAAACACGGCACACGGTATCGCAAGATAAAAAATTGAAACTCGACAAGCGCCAGGCACACGAGATCCACTCACACGCCAAGTTTTATTTGATTTCATAAACAACTCTGCGATTGGTGGCATTTTGAATTTTCACGATGCTACGCGGGCGTACGAGATGGAAAGTTTTTCAACCTGATTTATGAAAATTAATGCTAATTTATATTAACATAATATGTCGGAAATTTAAACGCATTAGTAAAAACTCGTTTATTGGGCTTTCAGAAAATGTATAGCTTTCGCAACAGTTATGGTTATTTCCAGAGAGGTGGTTCAATTTTGGATGTTTTAAGAGTTAATATAAGACGTGTTGTGCTGCGTAGGCAGTGTAGAAATACAAATCTAATAGGTTGGTGTACTGCCGAAATAGTGTGTAGGAGGTGTATACGTTTTGAGCTGTCCGCCTTAGTGAGGTGTCCGCTTTGAAGTGGTGTCTGCTTAGAGAGAGAGTTCACTGTACACTTTAATACTACTAGATATACTGTATATCTTATGATAGTATCAACCAACTAGTGGTCTATTACAGCATTCTGATTGACTGAGCTACAGTACTGGGGTCGGTTGTTCAAAGCCTGGATAAGTCGCTATCCGGTGGATAAGTCGCTATCCAGTGGATAACTTTTATCCACTGGATAAATCCGGTTGTTCAAAGCTTGGATAACGTTATCCACTCGCTATCCGGTGGATAAAGTTATCCATGCTAGATAGGTCGTATAACTTTTTATCCACTGGATAAAAACGTAGAAAAACAAACAGAAATGCCCGTCAATTTCATCTTGTGTATAATAATTGTGTTAAATCGACCTGAGAAAACCTTGAATTTATCACCGAAGAACAAAAATGGGTTAACAGCAAGATATTACTTTGGCAAAGAGAAAAAGCCTCGTTTTATCAGCCACAATTCAAGTGGTAATAATGTCAGACCAAGGGCCAAGGCTAATTTATGGCTTCGGGTAGCTAAGTAATATAAGTATTTAGCTTCCATCTTTTGAATCTCGTTTTTGAAGTGTCCATGCATGCAGTAAGATTGACTGAACCCAAAGCGTTAAACAATAAATATAAGCGAATAGGAAATGTTTGAGCTTCTCGGCAGGTTTTGTACCGACAAAACATTTTGAAATTCACAGCACAACACCAAAAATAGCTTTATATTATTTCATTTTCAAACAAGTTAAAATTTCTGTATAGTATCCGTGAAGAAAAAGGATAAAATTGTTGAATCATCAGCACAAAAAAACTAGTTCGTTTGTATTCAAATCGAAAATCATTCATAAAAAACACATGAGCAAAAAATTGGAAATACAATGTGCACAAAATCATTAAGAGGCAGCGACAAGATTAATACACTAACTTGAAAAACGAAACTTGTCCTTCATTGGAAGCACTTTCCCAAGTAAAATCATTTAGCAGAGTGAACGTTTATGCAGTTTTCATCTCAAATAGAATCTTTGCTATAGCCATTTGTTTTTTCTCTGTGTGCAAACTCAGCTAGAGTCAGAAATAAGATTGCATCACCCGATGCTTTGACAACCAATCACAAACGCAAAAAAAACCGGAATTAAATGAAGTCTTGTTATGGAGAATATTATGTTTGATCAAATAGAAGAAGCAACTTAATATTTAATGGGGAAATGTATAAATTTACATAGCAACGAGCAGTTATCCAGTGGATAAATCTGTTATCCGTCGGATAGTTATCCACCCTGCTATCCACGCTTTGAACAACCACTTTTTATCCGCTGGATAACTATCCACTGAATAGCAGATTTATCCGCTGAATAGGACTTATCCACCGGATAACTTATCCAGGCTTTGAACAACCGACCCCTGTATACTAGTCATGGTCTATTGGTGATAGACCACTAGTAGCGTTATCCAATCACAAACCTTCTTATGGCTGGAATATTCCTTCCTGACTAATCAGAAGCCACTACATATTCACGCTGCAAGCAAAACCTGAAATCTAGGCCAAACATGGCGTCCGCTAAAATTTATATACGAGCGATGAAATCATGAAAACATTGGCCCGAAAGTAATGGCAAATTGTTCAGTTTGACATTTCGAATAAGAAAATGAATTCGCTTATGCCTATGGAGTATATCTACACCAAATTTGAAGAAAAGTAATTACAATCTCGTTTTTTGTGAGCGATCGTTTATCATGTGCCATCGAGTTACTCTACATTTTGAATGGGGAGACTTCTACAAACAAAAAGGTGAAACTATCTGAAAATTTGGAGCAATGTTTGATAAGACTTTTTTATACGTTAAAGAAAGGTTGTTTATGGTTGTCTATGAGCAGATACCTGTAAATGGCGCTCGACTTTCCGAGCTCGCTGGCCGTTTCGAGGTACGTTTTCCAAGAGAGGCCTGGTTAACAAAACTAAAGTCAGAAAATTAACTATTCGAAATTTTCATAAATCGACCTTTTGAATTAGCATCATAATATACCAACCATTGACAATGACGATAAAGCGGTATCCCAGCCTAAAAATACATAGATACAGTAATCGTAATATGAAGGAAAAAGATTTTAAAGTAAATACAGCTTTAATTTGCTGTCATGCGTGATCCATTTCTCAATGGAGCATGGGAATTTCGATTTTCGACATCCGTAAGAAAAAATATTTTTATTAATCAACAAAAATAAAACTTGTTTAAATGTTCTTGGGAAGTTGGGAGAGCACTAAAAAATCTATATTTGCTCTTCCAATTTTTGACTTTCTGATTAACAAACAGGCTTACGAAGGTAATCCAAGGAAACAAAATTACTCTTGTACAAAACAACAGTACTAATTTTAACCAAAGACAATCCTGTCATCCGCCATCTTGTTGTAATAATTTGCCTAATTAACTGGGAAGATGGTGACGTCACGGGTGACCGAGTTAACGCGGAATGCTTTTTAAAATGGTGTGGTTCAATTAAAAAAGGAAGACATTCACAAAAATCAAGTTTCAGTGTCATAAAGACACGAGGATGGCTAGATAAACATTACGGTTTATTCCGGTTGTGACGTCACACGCATATCGAAAATACATCTAAGATGGCGGATAATGATTCAAGTTAGCACCTTTTTCAGTGCAATTAAAACACTTTATGAGCATATTCACAACATCAAACTACTATGTCCGGCTATTTGCCGTATTTGCCAGCGTCCAATAACCTTTATTTTTAATACGTCTTTTCCCTCGTGAAATAAAGTTTTGTTCTATTCTATTCCTTTAACTTATATAATCATAATATGAAGGGAAAAGATTGAAAAAGTCTACGGAAATCGTAGCTGTGAGCTTGGTAACTTGTAGCCCTCTAATAGTTTCCTCAAATATTAACCATATACTACATAGCAATATAATTAATTGATTAATTAATCGATTGCTATTCAAACAATTGAAGTCGTTTACTCCAAGGACAGAGAGAGGTAAAATACTTCAATTAATCTTAAGTTTGCCAACTCACCAGATGCCTGCTCTGTTTCACTGGGATTCACTGGACTTGAACCAAATCCTGTGTACCGACCTCCTTGACTCGGAGGTACATCCCTGTGTACAACAGACAGTGATTTAATTCAACAGACAGAATTTAGTCATTAACTACTGTACTTGTACTTATCCCGGAGAAATTTCACCGTTGAGAAATATATTAAGAATACAGAAATATGGGTAAGCCACCTACCAAAATTAACAAGTTTTGTGATTGGTTTTGTGATTGGTTGAAATAAAGTGCCTTTATGCAACGAAATTTCCAAGTTGGAAATAACAACATTGAAGTAATACTCATGGGTATCGCTTCTTTCGACTGTGAAAGTTTTAGTACGGACAATTAAATGGAAGTATGTTTATTTAGCGTTTGAAGACTGTGCTTTTCCCCCTAAAAATTGAGCCATCATTAAAATAGTTGGCATACTTGCACAACTAATGACATCACTCGACCCAGACCCAACATTTTGATTGCTTTCTAAATTTTTACCGCAATGGCGTGTATATAAAGAGAAAATAAAGGGATTTTGTCGTTCATTTTGTGGTTAGAAACTTCGAAGTTCACAAATGAATTGTTGACAAATATGTTTTACTTGTCGAAAATCGACGGTACATTCTTAATAGCGCTCCGTCGAGATGACGTCAGCATCGATGTTTGTCCGCTTTTACCCATAATTCTTGCGGCCATAACAAAAGAAAATAGCTGTATTTCAAACGCTAAACAAACATACTTGGCCTTAATTATTCGCCCTGAAACTTTCACAATCGAAAGCAGTAATCTCAAACTTTACTTTAACGCCATTTTCTCCAACTTGAAAATTTCGTTGCATAGGCACTTTAAAACAATAAAACAATAGAATGACTAACCCTAACCATTTTTGTTTCACGTAACCAATCACAAAACCTGTTCATTTTAAGTAGGTACTAGGGTGAGGCAATTCGGGTAAAAACCCGAAAACCGTCCGAAAAACCCGATTTTTTGCCTCGAAGCAAAATCGATAAAATCGGTTTCGAAAAAACATGGATTAACCGCCTCACCCTAGTAGTACTTACCGAGAAATACTGCAATTTATTATAGATTTAGTTAGAAAAAATGTACATGTACATGTTTGGGAAAATAATCGTAATGAACTACAGTATTAAGAAGTCCAAAATGATTAATCTTACTCTGATCGCATCGCGTTTTCCAGCTTCTTTTTGTCAAAGAAATCTTTTTTCTGAGAATCGATCTCAGCTCTAGAAAATAATGATAATGAGACTAAAGCTACGACAAAAACTGGGCCTCGTGTAGTGCAATCTTAAATAGTCCAGTGATCATGTGATCAATCATCAGGGGTGGGTTGACTACTCATATGTTGTACAGCTACTTTTAAAAAAATATGCAGTCAGCTACAATTAATGAGTTCGCTGCACTGACTACAGCTATCGTAATTTGTAAGTGGGGCATCGAATTGCAAGAAAGGTGACGAACAAACATACCCGGTTACCGAGATCTTATGAACAGGCCCTAATCCACAGAATTGTAATTTGATGATCATATTTTTGTTTACGCTTGCTATAGCCGGCTCTGTTGTGACTACTGACTTTTGACTCATGAGAAATTCGAAAAGTAGCGAAAAGCGATTTTCACAAATTTGCTCTAAAAGTAACTAAAATTATGCTCCGTTTACTATTTAGGACGATAAAAGATTTTAGAGCGATTCCGCGAAAGTATTTTATAAATTTTGCATTTTCGGATTTTTTTTAAACGCTAAAATTGCGTTTCACGGAGAGAAGATCACTTTTCTACAAAAAATCATTTTTATCGAAATTTTCTCTAAAGTAACTAAAATTATATAAAACGTGTTGTGCTGCGTAGGCACTGCAGAAATACAAATTAAATATCTAAAAAGGTTGGTGTACTGCCAAAACAATTTGCTGAACATCTTCGTACCGTAAGGAACAATGATGTCGACAATTCAATAGTATCAACCATTCGATTTCCGACATGAAAGTTTATGCCGTGTCACCCATTTCCAGTGGAAATGATTGCCGTAAAAGACAAGAAAAGCGTCTCATTTTCAAAATTGGCACCATTCATCCCCATGGTCTCAATGAAAGATTTTCATTCTATTGATCTTTATCTCACTTAATCCCCATGGGTATTTCTTTATTTCACTCCAATTCATTAGCATCCCTTTGCATGGTTTGTTGCTGATTGTCGGTAATAATAGCAAATGACTTTCCTATTTTTACATCTCATTATTATTTGTTATTGTTTCTCACACCTGATTAGCTATTTTTGTCTTACGTGATTATTTATTCTATAAAAGTCTCACTCTGTTATTATTTCACTTTACGTTTCACTCTTTGACGAAGGGACTTTGCTCGAAACGTTAGACCACTTACACGCTATTTCGGCAGTACACTAACATTTTTAGATATTTGATTTGTATCACTAAAAAAGTAGTCAAAAACTACTCGCTTCTTGAACATTGTAGTTCGCTAAAGTAGCGAAATACACCGCCCTTGTCAATCACAAGGGTGGGGACTAGAACCAGTGCCTAAGAGCATCAGAGCATATACAACATGGAAAGTTTGCCATATTAATATATTATAGTTTGTTTTTTCTAAAATGAAATGACATCTTTGGTGACTACTGCAACATTGATACAAGAATCGAAATAATGGCGGTTGGGTTGGCATAGACTTCCCAGCAAAAACCATAATAAATATATCATTCATTTCAAAACTCGTAAAATGCCTGCCTGTAATTCATCTGCCAAAACATGGAATAAGATATCAGTATAGCACATCAAGTTTACTCCTATATTGAAATATAGAAATTTTTGTTACTTACTTTGACATGCCATAATATTCCTCAATATCCGAGCCTCCTCCCTGATAGGCGGAACGCCCTTCTGAAATTCCATTTCTTGTGGCATTTGATGAAACATCACTTGGCTCGGGTGGCGTCCAATTTTGAGCTGACGATGTCTCTTCTAACCATGATCTCCCTTCAGCTAGAGTACTTATCTACAGTATATTGCAAGTAATAATTGGCAATTGGCATTTCACTCAATTAAACTGGATTTATGGTGAAGGAAAATTTCGAGTGTTTAAATATATACATTTTAAGACCAAACCAGGACCAGTTGCGAAAAATGCAACTTCAAAGCCTTCCGGATGGAATTGAACCCGCGACCCTGCGATGCTGGTGCAGTGCTCTGACCACTGAGCTACGGAAGCCGTTGCCGAGAGCCTAATGTATACAGTATATACATGTATATATGTTGAATTTTAAAAAGAACAAGCAGACCAAAACGATGGTACTCCTACATGTACACTGTAGTTGCAGCAATGGCCTTGTAGCTCAGCTGGTAGAGGGATGAACGTGTTATCCAGATGCAGTGGATTCAAATGCCACCAAGGACAATCGCATTTTTCACAAACACGGGGGATGCACTAGTGAATAATGACACTTGACTTAAATGTACATATGCATGTACAATGTACATATACAACTTATACATAATACACATATGTGCACATGTGTAAAGTATGTAGTTGACTGAATTTACCATTACCATTACCTTATCTCTATAAAGGGCAGCCGCTTTAGAGTTGTATTTCTCTCGAATTGACCAGTTTGGTTTATAATCAGGTTGGCTTTTCAAAAATTGATTTGCTTTTTTATTTCCCCCAACCTAAAAGGCAGAGTTAATAAAGAATTTATAAAGTAAATTATTTAAAATTAACTACAGTATTGCCTCAGTATTTGTTGTTCTCGACAAGTGAGTTAATCCCTAAACTATTTAAGAAATGGTTTTGGTGTGCTCCATCACATTATGGATCAGCACATGGGAAGTTATACCGGTAGGAGAGCACAAATTAAGCTCGCCTGCAGATACAACCGTTTCTCATGACTCACCTCACACATTCCTTCCATCGACACAAAAGACATCTCTCTTGGGAGACATCTTTCCCTGCATGTGGGATGAACCGAAATCGAGGATGCAGTGTATATCAGACTGCAAACTTTGCACAAAATGAAAACAACAAAGGTGGCATGTATTCTTTCCCCAAGATTTAAAAGTTTTACTTTGTTACCTTTTTGATGACTTGATGACAATGTTATGATTTTAATTTCTAAAGTCCCCACCAGGAACTCTGGTGAGAGCACAATCTGGCTGCTAGGTTTGAGCGGTTTTTCGGTAAACCGAAAAAAACCCGTTTTTTCTCAAAACCGGTTTCACAGTTTAGCTTTTATAAGAAAACCGAAAAAACTCGACCGAAGAATCGTATATCACCATCCATCCCTGTAATATACGAGGCCTACATGCGTCTAAAATGCAACGAAGCTTGGCTGCAGCGAAGACAGGCCTAAAAATAAGAAAATGGTTTGGCCCAGCAAAAGCGTAGAATCACCTACACATCATCGCAGCTTTCTATCAAAAATGTCTTCGCGAAAGCAACGCCGCTGTGCATCTGGAAACCAACGCTATAAAGTCATAACTGACGCCATAACAAATTTCTTGTATAAAGACAACGTCGTATTCAACGCTGTGTCTAAACAAGGTTTTCAGAAACATGTGCTGGAACCACGATGCCACTGCCAGATCCCAAGTCCGACCACGTTTTCAAAAAATAAAGTAATCAAACTTTACGATGAAAAAAGAGAATAGGTGATGAACGATGTAAGCGATATTGGCTTCTTGAACCCTCTCAGTGGTGCAATAACATCACTTTATTTGCTTTGTGTTGGCTTCAAAAAACCGGCGTCGGTTGTCGGTTTCAGTCAAACCGCCCATTAGCCTAAATCTGGCTACCTGATTTTGTAAAACAAATTCTGATCACAAAATTTGGCAAAAACACCTTTATCATAAGATATTCAATGGTGCTCAACATTCCAAACTCGCTGGCCATTTCAAGGCGCATTTTACAAGTGTGATCAAGAGGCCTCATGCATGGGTATGCACAATTCTCCGAGATTTCTGGGTATCTCAGTTTTTCCTGTGTTATATACTGACATAGTGACATTATATACACTGGTGCAGAATATGGGAGCTTGAAGAACACAGATGATATAATGGACGATTATGAAGCTTAAATCCTCAGAAAATGTTTCTGATTCCCGGACAGTAACATTCTGATTGCTGGTGAGATGATGTCACCTTTTAACATTTTTCGAAACATTCTCTGAGGATTTGAGCTTGTCCATCACCATGTACAGTATTGTCAGTTAATCAATTCCCAAAAGGCCAAAACTATATCATATTATATACAACTTTCAACCAGCACATTCAGTTGTTGCAACAAAATTTTGCTAAATATCATATACAAATGGTATGATATATATGCATTAATTGTTTTTGGCAACATTTTAGAATTTCTTTTACCTTCATTTTCTCAAGTTCTATATCCTTCCATTTGTCCATTGTTACTGAACGAACAAAGCTGGAAAGAAAAATAAACTAAATAAATCAGGTTACTCCAAAAAAGAAATGAAAAATTCATCTTTCCATATTTTTCTTCTTTTGAATGTATGTTACAGTAGGTGAAATGAATGATCTCATTTCAATTTTCTAATTATCACTTGCCATTGTCTAGATAGGAGCATTTGAAATTTGTCAGAGCTTGATGTCGACAACATTAGTTGTGTAAGTTAACCTTTACAGTGTAGCTCCCAGATGTTTTCATAGCACATTTAAAATATAATTGTACACTAGAGTCTAGATAAACTATATGTTCAAATTGGGAGTTACAGTACCGCTCACATGAAACTTAACCATTCTCGCTCGTTCCGTTCGAGGAAAATGCGAGCGCGTATCGAGAACTCGATAGCCCCTCGATTCTCGCTCGATACTCGATTATTTGCGAGTAACGAGAATTCTCGAATCTTGTGTAGTCTATTTTAATTACCTTAAATGTCTTGTTTGTTTGGCTAGATTTTAACAAGCGACTGACACAATTATAGGGAAGAAAATGCGTTTGTACGGGAGAAAAGAAAAGGTTTATTTTAGGCACTGCTTTTTCTAATCCGATATATCAAAATAATTAGGATATTTACGCATAAAAGTTTCTCTATATCAATAGCTTGTCAGATCAAGCTGTTGGATTCCAGCTGGGCGGCTTTTTGTCTGTTTTGATCGTGGCGCTTGTATACTTTTATCAAAACCAGGATGCTTACAAAATATGACAAACACGTTCATAAACATGTCAGGAGAGTTGCGTATTGTGTGCTTGATCTAAAAATTGTTTCCTGTACGATCTCCGACCGTATACTATTTAATTTGCGAGGTGAGAACGTGCGTTGTTATCACAGTTTCACAGTGTTTGATTATCATTTCTGCTTTCAAATTGATCTCAATATTAAAGACTAATGTATCGCGGAAAATCTTCTCGATACTCGAGAATATAAACGCGATCACTTGATACTCAACTACTCAAGAATAACGCGATCACTCGATACTCGAAAGCAGTGAAAACCTCACTCGATACTTGAAGATTTCCTCGATACTCGAGAGTTTCGCGTATTTTGACCAATCGCGCTCGCTCGATACTCACTCGAACTCGAAATGCGCTCGTTACTCGAAGTTAAGTTTCATGTTAAGTTTCACGAGGTACTGTAAAGGGTTAAATCAACTTTCACCTATATTTCAGGAAGTGTCATTTGTAACATGATGAAACTTAACAGCAAAATGAATTGGGGTGACCAACTTGCCAGTCAAGTTTCATCATTGTTGATTCATCATAGAAATATAAACAAAAATTGATTTCACTTAAACAACTAATGAATTAAAAAATTAATCATCAAGCTCAAATTTCAAATTCTCCTATCTAGACAATCATGGCAAGTGATAATGGATTCTTAGAAAGATTATGGGCCAATATTTTAAGATAATTTACTATACAAGGAACTTTACTAAAATTTTTCTACTGTAACTAAGTGTCACATATATTACAACACTCTCTGGTCCTAATTCTATCAGTTGTCTTGTTGCTTATTAAAATAAAAATTAGAACTACAGTACTGTTGTTTTCATTAGGGCCTGTTCACATGAAGCGGATCCGATTGACAGTCGTATCAGTTTGAAAAAATGCCAGTGAAGACAACCCAGGCACGTGTTTACCTAGCGATTGTAATGTTCCCATTAAGCTGCCAGGGGATAATTCAATTTGTGTATTTTAATTAGGGCTGTCATAGTTAAAGTTTAAATGAAAATCAGTATCCTTTTAGTAATTAATTTTAAGCAATTGGACAGTAACTGTAAAAATTCAGTACTTTATGTGAAACCACCAGTAAATGCTAGCTTCTTTTACTAGCATCTGCATTTGCAAAGTGCAGGTCACTTGCATAATACATAATGTTGTCTATAATTGTTTTACTTGACAGTATTTCATTCAACATAATTAAACTTTGGAACCACTGTTATTTATTTTGTTAATTTTTTTTGCCAGATTTGACTCTGAATGTTTTCATAGTGGAAAATGGTTTAAACATTTACACTGGAATAAAATGTCTGTTTAAACAGATACCAAATTAAACATAAACTGACAGCCCAAGTACACTCAATCTATACTTCATGTAAACAGTGGCTAACTTGTTTTTCGCTTATTTTATGAGTCATAAATTAACTATCAAATGTCATTGTACATTTAACTGATTTTATAATTATTTCATGGGGAATGCTGAACACATTATGAATCGGTTTTCAGGTAGTGTACAGTAGAACCTGAGTTTTACGACCACCCCTGTTGCCAAGCAAAAGTGGTCGTAAACGACAGGTGGTCGTAAATGGCAGTTAGTGATGTGACGTCATGCAAGTAATACTGGAAAACGCTATTGTTTACGACTCTATTCTGTGTTCGCTAGTCGACTAAAAGATGGCTTTATAATTTAAAACCAATGTAATATTTCTTAATAAAGAAAGAAAATCAGAAAAAGTTCGGAAAAAAACACAGTTTGAACAGAGCTTGCTGGGCGATGTGCACACAGTGAAAGAAAACGCAATGCGTACAACATAGGTAGTTCATCTTTGATCGCGAAAATATTTTATTTACATACAGCAATTTGATCTAAGAAACAGCCAGACTAAAATAGTAAGGAGCAACGATATATACTGAGTTATTGCCGATCTTGCATTATAAACAAAGATGGCAGATACGAAAATATGATTTACGAACAGCAAGGTTTTCAAACATTTTCAAGCATTGTACTAAACGTAAAAGCTCATACGATATATTAAATCAAAGAACGTTTAATGATCTACAACATACGCAAACTATGTTAAGCTTTATGTTGTATTAGCATTTAGTTATTTGCGATCTCGCACAACAAATTTTAACCCTGACAAGATGGCAGTGACAAACAAATATTAGTCCGAGCTTTTCGTCAATTTAGAAACGTTTCCCTCAACAATGTTAATGGTTTAAGGGCTTGGGATTGTCGCTAATAAGGATATTTATTATGTATCACTTATTATTATGTATCAAAATGCGATCACTTATGATGAAAGTAAGCAAAACAATATTAAAAAAGCAACAAGTGCGTCTTCTTGTTCCCTGTATTCGCACGTGGTCAAACTTCTTGCTTGTTGATTGTAACGTTTTTCGTGTTTGGGACGCTAAAAAGTGGTCGCTGATGAGACCTGTTTCCTGTATTCGCGAGCTGTCAAAATTCTCGTATGTTTACTGGAAAAGACGAACGCTTATCTTGTAAAAGTCGCTCATGGCAGGTTAAATTTCGTGTTTGGGATGCTAAAAAGTGGTCGCTGGTCACGTTTGGCAGGTGGTCGCTAATTGCAGGTACATTTTAACTACAAGTCGTCCATTCCAGAAAAAGTGGTCGTAAACGGCAGGTGGTCGTAAAACACGGGGTCATAAAACTCAGGTTCTACTGTATCTTCTTTCCTAACTGACAATATTGTTGACCACATATGTATACAGTCAAAATTGTATAAGTGGTCACCCTTCAAGATTGTGCAACTGACCTGCATTTATGTATGAGTCAATTCGAACTGCGATCACCCCCCCCCCCCCCCCCCCCCACAGTTAAATTCCCCACTAGCGGGTGGAAAACACAGTCAAATTCCCCACTTTTCTCACCTTTTGAAAGCAGTTCCAAAAAACTAGTTGCAGCCATTGCTTCAAATGCCCAGGTGCACCGGCAATGGGTCACGTCAAATGCCTGCCTAGGCGGAGATTGACTCAAGTCAAATCCCGGGTTCGCCCGGAAGGGGATGATCGCAGTAGGAATTGACTCATACATTAATACAACGTGATCGCTTAAAGCAGGTCTGATAAACACATGCCACAGCTTATCTTCTGTCATTAAAAAGTGTAATATATATTAAAATATCAACTATAAAAATAATGTTGAAAATAAAGGGAACACTTAAACAGAAAAAACTGGTTTTTTTTAATTATTTGTAACGAAAGTGGCGAAATGACAGTTTAAGACAGGTTCAAAACAAATGAAAGATTAACTTTAGACTGTAGATCTGTATAAAAGTAACTTAATAGTATTTATAAAGTTACGAAATTTTCGGGACTTTGCTCGGTGACCACTTAATATGGTGCCACTTGAATACAGGTTTGATTGTATGGCCTAAATTACGTAATCGGTAATGTCTCGGAGAAATATAAATATAAAACGAAGGCCAAACATGAAATTTAGCCCTCGGTAATTCTACCGAGTAAGCTCTCCAAGCACAATAATTACATCTAGGATTACATGAACTGGGCATAACAATTTTTAACAACCTTAAATGGACTCCTAATCCACGATGCTTTCCAGAGCACTCGAGGCAAATCCACACGGCGTAGGTGACACTGACCCATTGGGGATTATGACCACCGCATTCAAAACACGTCTACAAAATAATTGATCAAATAATGAAGCTTGTGATTGTAGTAGATTCAACATATCTGTTAAACAATCTTACGTTGTTATCTTCTTTTGGCTTTAATTCTTTTAATACACGACGTGTCCTTGGGCTCGCCATTTTGTTTTCGACACGAATCTCACCCTATGATACTTCGTGTACGGCTCAATAAATCCCCTAAAATAAGTAATATATGTAACATGCCCGTATATGTATTACAGAATCCCACTGAAAAACACTTCGGTGACGTGTATCCTGAATAAATATTATTATTATGGCTATAGATTTCCGGTGTGTTGTTACTTATGTCACCTTCTGTTTGTCACCTCGTTACCTCATTGGTTAGCCGTCTAATTAATTATTCTCTTATGTAAATATAAACTTCGATATAGATAGTTTTCACATCTGTAATTATTACTCTGAAGATGTTGTAAGTTCGCAACGAAACGTCAGTAAAAATGTTTTAAAACTATATTTGTCCGCATTTACCCATAATTATTGCGGCCATAACAAAAGAAACTGATAGCTCATTTGTTTGTCCGCATTTTGACCTATTATAAATAGCAACCGCTTAAAGGGCTATTAAAATAGAGAAAGCGCCAGAGATGTTCTCATTGAGAGACGGTTTGAATTTAGAAATCAGTAAACTCTCTGGAATGAAGAGTTCAAAGTTGGAAGAAGAGCGAGGACAAGAAATAATAGAAAAGTCATCAGGAGTAATAGTATGATGGATAAAATGAGTATGAGAATGGTTGCTCGTTTCTTTTCCTGTCAAAGGCGATACCCGCATGTGTTCTCAGATTCGCGTATGTAAATGACGCCGTGTTTGGCCCAGAATGCACCACAGCGTTGACACGTGTATTTATAGACAACACGCGTCTCAACAACATAGGGATCCGATCTGTGTCCGGATCTGTAAAGCATGAATGAAATCTTCAGGATAACCATTGCTAATTATAAGTAATTTTTGAGTTTGATAACTTCAGCGTAAAAAGATGATACGAAGAGCAGATTTTAAAATATCGATCAAGAAGAGTATAGACGAGACCACGTTTAAAAGATAGCGGAATAAAACTGTCAAAATTCGTGAAAGTATAGGTTTACGGTAAAGTGAGGTGGAAACGCCATCAGAGTGATCTATGATCAGATGATGACTAAAAAAGGAAGTGTGGCACTGGGATGGTCTCTAATTCACTAGTAAACGTGATATTAGGATGTTACGAGTTAAGATAATCTTGAAAACGACATGCATGATCTCGAGAGCGAAAAACAACAAAACAATCATCAATATGGCGTCGAAAGAAAAGAGGTTTAAATTCAAGTGGGCAGCTGGCTAACCAACTGCGTTCGTGAAAAGACGGTAAAATATTGGCAAATAGAGGACCAAGCGGAGGGCCCATGACTACACCATCAGTTTGTTCGTAAAGACAATTATTAAATAAAAAACAGTGACAATTATTTACAAAGTTTGCGAAACTGGGTAAAGACCGTGATAAAGAGTTTCATTTTGGACAGCCTTATTAACAATAATATCAATAGTTTCGTCAAGCAAAACATTGGTAAAAAGCGATTTCACGTCAAACTATCCATAAACACCATGTCGGTACCGAAGTAAAAAGAACGTAAATCTTCAAGAAATGAAAAAGTATCAGAAATTATATAAGGATTAGTTAAGAGAGACGTTAGAATATAGACAAGGACTTTCAAAGGTTATATGAATGAGTGGAGGTAGCAGAAAGGATAGGTCTATACGGTAGATTAGTTTTGTGCACCTTATGACCTTAGGTAAGCCGTGTAATGCCTGACTCGTACTCAGTCGTCTCTACAGGTTGGGGATAACGTACAGGGGGCCAAGAGGTTTATGGGAATAGTGAGAGACGACTGGGTACGAATCAGGTGTTTCACTCCCGTTTTTTAGATATTTTTTTAGCATAGAATAGTATTTCAGGGTCGAAAGTAATCATCGATGTAAAAAAAACCTAAAAAATGGTATTTTGAAGTAAGTATTTTGAGCTCTGAGATCACTACTATTTAGGCCACTATTACTAAGAACGTGTTCCAATGTGAGCCCGCAAAAAGTAATATTGTTTGTGACGTCAGATTCTCAATGCTATACGCTTGAATTTCAGTCGAGGTTACTTGTTTTCTTGTTTTCTTTGAGAAGTAAATGAAATGTCCAGCCTTTCAGACGAAGAATTTGAAAAAAGGACCTTATTATGAATTTACTTGACGAATTAGCCATGTGGAGTCTTCGCATTGACAATCTGACGTCACTTCGTCAACTCCAAAATCGGAGTCAGAAAAATAATACTTGCCATCGTAGAATCGCAAAAAGATTTCAACCGGAGTAATATTTAGCAGCTCTGCTTTATAAATACGTAAAAATATCGATAGGTAAAAATTTGATCGTAGTACCACTTTAAGAGACAGGATGAAATTACGGAGATGCTTTTCTCGGTGAGAATATTCGTCATTTTAACATCATAATCAGCCTCTTATGTAAATATAGACTTATATATACTGTAGATAGTTTTCACACATGTAATTAATACTAACGAAACGTAACGTCAACGTAACGTCAACGCAACGAAACGTCAGTAAAAATGTTTTAAAACTTGACTTGTTTCCATATTATTATGGCAATACATTTACGTATATTGAGCACAATACACATGGCACAGACTTTCATGTCTGAAACCAAATGGTTAGAGCTGTTGAAATGGCGGCCGGGCTACAGGTTTGTCAACATCATTGTTACTTCGATTATTATTATTATTATTATCATACAATATGTAACCTCATGTTACCATACAAATGAAAATATGAATATATACGTCTATTTTAAAAGTTCATTAATTCAGGATTTGTCCATTCTTTGTTTCTACAGCAGAAAATATAATAATAATAATAATAATAATAATAATAATAATAATAATAATAATAATAATAATAATAATAATAATAATAATAATAATAATAATAATAATAATAATAATAATAATAATAATAGTTGATGTTTACTTTGAAGGAGATCACAACTCCACATATTATACTGTAATTGTCGTTTGGGAATAAACCACTGCAACCACTGCATTTTATTTTCCCAAAGAACTTGCAATATTGCATGGCACACAAATAATTTCCATTGTCCATTGAATTTTGACAAAGTGCACAATTCCATTGTCCACTGAATTTTCACAAAGTTAAGTAAATAATTTCTTGAAGACAGTTATATGTAAATCTTTAATTGATAGTTTATAGTGGTTCAAGTAGTCAATTTGTAAATTACCTCATTGAGCGAGATTTATAATTGTATATATAACAAAAGATTTAAATAAAGTTTCCATTATTATATTATTATTATTATTATTATTATTATTATTATTATTATTATTATTATATGTAACATCACGGACCACCCCATATGGTAATATAAGCCCGTTTGGGAGAGGGCGGGCGCGGGAGAAAGCGAGCGGAAGAATAGAGTTTAGACCACTGATCTCAAAAATACGACTGGATTGAGCTTTCTATTGAATCTGATGAGCTGATTTTGAAGCTTGCATATTTGCATAATGTAAATTGACGAGAGATCATTAGAAGCTCCGAGTTTGCAAGCAAATCAAACTGTTATGTTCGCGAAATAGGTTTAGTGTCTGGCCAATATATTTTCTTTTTTAATTCATAAAATCTTGAACCTAATTTCACGTCTCATATATTAGGCTTCTCTCACTGGATAATTAGAGCCAACGGCGGCCATTACTAAGGGCACGAATCATTTTACCCAGTAATTTGAAAAATGTCTTCTGGTCCTCTATAGTAAAATTATCTTATTTTGTCGATGGTAAGAGCACATAATCCAACAAAAAACCTCATAGGATCCTCAGTTGGTCCCTTAGGAATGGCTGACTTCCGGCTTCATTTTCTGAACAATAGTTGCTCGATCCAGTCTTCTTTCGAGATCAGTGGTTTAGACGCAAAAATTCTTCTAATAATAAACCCCCCCCCCCCCCCCCCCCCATATAGATAGGTACTTATAGTACGTATTCCATATAAGGAACAGCAAATACATTGCCAAAGTCACCAAGGACTAACATCAACCCCAAATCACCTTAATCCTAACCCCGCCAAATGTGTTATCCTAACCCTACACCTCGCGCAAAGGAATTAATGGTCACATCCCAACCATGGCTTATTTTTGGAAGTGTACGTAACGGTATGAGCTTGGCCTGTGTACAGCCTGGATACGCCCGGCTACATCCCGGGAGGTTATGAGCTTGGCTACGCTAGCTCTGCAAAACATTTTATAAAATAACAAACTAAAAACGCACGCGTTGATTGGCTGAAAGCCATATGGCAAACATGGGGTTTTCCCGCCATTTTTATAAAATGGACTGTAACTGTAAGACGAACCCTTCCTCACAAACAGCTAAAATGTCGATAAATATGTTCTGTGACAGCCAACCAAAAACGAGAAGATTCGATGCTTTTCTTCACGACGACGCTGTCTAGCGTGAGTAAGGAGAATGTATATTTTCATCATTTTAATAAAAGAGTCTTATTAAAGAAATACCTAATGGTTTCCGTGTTTGGATACTGTGACCCAAACACTCGGAAAGTTGCGAGACTGGAGAAAAGCGTAAAAAAACACGAGCCGCTAGGCGAGTGTTTTTTAGCTTTTCGAAAATCGTGCAACTTCCCAACTGTTTGGATCACAGTGTCCAAACACGGAAAAAACATTAGATATTCCTTTTATAAAATAGTACAAGAGAACGAGCAGCAAAACTTAAGGAAAGTTTTGGCGGGAAATTTCCGTGTTTGGATGGCTTGATCCAAACACGGGTATTGACCAATCAGAGCCTGCGTAGTAAACATGTCATTTTATAATACTTATTTCCTCAGTGTTATTTTATAAAAGAAATAGAAAACATCTTTCCGTGTTCCCATACGTTATAGAAACACTCGTGAAAGTTTGGGAGAACTCGAAATAGCGTGGAAACACTCGCCCTACGTGTTCGTGTTCCCACTGCCATTTCTCGTTCGCCCAAACTTCCACTCGTGTTTCTATAACTCTATGGAAACACGGAAAATGTTTTCTATTTCTTAAATGGATCGCATCTCACGCTCATGCATTCTGGCTTTTAGAGCAGAAGTAAATTTCCACGCTAGGTTCCGTTTTTGGAGGGTGTCCTTTGAGAGAAAGTAGACTGCATAAAGAAATAGTACACATGGAAATTAGTGTTATTTAACAGGATTGAGAACTCATTTCTTTGTGTTTAGAAAACGGATGAGAACATTCACGAATCAATATTTTGAGAGAAATTCGACGTCAAAGTTCGCTAATTTTATTTTCTCTAACTGTTACTAAATAATGATTAAAAACTAGTACCATAAATTATTAATACAAATACGAATTACGAATTATTATCATGAATTGCTATAGACATGAATTATTATCGTCATTAACAAGTAAAATAATTAATTAATAAAAGAATAATACTTATGATTGTTAACCTAATGATTGTTCTAAAGTGAAATCATTTTATTTTAGATGTTCATTCAAACTAACTGGTCGTCGAAACCTATCTATGGTTGCCCTCTGTTGCAGAAATTGCCTTGTTCGTCTAGTAGTAATGGCGTCGTGGTGGCTTCGAAGGTCCTTCTCTTTCGACCTTCGGACTGCTCGTCTGCGCACTTTTAGACCTGTTTAAAATGACGTCACATTGCTCCCCCTTTAATTCGCCGAGCGTGCATTTCACGTACTTTTCCACGTGCTTCACAAGATAAGACTCCGGCACTGAACCCTGGGACAGCACTTGGTAGTGGAAATCTTGAATGCTGAAATTTCCGGCTAACCTCGACTTGGCGTACTTGCGCAACTGCACAAGCTTCTGCTGACCCAACATATAAGCCGTGGCTTGGCCAGGAACACCCTGGTAACGAGTGACTTCTTTTTGGGCCAAATCTGTATCATCCCATGCGTATTTTGAAAAATACTCCAGTGCTGTGGTTCTAAATTGAACACACTTACTCAGTTGTTGTTTACAAGCGTAAAACGCACAAATTGTTGCAAGTTGTACTGTCAACGAAGGCATGAACAATGTTATGCTACCATCTGTAAACGATGTTGTGCTGCCAACTGTGAATAATGTTGTTCTACCAACTGTAAATAATATTGCACTACCAACTATAGACAATGTTGTACTATGAACAATGTTGTACTACCACTTGTGTACAATGTTGTACTACCAACTGAAAACAATGTTCTACTGCCAACTGTGATCAATGATGTGCTGGAAACTATGAACAATGTTGTACTGCCAACTGTGATCAATGATGTGCTGGAAACTATGAACAATGTTGTGCTGCCAACTGTGATCAATGATGTGCTGGAAACTATGAACAATGTTGTACTACCAACTGAAAACAATGTTATACTGCCAACTGTGATCAATGATGTGCTGCCAACTATGAACAATGTTGTACTGCCAACTGTGATCAATGATGTGCTGGAAACTATGAACAATGTTGTACTACCAACTGAAAACAATGTTATACTGCCAACTGTGATCAATGATGTGCTGCCAACTATGAACAATGTTGTACTGCCAACTGTGATCAATGATGTGCTGGAAACTATGAACAATGTTGTACTACCAACTGAAAACAATGTTATACTGCCAACTGTGATCAATGATGTGCTGCCAACTATGAACAATGTTGTACTACCAACTGTAAACAATGTTGCGCTGCAACTATGAACAATGTTGTAACATACTACCGACTGTGAACAATGTTGTACTGCCAACTGTGAACAATGTTGTACTACCAACTGTGAACAATGTTGTACAGTACAACTTGTACTGCCAACTGTGAAACATATTGTACTGCCAACTGTAAACAATGTTCACCCCCCAACATTTTAAATGGGGGGCTGAGCCCCCCCCCCCCCCCCCAACATCAGGACAAGCGTTCCTAAATTTAATGTTTTTTTCCAATTATAGAGGCTAAGAGAGAAACTACTCAGTTTAGTTTTAGTTTAACAGCTTTATTGGACACGTCTATGTGACATACTAATAAAAATACATAGATACAAGAAAAAATAAAAGACGGGCCCAACAGCCGGGTTTGCGCGAACGGGACACGGTCCCATGCGAGGCGCAGCCCTACGGTAGGAAAACATACATCATAAAAATACATGAAAGGGACAATAATACATATATACATAACAGTTTAAGCCCGATGACAGGGGCAGTCGCGCACAAGCGACCATGTGCAGGACATGTCTATATGTTCCAAATGCAAAGTTCTTACAGTCACTAGGAAACAAAATCCGTATTTGTTTCCTTATAGTCTACAAGATAATTTACTGGTGAGAACAAACACCGAATCTGACCTTGGCATCACTGTCTCAGAGGACCTAAAATGGGATGCCCATGTTGCTAAAATCGTTTCTAAAGCCAACAGAATGTTAGGTCTCCTGAAAAGAACTTGTTTTAATTTGACCAACCCAGCAGTAAGAAAAGTTCTTTATCTGTCACTGGTTAAATCTCAACTATCTTATGGTACTGAGGTGTGGTCACCCCACACAGGTAATTTGATGAAGAAAATTGAAGGAGTCCAAAGGCGGACTACACTCTGGATTACCCGATCGAAAAGAGGGGATTTTACCTACATCCAGAGACTGAAGAAACTTGATCTTCTCCCTTTGTGTTATGAAAGAGAAATGCGCGACTTAACTTTTTATTTTAAATGTCAACACAACTTGATTGACCTTGATATCGACAACTATACCTCTGTCCTGAATAGTCGTACAAGACAGGGTTGTTCCCAGTCTTTTCTCCGAACTCCCTTTTGTAGAACTTCGACGTTTAAGGCCTCGTATTTTAACAGAGTTGTGAAGATATGGAATACTGTTATAAAACTTCTTCCTGATCTTCCTGAGCATCCACTTTCCAAATTTAAGTCTGAAATTCGTCAGGTTTATCGCCAATTGTTACATGAAACGTTTTCTCCTGACTTCCCATGTACATTCTCACTGTCTCGATCATGCTCTTGTCACCTGTAACTTTATATTTAACTTATGTTTTATTTTTGTGTAACTTTGTTTTGTTTTTTTTATCTTTTCTATTTTTCTTTTTATATAATTATGTCATGTAATGGTGGGCACCTTGCATGGGACCTAGTCCCGTTCGTGTCCTGCCTTTTTGGTCACATTCAATGTATATGTTTGTACTTTAATTTACCTGTATCTACTGCTTTTGTTCTGTTACTATGTATTGTATGAAATGTTGCCCAAATAAAGTTGTTAAACTAAACTAAAAACTAAACTATATCAAAAGTATTATTAAGTAAAGAAAAATATAAGTTACAAAGAAACCCCATAAAAGAAGCAGCACTATGGAAAGTATGTAATGGGGCTAACTTGCAAATAAAGTTGAAGGTTTAGGCAACCCCTAAACCCTTGCCATGCGAGTGTTATTTTGGTTCCCAGGACCGTCTGGCAATACTAGGCGCAAAAATGGCGTCACATGGTAAGAGGTAGCAGGTATTAGCTTGGATTCATTTGAACTATGCTTGCCGTAGAAATAGATGAAAACGTTTGCTCAAATTGCTGCAAATTGTCTTTCCTAGCTTCTAGATTTCAAATACCAGCACACACCCCTAAAAATGCAGTCAGTGATCACCGGCTTGTCAACTTCAGCCCCCCCCCCAACTTTAAATCCGTTCCTACGCCTCTGTAAATAGTTGTTTTAGTCTGAAAGTAAATCATTGTTTTAGTCTGAAAGTAAATAATAGTTTTAGTCTGACAGTAAATAATTGTTATTCTGAAAGTAAATAGTTGTTTAGTCTGAACGTAAATAATTGGTCTTCTGAAAGTAAATAGTTGTTTTAGTCTAAAAGTAAATAATTGGTATTCTGAAAGTGAATAATTGTTTTAGTCTGAAAGCAAATAATTGATCGTCTGAAAGTAAATAGTTGTTTTAGTCTAAAAGTAAATAATTTGTCGTCTGAATGTAAATAGTTGTTTTAGTCTGAAAGTAAATAATTGGTATTCTAAAAGTAAATTATTGTTTTAATCTAAAAGTAAATAATTTGTATTCTGAAAGTAAATAGTTGTTTTAGTCTGAAAGTAAATAATTGGTATTCTGAAAGTAAATAGTTGTTTTAGTCTGAAAGAAAATAATTGTATTCTGAAAGTAAATAGTTGTTTTAGTCTGAAAGTAAATAATTGGTCGTCTGAAGTAAATAGTTGTTTTAGTCTGAAAGTAAATAATTGTATTCTGAAAGTAAATAATTGGTATTCTGAAAGTAAATAGTTGTTTTAGTCCGAAAGTAAATAATTATTTTAGTCTGAATGTAAATAATTGGTATTCTAAAAGTTAATTATTGTTTTAGTCTGAAAGTAAATAATTGTATTCTGAAAGTAAATAGTTGTTTTAGTCCAAAAGTAGATAAGGTAGTCTGAAAATAAATAATTGTTTTAATCTGAAAATAAACAGTTGTTTTAGTCTGAAAGTAAACAATTGTTTTAGTCTGAAAGTAAATAATTAGTATTCTGAAAGTAAATGCTTGTTTTAGTCTAAAAGTAAATAATTGGTATTCTAAAAGTAAATAGTTGTTATAGTTTAAAGTAAATAATTGGTAGTCTGAAAGTAAATAGTTGTTTTAGTCTGAAAGTAAATAATTTGGTATTCTGAAAATAAATAGTTGTTTTAGTCTGAAAGTAAATAATTGTTTTAGTCTGAAAGTAAATAATTGTATTCTGAAAGTAAATAGTTGTTTAGTCTAAAAGTAAATAATTGGTATTCTAAAAGTAAATAGTTGCTTTAATCTGAAAATAAATAGTTGCTAGCTAGGCTGAAAGTAAATGGTTGTTTTAGTCTGAGAGTAACGAGTTTGGTAGTCTGCAAGTAAATAGTTGTTTTAGCTGAAATGTAGCGTTTGTTCCTTTATCTTGTCTACCCTTTTTTGCTCTATTTTATTTAGTGGCGATCCCTTGTTTTTTTGCTGTTTTGTACCTGACTATTGTTTTTTCTCGTATACCATTCACCTTGTCACCTTGATGTCTATATAGTAAATTTTGTATTTCTTATCGTGATTAAACCCTCTAGCTCAGCTGCCCAATATTGTAAGTCAGATATCGTTTCTTGCTCCACTTTGTATTTTGTTAGTTTGGTTTTCTTGAATGGGTTATCCCTTTTGTTTAATAACTTTCCACCGTATGTGGTTGAGTATTCAGCTATGTATACATTTTCCACGTACTCCAACTCGTTCTTATCCCAACTATTAACGTTTACAATTAGTTTTATTTTGTGGTGTTGTTTGATCTTGAATTCCATAGTGTCAAACATTTCTTTGTCTTTTAAATTACAAGTCACCATTGCAATCATTCCTTTACAGATTGGATACGTTTCCTTATTTCTGTTAAAAAGTAAAGTTTGCCTTATGTTTTTTTTTCGTATGAACCTCTCGCAACACTCCTACACGACTTCCGCCCTTGTCTTGTTTAGGTAGCATATGTTGTCGTGGGAGTTTATTGGTGGTGAGATAAAGTCTGATATCTTACAATACCTTAGAACTTTGGCTAGCAATTGATATATTGGGTATATTTTAGGATTTCTCTACTTTGGGCACATTTCTTTAATGTCTATGCAATAAAACATTGCAAATAACTCTTTTATTTGAAAGAACTCTTGAAACTATAAAGATTAACTAATTTTCCATATCTCACTTCACTCTTGAGATATTAAGATTTGTTTGATATCTAAATGATCATACTTATGAGACCACACTGCATAATAACATATTGAAAACGCTCATATATCCTTGAGATTATGTAATGAAAACACTTGAAATGCAGGTGCGTGGATATATCCAATGACATCAAATATGCAATTCAACAAACGATTCCATGTGATAATGGTAAAGATATACAGAATTTTTCAATAAGTCATTTGCATTGTGATGATAAGTATGATCATTTACATATTAAACAAATCTTGATATCTCAAGAGTGAAATTAGATATAAAAAAGTTGTAAATGGTTAGTCTTTATAGTTTCAAGAGTTCTTTCAAACGAAGGAGTTATTTTATAACTGAATCTTTCTTTGCCTAGACACTTAATCGTTTGATTTGTTAAGTAGTCGTGGTGTATTTGTGATCCACCCTCTACTGGAACGCATTGGTTTGGGTCACCGAAATTGTAAACCCGTAAATCGTATAGTGAGAATGCCTCGTATATTTTTGTCACCCAATTGCTAGGTGTCATTAAAAACTCCTCTACATAGATTATTTTCCCTCAACGCTCTCTATATTTCTCCATTTTCGTTCACAAAAGTATGAGTAAAAAATATGGCACATATCGTTTACTTCTTCTCTAGCTACTAACGCTATAGTTATTCACTATTTTTTTTTACGTTTTCTATTATAAAAGTACTGTAAATAATGATAGGATTAGTGAGTTGTTAATGTTTTTTTTATAGCATTTCACATATAGCCGCTCTGTATTTCCACAACTACCGTTGTATATGCACCCAGTGCCGTTTAGGTGTGCAGTCGTTTATGTCCATGTTTTCACGGTTATGTTTTTCGAAGTACATAAGTTTGCTTTCTGTAACGTACGCCTTCCCTATCGGTTTAGTGGAGAATTTGACTTCCTTTTTATTTCTGAATTTAACTTTTGGGTTAGTAATATAGATTGCGTCAGTGTTGATACCATATAATTTTGACTCCTCTTGATAACACGCCATACTGAGCTCGGGACATCTCAGGATACCTTGACTTATCATAAAACGATTAATGCTTGTATTGTCGTTAAATATGCGTTTACGTTGTTGCTCTCTAATATACGTACCCCATAGGTGCCATACTTTTAAAGCGCTATATTTTTCTTAAATTCCGACTTTTTTTCTTAAATTCCGACTTTTTTCTTAAATTCCGACTTTTTTCTTAAATTCCGACTTTTTCTTAAATTCCGACTTTTTCTTAAATTCCGATTTTTTCTTAAATTCCGACTTTTTCTTAAATACAGATATTCTGTTAGTGGAAGAAGCTCTTTTAACATTGTTGATGCTATAATGAGTTTATAATGAGATAACCGAGAAAGCATATGTATGCCGAAAATGCCTCGCGCGTTTGAAGAAGAAAATAAACTTGGAACTGGCGCACAACAAATGTCTTTTTCCAAGTTTATCTTCTTCAAACGCGCAAGGCATTTTCGGCATACATATGCTTTCTCGGTTATCTCTACCATATGGTTATCCCATGGTAAACGCATTATAGCATCAACAATGTTAAAAGAGCTTCTTCCACTAACAGAATATCTGTCTTTGGGATCATGTAGTACCAACGAACACAAGAACATGAATAATTTATAAGATCCATGCATGGTTCCGACAAATCCGCTATCCGCCATTTAGTCGGAATTTAAGAAAAAGTCGGAATTTAAGAAAAAAAGTCGGAATTTAAGAAAAAGTCGGAATTTAAGAAAAAAAGTAGGAATTAAGAAAAAGTCGGAATTTAAGAAAAAAGTCGGAATTTAAGAAAAAGTCGGAATTTAAGAAAAAAGTCGGAATTTAAGAAAAAGTCGGAATTTAAGAAAAAAGATGGAATTTAAGAAAAAGTCGGAATTTAATAAAAAAAAGTAGGAATTTAAGAAAAAGTCGGAATTTAAGAAAAAAGTCGGAATTTAAGAAAAAAAGTAGGAATTTAAGAAAAAGTCGGAATTTAAGAAAAAAGTCGGAATTTAAGAAAAAGTCGGAATTTAAGAAAAAAGATGGAATTTAAGAAAAAGTCGGAATTTAAGAAAAAAAGTAGGAATTTAAAAAAAAGTCGGAATTTAAGAAAAAAGTCGGAATTTAAGAAAAAGTCGGAATTTAAGAAAAAAGTCGGAATTTAAGAAAAAGTCGGAATTTAAGAAAAAAGTCGGAATTTAAGAAAAATATAGCGCTTTAATAGTATGGCACCTATGGGGCTCCGTACTAATAAGATATATACATGCTATCTTGTTTTAGTTTAAACTAAAACAAGTTTCAAATTGATCGTAATTGATCATAATTGATCGTCTGAAAGTAAATAGTTGTTTTAGTCTAAAAGTAAATAATTGATCGTCTGAAAGTAAATAGTTGTTTTAGTCTAAAAGTAAATAACCGGTAGTCTGAAAGTAAATAGTTGTTTTAATCTAAAAGTAAATAATTGTTAGTCTGAAAGTAAATGGTTGTTTTACTAGTCTAAAAGTAAATAATTGATCGTCTGAAAGTAAATAGTTGTTTTAGTCTAAAAGTAAATAATTGATCGTCTGAAAGTAAATAATTGTTTTAGTCTAAAAGTAAATAATTGGTAGTCTGAAAGTAAATAGTTGTTTTAATCTAAAAGTAAATAATTGTTAGTCTGAAAGTAAATGGTTGTTTTACTAGTCTAAAAGTAAATAATTGGTAGTCTGAAAGTAAATAGTTGTTTTAGTCTAAAGGAAATAATTGTTGGTCTGAAAGTAAATAGTTGTTTTAGTCTAAAAGTAAATAATTGGTCGTCTGAAAGTAAATAGTTGTTTTAGTCTAGAAGTAAATAATTGGTATTCTGAAAGTAAATGGTTGTTTTACTAGTCTAAAAGTAAATAATTGGTAGTCTGAAAGTAAATAGTTGTTTTAGTCTAAAGGAAATCATTGGTAGTCTGAAAGAAAATAGTTGTTTTAATCTAAAAGTAAATAATTGTTAGTCTGAAAGTAAATGGTTGTTTTACTAGTCTAAAAGTAAATAATTGGTCGTCTGAAAGTAAATTGTTGTAGTCTTAAAGTAAATGGTTGTTTTAATTATTTCCTACATTTCTAAACACGGTGATTTTTTACCTTTTTGACCCACATGCATAGAAAGTATTGTGTTTGTGGTGTATAAATAGCTTGCGTATGTGTTTAAAAGTATGAGCTCCCGTGCGGGTGGACCGCCGGTGCGGGTGGGATCTCTGCAGAGACTCTGCTGAAGGTAACCCTTATACCGTAACCTCTCGTTGAGGGGGTAGGGGGAGCAGAGAAGGGGGGAGTTTCTCACTGACCATTTTTACTTTGTTAAACTGTATTTACATTCATCATTTTCAATTCAACAGATAATAAACTGCTTTTTATTCCACGCTTTTTCTTCGATTATTTTCAATTTACCTGTTATTACTGCTTAACTATTTCCTGACAGGCTGAAAAACATCCAAAATTGAACCACCTCTTTGTTCTATTGATATCTCTTGAAATAACCAAAACTGTTGCGAAAGCTATACATTTTCTGAAAGCCCAATAAACCGGCTTTTACATGTGCTTTTAAATTTCCCGAACAAAACATATTATGTTAATATAAATTAGCATTAATTATCATAAATCAGGTTGAAAAATTTACATTTTTCTAGAAAAGGCCGACTGCATCCGGTCATACGCGGTCTGTGCATGGGCCTTGGGGAGGTAGAAAAGGCGGGCGAAGGGTTATTGCGGAACATATTTTTAGTGATATCAATGAATGGGATTATTTTGATCAGTCAGCTCGTCCGAACAGGATATTTTTTATTTCTGCGTGGCAATATGTTTTAGCAAAAATTTCAAAATATTGTTTAAGAAGACATTGAGTGTGTGATTTGGGACTGATCCTAGTCCTTTTTACGACATTTTTTATGACACCGCAGTGCAGTTATATATAAAGCTTAGTGGTTGAATCAATTGCAAAAGTTTACCTGTTCATCCCTCGATAATGAAGTCCAGTGTCAACAATTAAGCGCAATGCTCTCCAGATCTAAAAATAGAAAGTCAAATATATTCATCAATAATCTGAACCCAAACCAATCTCGTACCCAAAAGCATTTTGTCCACCATTACCACTTACCTGCCATTTTAACATGCCATATTTCTGAAAAGGATTGTTTTTGTAAGTGTCAGTGTCTTCAGCTATGACAGGGTTTTCCGAGTACAATCCCCAACCTTCGATAAAGAATGTTGAGAAGATTTGATCATCTATCCACTTGGGAACACCACCGTACTTGTCTCTGAAGTATTCTGCTTGTGCTATATAGAGATTAACGTGGTTATATATAATAAAAGTCTTTATTAAAAGACACACAACAAACTACGTGTGACTTTACAATATTGAATAAAAGCTATAACTAAGCTGGAAACTAATTTATATATTATATATTATATATTATAAATTATAAATTAAATAAAAATAATGATAATAAATAAAACAAAATATTGTATAGTTCAGAGTAAGTAATATGTTATTTAATAAATTAAAAAGATATATTTACAAATTCTCGTTTGAACCTTTATGTTTTACTTTAGGGAGTAAAAACGTGTGCCCTCGCTCTCTAAGAGCTCTCCCTGTTTTGGGAGAAAATAAGTCGTATAAGACATGTTCAGGGCTTCTATCTCTCTTAAATTGAGTACAACTCGAAAGGCTCGCTTAAAGAAGCTGACGATACGATCTAAGTATTTGCCTTGAAAGGCAATCAGAGCCCAAAACGTCTAGTCCATAGAGAAATAGTTACAATATTATAATTTATTATATGGATATGAGTAAAATACCGTAAAATATGCCACTGATATATTCCGTATTTTACGGTAGTGTGATATGAAGTCATATCTTACGCGGGAACGTCTCGCGCGGGACCCACGCTAATTCCCGCCATTTTGCCCTTTCTGTTTTGGATATACAATATGGCAACTTCTCGACATTTTGTCGATGTTTCCGACGCTGATTTGGCAAGGTTTTCTGAAGAAAATGAAAATGAGAACACAAAAAGAAAGACTAAGTCCGATTTGGCGATCTTCAGCGACTATTTATCCTCGATAAACGAGCCGAGAGACATAACATTGTTGCCGTACGGTGAGCTACAAAAAATCTTGAACTTTTATCCATATAATAAAAAGAACATTTCACGGTGGCTTTGGAAATATGACTTTTATTTTCTCGTGTTGAAAACAATATTTTACTCACTCGCTGCGCTCGTTCGTAAAATATTGTTTTCACCACTCGAAAATAAAAGTCATATTTCCGCGCCACCGTGAAATATCCTCTATATACCATGGCAGATATTTGTTCGCATTGATCAATTTTATATTTTCCTCTGATTTTTTCCATCGTTGTTCTGAGTCGGCTAAAGAACACACATATCAAAATTTAATCAAATTTGGTTAACTATTGCCTACTTTTCTAAACACGGTGATTTTGGTTCACTAGCTGCCACGAATCATCACCCACTGCATAGAAAGTAGAACTGTTTATTAGTTAAGAGTTCCTGTACGGGAGGACGGGTGTGTAAAAACTTGAGTTAATATGTATATGATTGACATTTCTAAACGAACACCGAACACGTGATCATAATTTATTATTAGCAGATTCTCGTGTCAGTGTTGTGAAGTTGTAAGGAGTGTTTATATAGTTCATATTCAAGGTTCAAATACAGTCAGATCAAATAGTGTACAAATTGAATAAATAAACTCGTCAAATACCAACATAGTGGTCCTTCGATAGCCGGACGATCGGGAATTCAGAAAAATGGAGCTTGACCTCAAGAAACAGATTCGAATAAGAGCGGGCCATCGATCGTATATCAAGAAACTCGTTGCAAGTGCAGAAGGATTAACGAAAGTTGAAGACCCGGACATGAATTACGTCGAGTGCATGAAAATTACATTGAGTGACCGGATGTCAACATTGCAAGGCCTCGACGATGCCATTCTTCAACTTGTCAAAGAGGAAAATATCGAAAAGGAAATCGAGGAAGCGGGCGAATTCAGGGAATTGATTCAAATATCCATGGTAAAAATAAACACTCTGATTAAAAAGCTTCACGTTACAACGTCGCCAACGCAAAATAACTCCGTCGTAACAAATGGGGCGCCAGTCGACATCGTTCAATCTCAACAAGAAACAACATCCGCATCGACCGAATCAACACAGGTACGAACCAAACTTCCGAAACTTACACTTAATAAATTTCATGGCGATCCGAAAGTTTGGAACGAATGGTGGGATAGTTACAAATGCGCGGTTCATGACAACACTCATATTTCCGAAGTGGAAAAGTTCAACTATTTACGAAGTCTTCTTCAAGGTACGGCGGCATCATCAATCGCAGGTTTACAGTTGACAGCCGTAAATTATTCGGTTGCACTCAAATTATTAAAGGAACGGTTTGCTCAAGAACAAACGATTATCAACGCTCATATGGACGCCATATTTAAATTAAAGGGTACGACGTCAACTTCGGAAGTAAACAAAATCAGAGAGGTCTATGATGGCATAGAAATTCAAGTCAGAGGGCTTCAAGCTCTTGGTGTCAAGTCAGAGCAGTATGGCACGCTACTCATCCCGATTATAATGTCGAAAATTCCAGAGGAGTTATGCTTGATTTTAAGTCGACAAATCAGTCAGGAGAATTGGAATCTAGATGAAATTCTAAAGCAGTTGAAAGCGGAATTAGAAGCAAGAGAGAGGTGCGCGAACGCAGCGATCAAAGAGAATTCAAAGAAAGTAAACACCAAATCGAATAGTGGGCGCTGGAACCGAAACTCAGCAGCAGCACTAACGGCGCAAGATTTCAAGGTAACCTGTACTTATTGTAGAAAGTCTCATCCTTCAGCCAAGTGTGATGTTGTGATCGATGTCCAAGCTAGAAAGGACGTTCTGAAAAAAGAAGGACGGTGTTTTGTTTGTCTGCGTAAATCACACTTGGCTAGAGATTGTCAAACCAAGTC
Organism: Chrysogorgia sp. JL179-B06; assembly: GCA_035772405.1. Lineage (NCBI taxonomy): Eukaryota > Metazoa > Cnidaria > Anthozoa > Scleralcyonacea > Chrysogorgiidae > Chrysogorgia > Chrysogorgia sp. JL179-B06. The sequence continues at coordinate 1,427,282 of JAYKKM010000475.1, read as the reverse complement.
TTGTTTCAAATGTCATAATCGTCATCACCCAAGTATTTGTGAATCGAAAATCACACGCCAACCAACACCACCAGACCAAAACCCCAACAACAAACCAACCTTCAAACCACAAGCAAAAACCAAAATGACTCATCCGTTACCTTGGTTACCGAAGTGAAAACGTCCGTATTGTTGCAGACGGCCAAGGTGATCATCTCTAGCAGTGATGACCAAAGGAATTCAATTCAAGCAAGGATACTATTCGATAGTGGAAGTCAACGATCGTATGTTTCCAATCGTATCAAAGAAACATTGAATCTACCTACTATTAAGAAAGAAACGCTCATGATCAAAACATTTGGGTCAGATGTTGGTCATCTACAGACACAAGACCTGGTGCAACTCGTAGTAAAAGGAGTGGAAACAGATGAAATTATCCAAGTCAACGCCTTCACCATGCCAATAATCTGTTTACCACTCAAAGGACAAGCCATTGAGTTCGCAGCTCAAATATATCCTCATCTGCAAGGACTGACTTTGGCAGACCCAGGTCCTGAGAATGGTGATGGAGCTGAGGTAGATGTTCTAATTGGAGCGGATTACTATTGGCATTTTCTAACTGGAGAGACAAGACGGGGGGAATTTGGTCCTGTGGCAGTCAAGACGAAGTTAGGCTGGATTCTCTCTGGCCCGGTCCAAGATTCTCCAGAGGATGAATCAACTCAAATCAATTTCTCCAACACACATGTTCTTCGAGTCGACACATCAACCACCACCAGAAATGAGCGACTAGAAAAGCAATTACATCTATTTTGGAATTTAGAAGGGATTGGAATCACCCCAAACGAAGAGAGTGTTCAAGATCACTTCACTAACAATATTGAATTAAAGGATGGCCGTTATGAAGTCAAGTTGCCCTGGAAACCCTTGCATCCAACCTTGCCAGACAACTATCAATTGAGTCGACAGCGACTAGGAGCTCTGCTTGGCAGACTAAGGTCAAAAGAAATTATCAATGAATATGATGCAATCATAAAGGATCAACTTGAGAAGGGAATAATTGAGCAAGTCAACATTAATAGTCCATCTTCAACAGGGAAGACGCATTACCTACCTCATCATCCTGTGATCAGACGGGACAAGAATACCACAAAGCTTCGAATTGTCTACGATGCTTCGGCGAAGGTAAATAAAAATCCATCCCTGAATGAATGTCTTTACAAAGGTCCATGCCTATTGCCAAAAATCGTAGATGTCTTGATCAGGTTTCGATCACACAAAGTGGCACTCGTAGCAGATATAGAGAAAGCCTTCCTCATGGTATCTGTGGCCCCTCAGGATAGAGAAGCTCTTCGGTTCCTTTGGCTAGACGATATAACCAGTGACAACCCCAAGGAAATCACCTACCAGTTCTGCAGAGTGGTATTTGGAGTAACATCAAGCCCGTTCCTATTAAATGCCACAATCGAGCACCAATTGTCAAACTGTGTTGAAGAAAGTCCAACACTTGTGAAGGAAACACTCGATAGCTTGTATGTAGACGACCTAAGCACTGGGGAATCAACCGTTGAGAAAGCCTTCAAGAATCACCTCGAGTTGAAAAGAATAATGAAAGCCGGAGGATTCAACTTGCGCAAATGGTGTTCCAACTCATCTGAACTTCGACAACGTATGGAAGCTCAAGGATCAAAGAGTAATCCAGAATATAATTCGTTACCCAAGAATGGAACAGTGGAAGAAGACACGACATATGCTAAGTCAGCACTAGGCACTAGGATCAGAGACATCACAATCCGAAACCGAAGAACAAAAGGTATTAGGATTAAACTGGAACTTTCAAAGAGACACTTTCGTGTTCAAGTTCGACAACATAATCAAGCTGGCTGGTGATCTACCAGTAGTAGAGATAGGCCGATTCTACGCCACTTTTTCAAATCCGGGGATTACCCCTCCAAAAACAACCTCACCCACCTCACCCACCTCTTCCACCACCCACTTCCCCAACCTTCCCCAACCCTCTCACCCACCTCTCACCACCCACCACCACCCTCTTCCACCACCTCTTCCACCACCCACTTCCCCAACCTTCCAAAACCCACTCACCCACCTCTTCCACCACCCACTTCCCCAACCTTCCAAAACCCACTCACCCACCTCTCACCACCCACCACCACCCTCTTCCACCACCTCTTCCACCACCCACTTCCCCAACCTTCCCCAACCCTCTCACCCACCTCTCACCACCCACTTCCACTACCTCTTCCACCACCCACTTCCCCAACCTTCCCAAACTCGTCTCTTCCCCAACCTCTTACCACCCAGGATACTGACCCACTTCCTGACCCACTTTCTCTTCCTCTTCCCCAACCACTTCATGACCCACTTTCTCTAACATCTTCCACCTCCTCTTCCCCAACCACTTCCCCAAATCTTCATAAAAAAATTCTCTAACCATTTCGGTTAGAGAGTTAGAAGTTCTAGTACCATTCGGGTAAGTCTGTTATGTGTTTGAAGCTGTCCGGGATTGTGTCTCCTTCTCCACCAGATTTCTTCCAGGCGATGTACCTGTCAATCAGACATAGGATAGCAACTGCTTGTTCCTCTGTTAACGTCTTGCTCTTTAATATATCTCTTAAACTTTCCACTAACATACCTTTATTTTATGTTACGTATTAAAATATTATTTATCAATTCTAAAGCAGTAGTTCAAGTACACCACATACCTTTTTCTAAGATCAGGATCTGAGACTAGGTTCTCATAATCTTCCTGCAGCTTTCTCCTTCTCGTAACTTGTCTTCTAACATACTCGTCATCCTTAAACTTAGTTCCTATCCCACATTCGTAGTCCACCTTCTCCCACTTCTGTACGTGTTTTAATGTTGCTATTTTCTTCTCCTCTGAGTCCACCATTTTCCACAACTTTCTTCTCTCCCATTGCTTATAATTCTCATGCTCCCCACACACCCCAAGCGGATCACTACCACATCCTATACAGTGGAGTCTTTCCTTACATATGTAGTGTAGACCCCATACGTCTTCCTTAAGTCTATAGACCTCGTCTCTTACCCATCCGTAGTGATGTTCCAATAACTTGAGGAGGATCACCTTCTTAGAACACTTCCCGACTAGGTGGGATATAGTCATGTAACAACTCACTATAGAGTCAAAGTGTTCTATTTTAGGTTGTAGCTGTGCAAGAACAGCGGAGAGATGTTTTCTCATCCTCAGCGTCTTCAAAGTTCTAAGGACCTTCTCTAGGGTAGCTGTGTTTCTGTCTATGTTCTCCCAGATATCCACAGGTAGTTTTTCTTCTTGCATGCCCATGAACTTAGTGAGATAATTTTTGAAACTCTCAAGTCTTTGAGTGTAATTTGAGGGTAGCATGATGTAACGACTCTCATCATAATCACCACTAATAACCACCAGTTCATCCATTACCAATCCGCATGAGACACAATGGACCGATCCATCCATCTCATTCTTGTCAGTGTGATTACATAGGTCTGTGTAATCAAGTTCACTGTTCTTATTACTACAACTCATCTCTTTATTACAGTGTATTTTTAAGTTACATCTTTTTTCTCTCCAGTGTCCTTAGTGTGGCTCATCACGTGCTTCCCCACAGTCAAACCACCAGATAATAATCCAAGAAAAGGAATCATAGGTGTCATCCAAGACATTACGGACTTCAGATCTCTCCTTAACATAGGATCTCTCATCAGCTTTGACTCCATCTCATCTGGTTTTTCAATAGCGTCAAGTCCACCTAACACCATAGCGAACTTTGAGAGAAACAAGTCGCACAGAAATATTGTGTTCCGCTCATGTACTGCGGTTTCCCAATCTCCATACACTTTGAGTATCACCTTTGCGCTAGCCTTGTTAAGGTAAGACTCGCTCTTCTTCATCTCTTCACTACCAACTAGTAAGAGTAGCTCTTTTCTTTTCTTGTTTACTTCTTCTTCATTGCACTCTGCTGCAGGTCTCATATCTTCAACCGCAGGCTCAACTTCCTCTTTCGCAGAATTAATTAGATCATTTGGGTCAACAGACATGTTCCTTTATTCTAATGTACAAAATTATATCCGTACGGATGCCTTAGACTTATCTCTAAACATGTGTGTCTCCCTTCCCGCAACTCTTTCATGATCGCCGCAATCTCATCTTTAGATGCTCCGTTTAGATAGTCGTTAATTAGCTCTAACATATCCTTCTTGTTAGTGTTGTGGAACGTTGTTATCTTTGAAATGTTCTCTCTGTAGGGTTTTGCAATGCTAGTCATCTGCTGTGTTAGGACAATAGTAGATAACCCGTAATGCCTACCTGAGTACCCTAGCTTTACAAGTTCACTAGTCCTGTTCTTAACGTCTTGTCCACTAGCGCAGTCATCTAATATGATAAGGGTGTTAGTGTCTGTGTATGTATTAACAACGTATTCTAACATAGTGTTAACATTGTCTTGTTCTAAGTGTTTCCATTCGTGATATGTCTTATTCCAAAGTATGGTTGGACAAAGTAGCACAATGAAGTCAAATACACCTTTGTACCTTGTTTCTAACATTTTAAGTAGATAGAAAGTCTTTCCACAGTAAGTGGGACCAACAATCATCATATTGAATGGAGAATTCTCTTTGTCCATGTTTTATTTTTCTTACACAAAATGTAAGAAAAGAAGACGTCTAGTATGAGATACTCTGAAGGTTACCTGACGATATGTTTAACAATGCGTCTGACAACACGAAGATGTGGCAGATCAAGTCAGTTGTAGTAGCCCGTTTCGTAATTTCTAGTAACACACCACTCTGGGTGTTCAAGATGTTTTTTCCTGTTCCATGTACGTCGTTGTGCTGGTGGTTCCTCAAGTCTATTGCTAACGCAAAGCTGTCTTTGTAGAACTTCCTGTGTGTTATATCCTGTTCTACTCCAACATCGCCAAACAAGCGTTCAGCTTCTGAGAAGAAGCGGGACTTAGGGATACCCTGGCTATAGACCTCATTAGGGACACCTTCTATGGTAACCTTAACACTGTCTATATTTGGGTAAACAAACTCCTCTGAGTCAACGATCGTGGCTTTGGTAAACAGTAGGACTACTCCTTTCATGCTTTTCCGTGGCAAGTTGATATTCTCGTTAATGAGAGTCGTACCTTTAGCCCACGACTTCTTTTGCATGAGTGTAATGTGGTCATATGGGAGTGACTTTCCAACCATATACACACTTGTGATCTCACTAGCCAGATCGATGTTATCTATAGTCTCGTACTCTAACTCTAAGTTCTCTAGAGAGTACCCTCCAACAGCACTACCAGATTGTGCAATCATGATATCACTAGCCAGTGGAAGTTTGATAGCAAACTGGAGGTTGTTACTCATTGAGTAAGGAGCGTACAACCCAGAGTCTCCTAGAATCTTGTCTAGAGAGATCTTTTGCTTTGTTCCAAAAACGCTATACACAAGTGCGTCAGAGACCTTTCCAACGTTTCCAGAAACTGCACCACTATCATCCTTTGATATCAACTTACGGAGATTCTCTCCACAAATACCATACTCCATCATCTCTTCCCTCTCACTCTCTGGTTTCCAAAGATCTTTATACACAGCGAAAGTAGACTCACCACTGTTGTCATATACAACCTCACCAGCCATCTTCAAAGTGAGTTGACTCTGTAAGAGTTTTGACAAGTTGTTAAGGAACCAGCTCTTTGCATTTGCATTCTTGAAGTTGAACAACAGTCCAAGACTTCCTGGAACTAGACATGAGTCTGGTTTGAGCTTCGGGATGTTAATATAGAGAGTCTCATTAGGGTTAGCACTATTTGGATTAAGAGTTACGACATGTCGTGTTCGTCGTCCTTTGATAGTTGACATGCTAGATTTCTTAGCATATGGGGAAAAATCTTTTTTACTACTCATTTATTATAGGGTTACTTATTTTGTATTCTTTTTTAATACAAAAACTCATAACTCACTACCTTCTCCTCCACTCTACTATCAGCCACACTATTCCTACAACTACAACCCAAAGGTTTTTCATTAATAGATTTAACAAGTTACCCCCACCTTTGATGATGGTGTAGACTAGGTTTGCTGCACCTACTGCCCATGGACCAAGTTTTGCAATAGCGTTCTTTACAGTCTTCGCGAATGATTTTACCGCACTTGCTCCTTTTACGACTGCAGATCTTGTTGCAACAACTATGGTTGTGATTAGACTCCCGACAGTGATAGCTAGTGTAGATGATACCACCCAGTTCTTTTTGAACCATTTCTTAACTTTTTCTAGTCTTGACACATCCTCCTCTTGTTCTGCTCGTGTCTCCTCAACGTCTCTCTGTCTCTCAAGTGCGTCTATGACATCCTCTATGTCAGACACTTCTTGGAAAAGATCTTTAGCAGTAGTGACATCACTATCCAGAATCTTCTCTCTAGCAACGTTACCTCTAACTTCAAACTCCTCTATCGTGAGCTGGATAGCTCCTCTATTACCAATCCTAGACTCTGGTAGTATTGTGTCAGTTGGGTTTAACACTCCTGAGACTACTCGTTTGTCTATTATACTAAGTCTTTCAAAGACTTTTGGTGATAGACTAGGAGTGTTTACATCTACCATTGGGAGATCCTGTATAGTTTCTACTCTCTCTCTACTCTCTCTCACTGCGTTCTCAACTAACTCGTCAAATTGGGAAACAGCGTTCATGTTTCTCTTAGCCGTGTTTTTAACAAACTCGTCGTTTGATCTGTTTAGAACTATCTTGTCAACAGAGGAGAACTCACCGTTTGTAAGTCTCTCCTTAAATATGACCTTACCATCTCTAACAGTAGTCCTTCTTCTAAGTTCAATAACACTCTCTGAGTAAGGATTAAGTTTATCTCCAATAGAGTCCTGTACATACTTGTCTAACTGTGCGAACGTGTCATTCCTTAGACGATGTTCCCTTAACTCAATCATACCACGTCCACCAAAACTTGTCTCACCTTCAATGAGATCGTTAATGTATGTTATTCTCTCAGTCACTAGTGGATCATTCTCAGCGAGTAGCTCACTGTTTAGAGTACCTAGAGTTGTGTTGAGTTCGTCTATATCAAAGTTGTCATACTCTGGATACATATCCTCCATCTCGAACTCTTCAAAGTCTTCCATTTTATTTATAGACTTTTAATCTTACTCTCAAGAATCCATGAGTTGTGTCTATTATCGTAACCAGACCATTTCACTAAAACCATCTTTTTCCTATTCACTACACGTCTTTTTAGAATCTTCTCTACACGATGTGTCATGTCTTCACGCTTATCTATAGCGGATAACTCCTCTTCGTAGAACTTTCCAATGATGTCTTCCCCAGTATCATCACTAATAACGTAGACATTTGGATCTCCACGAACCACCTTACTCACAGAGAAGATCTCCTCTGTAAAATTTGCTTCATATCCTTTGGTGAATGTACCTTTGTACTCACTTATTCTAACCTTGTCTCCAAGTTTATATTTTGGAAGTGGAAGCTCACCAAACACACTACCAAAGAGTGTTAACCATACTTGGTTTTCGTTCATCTTTGTAACACTCACTGGTTTCATAAGAATAGTACTATGCTTTGTGTTATTATAGTTGTTAGTAAGATCACTCAGAACGTCAATCCACCTATATGTTCCTTTGCTATAGAAGTACTTCCACATACCACTTTTCAGAGTCCTGTTGAATCTCTCAACCACAGCCGCTTTCTTGTCAGAGTTTGTAGAGAAATACACTATATCATGCTTCTTCAACAATGACTTAACACCTAGCTACATTGTGAAACTCCATACCATCGTCAAACTGTGCTAGTCTTGGATAAATTCCAAATCTTTCATGGAACTGGTGTAATAACTCGTCCACAGCTTTTGTCATGTTCTTTGTATCTTTACGATACACAGGAATACAGAATGCAAACCGACTAAGAATTTCAACACATGTGAGAATCCAATAGTAACCATTGTTCTTGTTTTTGTATTTCCCCATATCAATGAGGTCTAGTTGAATTTGTTCACCGAGATACGAGACCCATGTCTTTCTAGATCTATGATGTCTCACTATAGACTTGTATCGTGTGTAAGTGTCTTGGGTTTTTAACCACTCTTTTACGAATCTCTTACTCACTGAAAGCGAGTTTTCCTTTGCTTTTTGATACAACCTCTCTGCACTTTGATAACCAGTTACAGGGTCGTAGTACAAGTCTCTAAGACCTTGTTCTATCACAACACTCTCTTCCATCATTTTTTATTGAATGCTTATATCAATCAAAACATTACCAAAACTTTCAGATATACCCTCTACGTTCGTGTCTGTGTGAAAAGACAGGTTGTTGTAAGTACCGCAACGAATAGGAACAGAGGACTCGACAGTCGCAAAATGTGTAATGTCACCGCTTAATGACATGTTTGTTGGAATAGGGATAACTGCTATGATACTAGACCGTTTACCACGTGTGTTAATAGTCTCATCTACAAGTGTATCACAATGAATTTCTATGAATCTTAGATCCCAGTTGATGTTTATCACGTTAGGACTATTCTCTACTCCTTTTCCTAATAGCGTGTCAGTTGGAAATCCAAGTAACTCGCCAAACTTGTACAACTTAATAGGATGTGTAGTCTCTAGACTACATGTATGGTTGTATAGGTTGTGAGTTAGTGTTATTCCGATGTCTTTCTTTTCTGCGAAGTAGTTTGCAAGACCACTGAAAGTCCAGTAACCCTCTGGTATTGTATGTTTTACAGAGTTGAACTGAATAGTGTCATTATAGTCCTTAATCACGTTCTTATGATTCCAAAACACTGTCACTGACTTTACAACCAAAGTAGAACACTTTCGAATCGTTAGACTCTTATCCAACACGACTGTCTTTCTACCTCCTTCAACGTATACAAATAGTTTACTCATTTATTTGTATAATAAAAAATGAACTATGAGAACGCAGTCAAGAATTCTAGGATCGCAATTAAGAAAGCGAGGTCAGATCTTATACAAAAATATCCATATGCTACACTGAGTAAGTTCGAGTTTGACCCATCTCTAACACAACAAGGAGATGTGAAAGGAGTAGATATATACTTTCGAAATAGTGACATACTCTCAACTGACATTACCAGTAGTACATTCAAACATGATAAGAGTATGTGGAAGTGGTTACATAATAACACACCTTTCCCAAGAGTGTGGAACAGTGGTGGCACAGTACAAAAACTCATACTGACAGAGAGAGCTGGTACCTCTGATGCTATATATCCTCCATACATACTTAACTATCCTGTTAACGACTTTAATATCTATGTTGACGATAAGAACCACTTCATGTCTAGTCTTCCAAAAATAGTCATAGACACAAAAAAGTACTATCAGGATGGTCCAAAAGGAGGTATGATCAGTACGGTGTGGACTCTATCAAAGAGTTACTATCAAGCTATCGCTGCTATGTACATAGCCACGTACAGATCTGGAGTTTCTTTACAAAACCTAACACCAAACCCTGATATTCCCAAACAAATTACAAGTCTAATGAGATTCCACGTGTATTTCACTATGAGAAGGGTAATGTTTCGTCTTGATAAGAGTGGTGTTGATATCGCTGACATTCTCAGGTTGTACGTACCTGATTGGAGAGTGTTAAGAAGTCATCTCCCTTTAGGTGGTAATTGGGTAAGTATTATCAAAGATATGCAAGGAGACTACAAACGCTACTGTCCAAGAGTAAGTGATGGAATCACAGAGTTAGGTCAGGAACTCTTAAACCAGTCTATAGAGGTGTATGTCTATGCTCTACTTGGTGCACAAGCAAAGTCTAAGCAAAGTATTGTAGGTGGTCGTGCTAGTGCTCGTGAAGTTCAACAAGTTTTTAGAAATATCGTAGAGGATGCAGTTGTACAATATTCACCAAGTACGTGGATTAATCTTATGAATAAGGCTATTAAAGACACAAATGTCAAATTAGACATGGCAGTCACTCCAAACACGTGGCTAATACCTAGAAGTATGGTCTTACTAAAAACACCTATTCCAGGTTACAATAATTTACTAAGAGAGTCGTCAGAGACGAACATGGTATTTGGATATAATAGTGAACTAAACTTTAAAAAAACTCGTGAGAAAAAGAAACATACTGATGGAGGTGAACACTTAGAAGTACTAGATCATGACACTAAGAGTGAGAAGACTAGAAAGATAACACCTCCTGAGAAGTCTAACGTTGTACTACCTATAGTACTAGTAGCGGTGGGAGTACTGGTAAGTAAGTTTGTAGTGTAAAATAAAACATGAGTGTACATTGTGGGTACTACAAAGACAGTGCTTCACCTGAGAAGAAAGAACCATACAAGACTATTTTTAACATCAACGTGTCTAACGCGGTGATCACACCTCACACTGGTAGGACTAGAGTTACAAAAGTTAAGGATGGGGACTCCTACTTTCACCAAGATATCTACAGTAAAAGTCCTTCAGTTGGTGATGGTTTCATTAGAAATCTAAGGAGGTCTACGATGTTGTTTAAATGTCCTCAAATTACTTATATCAACGTATCTATCTTCATTGTTTTCAAACTACTGCATATACAAACACAAGGGGATTGGGGTTACATCGTTGGTAATGATATTGGTAGTAACGACAAGTTTATTGCCTACAAGTCAAATACAAACAACAAACTAGTGTACGGTGGTGGACAACCACCAAACGAGTACGAGTGTACAATTCCATCGAGCATCGTAACATCTGAGAAACACTTGATATCATGTCATTGGCTAATGACTGGAAGTCATATACGAGTGAACGATATAAAACTAACTGACTCGGAATTCACGGCGAACGCCAAAACCAATGGAGCCTCGTTTGGATCTATATTTGTTAATGAAAGGTTCTCGTTCACAGGTGGTTTTTACAAACCCATCTCAGGTGATATATATGGTCTAAAGATCGTGAGTGGTTTTCTAGAACCAGACGACATCAGTAGTCTGAACAAGAGTATGATGTTAGAGTATAATATAGTGTAGGTGAAAGATTACATATAGTTACCAGCTATATGTAAAGTTAAAATAAAACATGAGTATACACGTTGGATATAGTCAACCTAAAAAGGTAGAGACACCACACGAATCAAAAAAAATTTTCAAGTATACACTAAACTATCCACTTGCATCACTTTGGGTTGCATTGCACTCCATTAGAGAGTCTTCTGGTGGTTATAGATACATCTCGATGGAAGGATTTTCAGACGAGACAACACTGACACTCATGTCTCACTCGTTTAGTACAAACTCTGGTAAAGATATGGTAGAGTGTACATTGAAATACTCTATAGAAGTGATGAATAAACTTGGAAAGTATAGTTACTACAATCTAGAGACTTTAGATCTGATGACACTAAAAATTCCAAAGAAAGGTGGAATATTTAACATATTCTCACTCAACAAAGAGTACACACTTTCTAGGATAATGAACACAACAAATATCTTCAACAACATTATGTTCTCTGTCTACTTTACTCAAACAAAAGGAACACTATCTGAAGACACGTCTATGATAGACTTGTATATTAAAATGTAATTATAAAGTAACATGGGTCAAAGGGATAAGAAGAGTGTTATAAATTTCAACCACATATGTAGTGACTTAGGTGAAGACAAAATTAAAGAGCTAAAAGATCTATACATTCACTATCATAAGTACTCTACTTGTTTCAAATGGCAATGGAGATGTTTAAAAAGGCTAATTTTAATCTTGAATATGACAAGTATTGGGTTAACAGCCACAGGTTCTATAGTTGGAGTTATAACACTTAATCCTATAGTCCTTGGATCACTGACTGGGCTTGGTGTATGTCTACAAACTTTTATCTCAAAGAAAAAACTAGACTCCAGAGTTAAAGACTACAAAACTGCATTCATTGCATACAACAAGATTCTAAACCAACTAAAGTCCTATCTACGTGGAGTAACGTATGATAAGGTCATGTTTCTAACAGACGTTAAAGTCATAGATGACTTCATCACAGATCTTGGATTGTCAATAGAAAAGAAGTCTAAGAAGTATGAGAACAGATACGAGTGAGTAACAAATTTTGTAATGAGCGATCATTACAAAAAAAATACACAGAATCTCTACTTGAAAGGGTCGTCAGGAATAAATTTCTTCTGTTGTGCAAACTTAACAGCTACTGTTCCAGCAGTGATAGCAGCAGCGAGTTTTAATGTTCCTACAACATCACTGGGTGTGCCTAGAGACTTTCCAAAAACTTTCTTTACAACCATACTTACACCAACTCCAGCTGCAACGTAGAGAAGGGTGTCATACACTTCGTTCATCATTACTTTACGATCTGTCATCCTTTTATTATAGTACTCTTTTTCTAGTCAAAAGACTCCATGTTTGTCTTGCAAGATACTGGAGAAGGTTTCTCTTGTGGTTTCTCCTGTGGTTTCTCCTTAGTCTCTACTACTTTCCCTATTAGCTTATCTTTGCGGTAAGCGAAGTACAATGCACCAACACCTGTGATAGCACCAACGAGTCCAATCACGTACCCAAAGTCTACTTCACCAGACTCTATCTCACTGTCATCATTTGTGACCTCTCTCTCTCTAGTAGCTTTTTTCGCTTTCGTGTCTTTACTAATTTGACTGAGTTTCTTACCTGCTGCCACCTTCTTTGGGTTTTTAATTTTATCAGGATTGCTATTTGTAATCTCCATCTTTATCTTTACTAGAGTAAAACCAAAACACTGGGAAATTTACAAATATGGACCAATTTTTTTTCAAAACACTGGGAAATTTACAAATATGGACCAATTTTTTTTCAAAACACTGGGAAATTTACAAATATGGACCAATTTTTTTTTTGTAAAAAAGTAAGTAAAACCAAAACACTGGGAAATTTACAAATATGGACCAATTTTTTTTTTGTAAAAAGTAAAATGACCCGAAAACTACTTAGCAAAAGTCAAGTCACTACGTGCTACCTTACTATTCTGCAGTTTGTAGGATAGTTCGTTATCCTTCAGTTGTTTACTTAGGTTGGTAACATTTCTCTCAAGTTTTGCTATCTTCATTGTCTCCTTCGTCAACTTCTTGTTTTCAAACTCTAACCTCGCAATCTTTCTAATCCTAAACTTTGAGTACTCTTCTAGATCAAAAATCTTTTTCTCTAACGCAGATATTTTTACACATCCGCAAGATCTTCCCGTTTGTCCTGTGTACACGCTCATTTATTAGGATAAATAAAAGAATGGCAGGTATGATAATGGGAGGATTATTCAACGCAACAGCATTCGTTGGTATTAACTTTTTATTCAAAAAACTAGACGGAGAAGGATTCTCTAAAGAAGCTGAACGACACAATAAGGCTATGGAGGATCTCGCCAGGGATAAGGAGATATGGAGTGAGAAGGAGATTGAACAAAGAGACAAACTCCAAAGGTTGAGACAACAACTCTCAGATGCTAACTATAATATCAATGAGACAAACAAAGCCCTAGACTCATTGAAAGCTACTTTCGTTAGAGAACCACACCTAAGAGACTACTACACACCATCACAAGAGATGAGGAACTACACGTCATTCGTGAAAAGTCTGATGTTCATTGGAATGGGGTGGGGTGGTTATAAACTGACAAAGTTGTTTAGGAAAAAAAATAAAGTTGCTTTAAAATAACTATATAATAAAGAGATGATGAAGTTAATAAAATAATTACGAATGCCCTTACGCTAGTTTCAATGTAGGTTTGAAAGTGACCGGGCGAACCAGCCGGTCACTTTTGGGTAGAGTGTTTTGCTAAGATAAGAAAATAATTACGAATTTAGTCATACCACAAGTTTCCAAACAAAAAGTGTTTGGAAATATTCTACAAATAAAAATGAATACAGTCATATACATCATCAACGAGATCATAAACTACTACTTCCCTAGAGAACCAACTCTGGAGGATGAGTGTTTAAGGATCGCGCACATCATAATCGAAACAAACCTCTTTCTTAAAAACAGTATAATAAATGAACAGTATCATAAAAAAGTTTCAGGAAAAGAGTGTTAGTCTCACTATTGAAGACGACGAGATCTGGTGGAGTGCAAAGGATGTAGCCGAGGTTCTAGGTTACAAACAACCAGATAAGGCTATTAGAGATCATATCCAAGATGATGAGAAAAGAGTGACCGGCCAAAACGCCCGGTACCTATGTAAGAGGTATGAGATCAATGAAAGTGGACTTTACAGACTTATATTCACAAGTAAGTTACCTACAGCTGAGATTTTTCGTAAGTGGGTTTCGAAAGAAGTTCTACCATCCATTCGTAAAACTGGTAGTTACGGTGTTAAACACAACCAACTATCTATCAGGAGTGAAACAGATCTTCACTATGAGGTTGTGAAGGAGATTAGAAAAAGGTTCCCTCAACTCATGTTAGTTATCCCTGGTGGTGAGCTACAAGACACGAAGGATAAACGTATTGACATGTGGAGAAAGGGTTTCGAATCTGGACAGCCAGATATACTAGTCATGAACCCACATGCAACATACAATGGTCTGCGTATAGAGCTGAAGAACCCAGGTGGAACAGGTAAGTTGTCAAAAAAACAGGAGGATGTATTAAAGAGATACGATGATATGGGATGGAAAACAATGGTTTGTGATGACCTGATCACTACTATTATTGAGATACTGGAGTACACGAGAGGGGTGAGAGAGTTGTGCAAGTATTGTAAAAAGAAGAAGAAGACATTCAAGTCACTAATAACGTTGGATATTCATACAAGATTTTTTCACAGAATCAAAAACATTACTTAAATAAAACACATATAATAAAGAGATGTATCAAACAATCAAAGAACTAAAAAAAATCGCTAAAGAGAGTTTTCTGAAAATGAAAGCTAACATATCACAAAACGAGCTTCGTGAGCTCTTAGGAATGGAACTAGTTGATATACCAACAAGATACAACCATTGTAAGAAAAGGAAGGTAGCACAGTCGGTACTCAAAGTGAACACACTCACAGGAGAGGAGACAATTAAGATATAATAGTATCTATGAGTTGGCAGGAAGTCTTGGACTATTTGCAGGATCCATAACACACCGTATCAAAACAGGAAAACCTCTTAAGAACAGTGATGGTTCCTTCACATTCCGAAAGGAATAGCTCTCTTCAAGTTCTCTAGGCGAAAGTCTAGAAAACTTATGAATCAGTTTATACTTTTTTTTATGATATATAATAAAGGAATGGCAAACATAATGAATTCAAATGTTCCGAATATTAATACTCCAACTATGACTCCATCTACGTACGAAAAATTTGTACCAATCATTAAGGAGAAAATGAACAGTTGGTACGACTGGCTTGTAAACCATACACCAAAAGTTGTGAAAAAACAGACTACAGCAGCCTTTAATTCTTTCAAGGACAAGATCAACACACTGTACAATATCACAACTCCAAAGATGAATTACTGGTATGATTGGCTGGTTGACTATGTACCTAAACCAATTAAGAAACCAGTCTCAAAGGCTTACAAAGCCTTTAAAGATAAGATCAATAAGATCTTTGAAACCTTACCAAAGTTGAAGAAGACAGAGACTGCTCTTAAGGGTTTCTCAGAGAGTTACGACATTGAGTGTAATGCTCTAATAACACCAAAAGAGTTCCTAATAAGTACAAAACCTGTTGTGAAAACACTATGGGAAAAGGAGGTCAAAGAACGGAAAGGAATTAAAAGCAAGCTGGTCCTGGAATGTACTATGGTGAGAACTACAGATGAGGAAAGTGAGACAAAAGCAGCGTTTCACTCACGTATCATGGCAGACACAGTATATGATACAATGGTAGAGAAAATGCTAGAGAGCTTGTCAATGTATCTTAAGAAAGGTAGTAGCTGGAGAGTGTTGAGAGTGGAGAAACTAACAATCCATATAGATACATACACTCCATTGAATGGATCATCTTGGATTCCTACTCCTGCGATGTTGGTAAAGAAAAAACCTATTGTTAACGTTAAAAACAAGAAGGACAACGAGTGTTTTAAATGGGCTGTCACTGTCGCTATGATGGATGAGAGAGAACATCCGGACAGACTAAACAAGGAGATGAGAGAGTTCTCAAAGAAATTTAACTGGACAGACATAACCTTTCCAACACCTCTGAAAGACATCAAGAAGTTTAGCAAAATGAACAACATCCCCATTAACGTATTTGGATCTGAAGGTGATGAGGTGTATCCACTGTTGATCCAAGGTAACTCTAGAGAGACGATGAACTTGTTATATGTCTGTAGTGAGGTTGTAAATAGTCACTACGTCTGGATTAAGAATATGAGTAGACTACTGTCAGGAAAGACTAACAACCACCAACATGAAAGACACTACTGTTATAGATGTCTGAACAGTTTTAAGTCTCTGGAGACTCTTCAAAAACATGAGGAGTTCTGTTCAGATGTGGAGAACATTAAGACGGAGATGCCTAAAGGAGGGTCCACTCTAAAATTTAATAGTATGTACAAGACTCAAGATGTTCCATTCGTAATATACGCGGACTTTGAGTCATTCATTGAACCTATTGAAGGACCAAGTGGAGATCCGAACAGCAGCCAAACAACCAAGTATCAACATCATACACCCTCAGGATTCTGCTATCATCTAAAATGTTTTAACGATAGTACTCATTGGGAAGAACCACACATGTACACGAAGAAGAGTGATGACGAGAATCTCGGAGAAATCTTCATGAAGAGTCTTGAGGAAACTACTTTAAATATCTACGAGAAGTTTAAGGTGGAGAAGACAATGATCTACAGACCTGAAGATATGAAGGTGTACATGAGTGCTAAGGTGTGCTGGCTATGTGGGGAAGGCGGTTTCAGTAAGGAGGATCGCAAGGTTAGAGACCACTGTCATCTAACAGGAAAATTCCGTGGTGCTGCACATAGTTCGTACAATCTTAAGTATAGATTACCTAAATTCATTCCCGTAATACTCCACAACCTTTCAGGTTACGACGCCCATCTCTTCGTGAAAAACCTGGGAGTAACAGAGGGTAACATCAAGTGTATTCCAAACAATGAGGAGAGGTACATCTCCTTCAGTAAAGATGTGATTGTAGATCACTTCACGAATGAGAAGACTGGCAAGGAGGGAGTTGTTACTAGAGAGCTTAGATTCATAGACAGCTTCAAGTTTATGGCTAGTAGTTTAGATAGTCTAGTTAATAACTTAGATAAGACTGACCTACTAGCAACTAAGAAGGTGTTTGGTGAGGACTTCAACCTTGTGAGCAAAAAGGGTGTATACCCATATGAGTACATGTCTGGGTTAGAGAAACTCAGCGAGGATCATCTACCAGAGAAAGAACAGTTCTACTCTAGACTTACTGATAGTGATATCAGCGACGATGACTACAGTCACGCTAAAAATGTTTGGAAACATTTTGGAATGAAGTCAATGAGGGAGTATCATGATCTGTACTTGAAAACAGACGTCATGTTGTTAGAAGATGTATTTGAGAACTTCAGGAGGGTATGTAAGAAGAACTATGGGTTAGATCCAGCATTCTACTACACCTCACCAGGACTATCCTGGGATGCGTTACTAAAGACAACTAAGATAGAACTGGACTTGTTAACAGACATAGACATGCTACTAATGGTAGAGAAAGGTATTAGAGGAGGTGTCTCAACTATCACGAAAAGACACGCAAAGACTAACAACAAGTACATGGATTTCCTGAAGAACATGGAGTTCTCAGGTGATAGTATGTTTGACAAGGCGAAACCAAGTGTATATCTACCTTACCTGGATGCTAACAATCTACATGGATGTGCGATGAGCATGGATCTACCAACAGGAGGGTTCAAATGGATGGAAGATATGGAAACATGGAAGGACGTACCATGTATTCTAGAGGTTGATCTAGAGTACCCTGAGGAGTTACATGATGCGCACAATGACTATCCTCTAGCTCCAGAGAGACTCATAGTGAATAAGGTAGAGAAACTAATCCCAAATCTTAACAACAAGGTTAAGTATGTAATTCATAAGAAGAATCTTGAGATGTATCTCAGACTAGGGATGAGACTCACTAAAATCCACAGAGGCATCACATTCAAGGAGAGTCCATGGATGGGTGAGTATATAACACTCAACACAAACCTAAGAACACAAGCAAAGAACAGCTTCGAACAAGACTTCTTCAAGTTGATGAATAACAGTGTCTTTGGGAAAACAATGGAGAATATTAGGAACAGGGTGGACATCCAACTAGTGACCAATGAGGAGAAGATGAGAAAACTGGTAGCTAAGCCTAACTATCATCATAGGACGATATTTGATGAGCGTCTGGTAGCCGTTCACATGAAGAGGACTAAAGTTGTATTCAACAAGCCTGTGTATCTGGGGATGAGTATCTTGGATCTTAGTAAGACTGTGATGTACGAGTTTCACTATGACTACATCAAACCTAAGTATGGAGATCAGGCTAAGCTACTATTCACAGACACAGACTCACTGATGTATGAGATTCATACAGAGGACTTCTATAAGGATATCAGTGCAGACGTAGTAACAAGATTTGACACATCAGCCTACGGAGAAGATCACCCAAGTGAAATACCAGTTGGGTTAAACAAGAAGGTGCTAGGCATGATGAAGGATGAGAATTCTGGAGAGCAAGTTCTTGAGTTCGTTGGACTCAGATCTAAGTTATACGCATGTAAAACATTGAGAGGGGAGGAGAAGAAGTGTAAGGGAGTGAAGAAGGGAGTAGTTAAAAGCGGTATCACATTTGAGGACTACAAGAGATGTCTATTCACAGGTGAGTCTGCTAAGAGAAGCATGAACACATTCAGAAGTAGGAAACATGAGATTTACACGGAGGAGGTGAACAAGACAGCACTGAGCAGTGATGACGATAAGAGATATGTCCTAGACGATAAGATCCAAACACTAGCCTGGGGTCACTGGAGAGTTGAGAGGGAGAAAAAAGTCTTAGAAAAAGGTATGTGGTGTACTTGAACTACTGCTTTAGAATTGATAAATAATATTTTAATACGTAACATAAAATAAAGGTATGTTAGTGGAAAGTTTAAGAGATATATTAAAGAGCAAGACGTTAACAGAGGAACAAGCAGTTGCTATCCTATGTCTGATTGACAGGTACATCGCCTGGAAGAAATCTGGTGGAGAAGGAGACACAATCCCGGACAGCTTCAAACACATAACAGACTTACCCGAATGGTACTAGAACTTCTAACTCTCTAACCGAAATGGTTAGAGAATTTTTTTATGAAGATTTGGGGAAGTGGTTGGGGAAGAGGAGGTGGAAGATGTTAGAGAAAGTGGGTCAGGAAGTGGTTGGGGAAGAGGAAGAGAAAGTGGGTCAGGAAGTGGGTCAGTATCCTGGGTGGTAAGAGGTTGGGGAAGAGACGAGTTTGGGAAGGTTGGGGAAGTGGGTGGTGGAAGAGGTGGTGGAAGAGGGTGGTGGTGGGTGGTGAGAGGTGGGTGAGAGGGTTGGGGAAGGTTGGGGAAGTGGGTGGTGGAAGAGGTGGTGGAAGAGGGTGGTGGTGGGTGGTGAGAGGTGGGTGAGTGGGTTTTGGAAGGTTGGGGAAGTGGGTGGTGGAAGAGGTGGGTGAGTGGGTTTTGGAAGGTTGGGGAAGTGGGTGGTGGAAGAGGTGGTGGAAGAGGGTGGTGGTGGGTGGTGAGAGGTGGGTGAGAGGGTTGGGGAAGGTTGGGGAAGTGGGTGGTGGAAGAGGTGGGTGAGGTGGGTGAGGTTGTTTTTGGAGGGGTAATCCCCGGATTTGAAAAAGTGGCGTAGAATCGGCCTATCTCTACTACTTCTACCAACTACTAAAAGGAGCGTTCTAAAGATCATCGCCAAAGTGTTTGATCCACTCGGAGTTCTCTCACCAGTTTTCATCAGAATGAAGATCTTGTTTCAAGAACTTTGTCAAGACAAAGCAGATTGGGATGACTCATTTCCAGAGTCATTATGTCAAAGGTGGAAAAGGTGGTGCGAAGAGCTGAAGAAAGTCGGATCCATTGAGATTCCACGGTGTTATCTTAGTGAAATAACGGGAGGTGCAACCAGATTCCAGCTGCATGGATTTTGTGACAGTTCTCAGACCAGTTATGCAGCTGTGGTGTACTTGAGGATCGAAACCGAGAATGAAGTCTGTACTTCACTGGTCGCATCCAAAACGAGAGTGGCTCCGCTGTCCAAGCTTTCAATCCCACGACTGGAGTTACTATCCGCCTTAATCCTGGCAAGATTGATTGGAACAGTCGCGTCAGCAATTCAATCTGTTATCAAGATTGAGAAAATTCATTGTTGGACCGACTCACTTACCGCATTGTTCTGGATTCAAGCCAAGAGATAAAGAATGGAAGATGTTTGTGGAAAACCGTGTAATCGAAATTCGAAGTTTAGTACCGACAGAGTGTTGGTCTCATTGTCCTGGAGTAGACAATCCGGCAGACATTCCTTCGAGAGGAGTGAATGCGACACAGTTAAAGAACAACCGTGGTTAGTGGTTTTGGTTTCATGGTCCTTCGTGGTTAGTAGAAAATTTAAACAAGTGGCCAAACCCTAAGCATCTTACCCAACCTTCTCAAGAATGTAGTAAAGAAATGAAATTCGAGCGAGAGAAAACATCCATTGTTACCAGCCTCGTAACTACTCAAGTGAAGTTAACTTCGATCATTGATGGTACCAGAATTTCCAATTTTCAGCGATTATTACGCATCACCGCATACGTAATAAGATTCATTAATCGTGTTCGGAAAAGGACGGCAAACATGGGAAATCCAACAACGGCCGAAATTAAAGATTCAGAGACATTATGAATTAAAGAAGCGCAACGGAACGTTGAAATAAATCAACTGGAGAAACAGTTAGGCCTGTTCAACGACGAAGATGGAATTATTAGATGCAGGGGCCGACTTGGCAACGCAAAACTTCCGTACGTTTCGAGATTTCCAGCCCTGCTGTCTCGCCATCACTGGATGACAACCCTCATCATACGCCAATGCCACGAAGATGTTCTACATAACGGTCTTAAGGAAACATTGGCTGAGGTTCGATCAAGATATTGGATCATCAAAGGAAGACAAACAGTGAAGGCTGTCCTCTTTCGATGCTCTGTTTGCAGAAAAGTTCAAGGGAAGCATTATCCAGTGCCAGACTCACCAAATTTACCAGCATTTCGTGTTTGTGAAGAACATAGCTTCAGCAGCGTTGGTGTCGATTTCGCTGGTCCTCTATATGCCAAGCCTCATGACAAAGGAGAACGGGAACCGACCAAAACCTATGTGGTACTTTTTACATGTGCCACAAGCAGAGCAGTCCATTTGGAACTTGTCCCAAGTCTGGAAGCAGGAACATTCATGTTATGTCTCCGGAGATTTGTTAGCCGTCGAGGCCTTCCAAGACTTATCGAATCGGACAATGCGAAAACCTTCAAATCGGCGAAGAAAACCCTTCAAAGACTGTTCGATCTACCAGCTGTCCAGAACTACCTAACCAGTAAAAGAGTTCAATGGAGATTCAACCTCGCAAAGTCCCCATGGTGGGGAGGATTTTTCGAGCGTATGGTCAAGGGAGTAAAAGGTGCTTGGAAAATCGATGTTGTCGTTCGACGAACTTTCTACCATTCTAACTGAAATAGAAGCAGTCTTGAATTCAAGACCCTTAACCTACACATATGGTGACGACATTGAAGAGTCTCTCACACCCTCACATCTCGTGATTGGTAGACGTTTACTTATGCTGCCCAACGAAGGAATTCAAGATGAAGAGGAAGAATTTGGTAGTCGTGCAACAATCAACAAACGTGCAGTCTATGTAGCCAAGAAAATCCAGCATTTCTGGCAGCGATGGAAACGGGAGTATCTTGCTGATCTTCGTGAGTTTCACCGACTAAAGAAAAGGAATTCCAAAATATCTCCCATTGCTGTTGGAGACATTGTTTCTATCCGGGACGAGACAAAGTTACAACGAGGATTATGGTCAATGGGCAAGGTGGAACGATTAATAATCGGCAAGGATGGAGAGGTTAGAGGAGCCAAGATTCTTCATGCCAGAAAGGGTAAACGAAACCACATTGAGAGACCTCTACAGAAATTATATCCTTTAGAGATTCAACACGAGTACGAAGAACAGCCCGAGAACCCAGAGAGAAAGGATGAAGGCGAAGTACCGAAGGCAGCAGAAATCCGAAGACCCAAGAGAACTGCGGCTATTGTCGCGAACGAGCGAATAAAATTGATTGACCAAAGTTAGATTGCGCTGGTCAATGGGGGGAGTGTAAAAACTTGAGTTAATATGTATATGATTGACATTTCTAAACGAACACCGAACACGTGATCATAATTTATTATTAGCAGATTCTCGTGGGAAAATAGTTAAGTCAGTGTTGTGAAGTTGTAAGGAGTGTTTATATAGTTCATATTCAAGGTTCAAATACAGTCAGATCAAATAGTGTACAAATTGAATAAATAAACTCGTCAAATACCAACAGGGTGCAGGGATCTCTGCTCCATTGATCTCTACTGCGTTGAGGGGGTAGGGTGAGCAGAGATGACTCTTTTTGCTCACTGACCATTTTTACTTTGTTAAACTGTTGTTCTATTGATTATTTTTAATTTAACATGTAATAAACTGCTTTTCCTTCGACACTTTCCATTCGATTATTTTCAATTTACCTGTTATTGCTTATTAACTCTTTCCTGTCCGGCTGAATTGAAAAACATCCAAAATTGAACCACCTCTTTGTTCGGTTCATAAAAAAGATTCGAAAGAACCTGCAGAGAACTATCGACCGATATCGCTCCTGCCCGTTATCAGTAAAGTGTTGGAACGTTGCGTTTGCAGAAGGCTCTACGATCACGTGACTGAGTTCATTACCCCCATGCAACATGGCTTTCTAAGAAACCGCTCGTGCATCACTCAGCTTCTGGAAGTCCTCCATACCATTGGACAAAACCTCGACAAAAACATTCAGACCGAAATCCTTTATCTTGACTTCGCCAAAGCCTTTGACTCAGTCGATCATGGATTAATCTTGGCGAAACTAAGGTCATACCAAGTGAAGGGTCGTGTCTTCGATTGGTTCCAAAATTACCTCACAGGTCGCACCCAGAGAGTCGTTGTGGATGGTGCAGCCTCAAACTGGACCCCGTTACCTCTGGAGTGCCACAGGGCAGCATACTCGGACCGATGCTGTTTGTCTTATTCTTAAACGATCTGCCGGACGCTATACCAGAGGTTGCCTTATATGCTGATGACACCAAAGCCTATAGGAGCATCACCTCTGAAGACGATGCCCAACACCTACAACAAGCCCTGTCCAAACTGGCCACGTGGAGCAACAGCAACAACATCAAATTTAATGTAAATGTAATTAGATACTAACAGTGTCCCGGAAGAAACAACCTGTTCCCTTCACCTACCAACTTGACTCAGAAAATCTACTTCGTGTCCAAGAAGAAAAAGATCTTGGGGTAGTCATTACCAGCAATCTCTCTTGGGATCATCATATCCAAAAGTATAGTAGCCAAAGCCAACAAGTTACTAGGGCTACTGAAGAGAACTTGCCCCCTTTTGACCGACGTGAAGGTTCGTAGAACACTGTACTTGTCCTTGGTGAAATCACATCTTTGCTATGCCAGTGAGATTTGGTCTCCGCCGAAAAGCTACCCTGGGTGTAAGAACAAGAACCTCTGGCACCCAGGGTACCGAAAAGCTCGCAAAAGGCCAAAATAGAACGCGTACAGAGACGGGCACAAGATGGATGCTAAAAGCCAGGATAGGCGAATCCTCGTACAGGGAACGATTATCTGCTCTTGAACTGTTACCTCTATGTTACAATCGAGAAATCAAAGACTTGATTTTCTTTTATAAAGCTCTTTATGGTATTTCTGATTTAAATGTGCACAACTACGTTTCCTTTGTTACAAACGACCGAACACGACTTAGTCTTAATCCTACTCTCATGCTAAAAAAACCATCTTGTAAAACTATAGTACGTATATATCAGGCCTCTTACTTTAACCGCATTGCAAAGTTGTGGAACTGAGTGTTTGTAAAGTAGCTCCACCTAGTAGTTTCTCCAATGTAACACTATATTTAGGAGTTTCCTTTCTCGTCATTACTCAGCACTTTTTCTCTCTGTATTTCACGTGGATATGACCTGTACCTGGTCAATCGCAAGGGACTGTCCCTGTCACAGGGACGCGATTGGGTAACTACTGTCGGAGAATATTGTCGGAGAGGTGCCTCGCATGGGTACTCGCGTCCCGTTCGCGCCCCGTCCTATTGGGTAACTACTTTTTTGTATTCTTGTTGTATTTTCTTGTTATTATTTTCTCTTTTGTTCTGAATTTTTGTAAACAAATAATTTTGTAGTTGACCCAATAAAGTTTATTAAAACAAAATCCCTGCCATCTCCACATCGCAGTATAGTCCAATGTGGGTAGAATTATCAAATTGCTGTATAAAATCTATCCTCACCAACAATCGTTGAAAAACCCTAATATGTGTCTTAGTAAACCCAATTTGAATGGGCCCTATACATTTGCACTATGCACCCCTATGATAAAGATGCACTTTCTAACTATTAGTTAATGCATTTAGTTAGTTATTTTTATGTCCTATATTGAAACAATTACATTCAGACAACACATATTGTCCACTGAAAGTCTATTCAGTTTGACAAATGAATGGGCTATTATCTAATTCAAGTACAACTAAAAGTTAGTAAGAACTAAAAGAAGTACTGTAAGCAACTACACAAGTTTCAAACAGTAAGCGGGCCAGGGGTTGTTGCGTATACGTATTTCTAGTTTTATAATATATAGACACTTTTAAGGTATCTTTTCCGTTTCTAGTTGTTATAACTTAAGCAAATACCTGGTTTCTCGCTAATTCACTTTAGCAAAACATTGCGCCATCTTGTTTTTCATAAACCGAGGTAGAGTTAGGTTATAAGTGGTACCTACTTTGATATACCTGGTACATCAAAGAGAACCGTCAAAATAAACTAAATGTATATTTAACAATTATACCACGAGCTTCAGTCATGTATGAGCTCATAGGAGTAGTAGTAAAATGCGAGCCAACGAGTCATGCGAGCCAAAAAAGAGTCATGCGTGCCAGCATGCAAATTAGCATTAGCCACGTAAAAACACACACGAGCCACGTAAACACACAGATAATCATTATTTTGCATTATGAGAATTTATTTCAAAGCCAACCAAAACAAAACACTAACCCTGGTAGTAAATATGACTAAAAATAGTGGAAATATGCGGCTTCACCTATACTAAACTTCAAAGCCTTTGAAAATGGTGTATATTACTATCATGGGTACTCAGTGGCAGCATAGTCACTCTAGGGGGATGGTCTGGAGACTTCGTATACTTCAAAGGATGCCGTCTATATATGTTGAGCCATGCAAATTTAAGTGTCACGTGGTATTACACCGTGCACAAAAAACAAAGATGGCGGAATGTCAGGAGCCATGTGAGAATGAAATCGAAGCGAATTTACAGCCGTTACACTCTGATGCTTTAGACAGAGAGGAGGAACTACAACATGCTTTTGAAGAAGCCATTGGAGAAGTAAGTTGACATCATTTTGAGTAAAATATATAACATATTTACTCAATATTTTGGCCGACATATAATTCTGCACTCCCGTCGTATATAGTTTTATATAATTTTTGATGCTCTTTCAACATATATTTATGCTATTTTCTATGTATTTTCAGATGACAGAAAGCGAATTTTGTTGCACTGTTTGTAGGAAAAAGTGCAAAAGTAAAGGAGGTTTGACAAGACATAAAAATGCGAAGCATGAAAGCCTTGGGAGTTCAGCCAGTAAACTCGACGACATGGATGAGAATATATTCAACATTGATGATTATATTAACCTGGTGAATCAAAGTTGCAAGAGTTTAGAAAAAGATACTTGCTGTGCAGATAATGTTAGAGAAAGTTTCAAAGTTTATATTTTTTAAATTGCTGGAAAGGAAGATGAAACAAGGTTTTCTCAAGTAAGGAAGCTGTACTCTTTCGTCAGAAAAGGAAAGGTTGAAAAGTTTTATGCCAAATACTTTGCAATTGTAGTGTCCATAGCATCAGAGTATTTTCCACAGTTACCTTTTCAGTCCTCAGTCCTGCTTGCCACCAGGTTGGCTGACAAGATTGCATCATTTAAGAAAGATTCTACTTGTAAAGTGACATCAGAACATAAATCTACTGCAAGTGTATTGAATGAGAAGGAAAAAGCAGCATTACAGTATCTTGGTGGGTATGTTCTATTTACTCTACACAAACGTCTCCGAAAGTCTAAAGATTGGATGACAAATTCCAAGCAACAAGTACTGTCTGTACTCCAAGCTGGAAAACAAAGCAGTGATTGTGAAACATCACAGACTCTAGTTGACTGTGTAAATCGAGGGGGTCTTTGGAAAGTAAGCCAAACTGTTGAAAATTTTTTTACAATAGCAGAAATTAACTTTAAGAGTGTTACAACTGAGTCTGAGGAACAAATCACAAAGATATCAAAAACAGACATTGTTGATAATCTGGAAAAAAATCCTAAGTTAGACAGCTTTTTCCAGGAGTGGGTAAGGTCTGCTGATCTAGAAGTATCAAAAGATGTGTCCAAAGACATTTTACACCGGGTCTTATTACTCTACATCACAGTAAGATCATTTAGTTTTGCAAGAGATGTCATAAATAAGCATAAAGCTCAGCAGAAGAGTTCAAAGTCAAAGGCATTAAGAAAACAAATAAAAAATAGTTCAGATAAACCTCCAATTACTGAATAAAAAGTTACATGTAAGGGACTGGTCATAATTTGGGAGGGGTGGGGGGGGGGGGGGGGGCTGGAAAAGGTGGGGGTCCTCAATTTTTTGAGCTTCAACAAAGGGGGGGTCACCTATTTTCAGTTATTACATTTTTCAATTGCACCCCCCCCCCCCCCCCCCAATAAATCATGAGAGTAACTATGGTTAAATAGACATATGAACACCAAGTTCAAAACATTTTAAAACATAACTAAAAAAATATGAAATTGAAACATGAAGAGTTAATCCAGTTATACTTTGTATAAAGTCTCAATGATTTGGCAGCTTGAAATGACCATTATAATGTACCAAGTATCCAGATGACAAGCCCAACACTGTAAAATCAGATTGGTTGAAATATGTAACCATTTCAATGGGTTATTTTATCCAACAAGTAGGTTATATATATATATATATATATATACTATATATATATATATATATATATATATATATATATACTATGCACACTCTAGACTTTTTACTTGATGAAAACATATATTTATCACACTCTCTCATAACTCATTATGCATGTGTGATGTTAATTCCGGATACTTTCTAAATAAAATATTTCAAAAACTAGGCAATAAAACGAAAATCTTTAAAAGAAGTTACTTTATACTGTAATTTCAAAAGTTCTTCCAAATAGGACCATAAAAATATTTGGGATTAGGTGCACTTTAACCAATCTGTATTTGCAGTGTATTTGTTAACCTTGTCATCTAGCACTGTTTGGACAACTTTTTCTGTTTACGCCTGGGTAGTGGTTCTTCGTTAATAGCATGTGTTCGCTTTTGAGTGGAATCTTTTCCTAATTGCCAAGAACTTGGGTGTTTGATCTCTGCATTCTTATTTTGTTGTCATTGTAGCCAAATGTGTAGATTGTGGGATTGTCAGATCTCCTACCAATGCCTCTTTGCTTTCCAAAGTATTGCTCTACAGGATCTTGGCAGAAATGGTTTGTCAAAACAAACTTGACCCCAGCACCAAGCAGGAATTTGATAAGTGCTATCATCGAATAAATACTGATCTTCATGCCTTCAAATGTCTGATGAGACAGGAACATTCTTGCACGTGCATTATCATCAAAGTTGCCAGGTCGTTCTCTAATGCTTCTATGCCATTCAAACAGATATGGAAGAAACTCATCTGTTAACCAAGAAAATCTTTTGTCATTTACATCCTTATATGGTAGCAGGAATGTCTTTCGTGTTTTGGTACCTTCTGATAAACTGCGAACATTGAAACAGTCAAAAAATGTGTCCATCATTTCACAAAATTTGGCTGTTCCTCTTGTCTCAGGTGCACCAAACTCCTTAAGCACATTTGCCATTGTTGAACTCAACACTTGGGCTGCAAGATTTACTCTCATTACAGAATAAGATGTGAGGTTGACATGGTCAGTAGTTATCTTTGGAAGAAGGCGTAGCCCATCTTCAAGATCAAAGAAGTACATCTCTGATATGTGATTCCATGACAGAGTGTCTCCATTGTTCCACAGAAGCCTTTTGTGATTACCTAATAAATTTAAGACAAATAGAAAATAAATATGCAGAGTTAGAATTCAGAAGGTAAAAAGTTGAAAGTGTTGAGAAGTTAACCAATCAGGTGCAAGAGTGAAGAGAATACGAGGTCAGACAGAGTAAAATAATCTGGAAACATCTAGGCAGAGTAAGATAACCATTGTGAATTAGAAATATTAATTAAAACATAAATATAGCTATTTAATTTTTACAATAAAAAAGTTTGCCAATTTACTGTGCAAGGCTCACAAAATTAAAAAAATGTCCTTCATCACCTTCAAAAAACTTGAAAATTTCATCATGGAAAAAGAGCTATTTATTTAAAGGACCAAGGTACCCTAAAGTCCATATGTAAACATTTTGGTTGGTAAAACAGTCAAACACAATGTTTTTAGTTAAAGGCA
Source organism: Chrysogorgia sp. JL179-B06 (assembly GCA_035772405.1). Classification (NCBI taxonomy): domain Eukaryota; kingdom Metazoa; phylum Cnidaria; class Anthozoa; order Scleralcyonacea; family Chrysogorgiidae; genus Chrysogorgia; species Chrysogorgia sp. JL179-B06. The sequence goes on along the minus strand of JAYKKM010000475.1, from coordinate 1,398,532 downwards.
CAGTTTGCGATACACTTATTAATAATTGAAAAAACTAGTAAGTTTTTTCAATTAACTTGGTGAAATTTTAGGTGTGGGGTTTCGTAAATCTTGCAAAATGTATTGAAAATTTTTGAACTATAGGCTAGCGTATGTGTATGGACTCCAGGCAAGTATATCTAAACTCACCATATTCCTATAGAGATTCAAATTATATCAATATCAATATTGTTTGAAGAAGATTTAGAAAACCTTGTGTATCGCAAACTGTGTCTTTAATAGCTAGCATCATTTTGGTTTACCATGCTTTTTAAACAAACACTAGAAGATGGGAAATAATGCAAGATTTGGGCAATGTTTACATGTTGGGACCTGACATTGCACAGAACAGAATTTACATCAACTTTAAAATAGAAAATGCAACCTTGTACATTCCTCGTCCGGGGGATCCTCCCCTGAAAAATCTAGAACCTCGGAAACATCATTTGCAACAATTTGAGCGAACTTTATCAGCTAATTCTACTAGCATAATTCCAATTTTACATAAAAACGAAGGAATTATTACACCAACTTACGTATAAAGCATCGACAGACGACACTTCACAAAAGTATTGTAAAACCTAGTTTTTCAAACAAATTTCCCGATAGATCGAATTTGATCAAAATTTCCCGACAAACTTTTCTGTGGAGGGCCCCTCCTGCCCCGTCAGTTACGCCACTGGTTAAGGTGATTCCTCAGTTTTGCATTGCGCACATTTACTGCGCACATTCAATAATCAGTGTTTTTATGGCCATTATGCAACACTTTCAAAAAATTCCGACCATTTTAGGACAATTTAGTGCCAAATCTAACAGAGACGCTTATGTATTGGTAAGGGAAGCGTTATTAAGGGACTAAATAATTTTTTTCCGAGAACTTTTACATAAGTCTAGCTAGGGCTCCCTGTGCAAGTAGGTTTGTAAACTACTTGATAATGCAGGTTTAAGGCCATAGTTCTTAAAGAAGGTCGGTAACCATAATTTTTTCCTTTATAATTATTTTCTTCTGCCACTTTTACGTGTTATAAGGGATTTTATCATCTGCAGTTGGATGGCCATGCAGCCAAACATTGACCATGATCAAACTGCAGAAACAAAAATCCCTAGTGGGTACAAGGTTGCCGAAAACCATCTAGAGATATGCAAAGAGAACAGATAATCCAGTACATAAGATTAAGTGATCATTACAGGCACATTACCTGATCCAGAGTTAAAGAGACAGTTTCGTGCTGTCTTTAACAAGTGTGGTGGGTCACTGAAGAAATATATATTTCTATCTGGCTGGAAAAGATTCTTGGTACAGTAGACTACATCTTTGTCATTGCTGCCTTGAATTGGTTCATGCATACTGAAAAATCTTCTATTTGGAGAGGCGCCATCAGCAGTAGTACCAACAACTGCCAGGTTACATGTCATCTCTAATATGCCAACAGCCCTCCAAAATAGTGGAAACAGCTGAAGTGCAGTAACATCAGCAGTTGCAAAATATCCAAGTGTATGCTTCAAAGTTGTTGTAATACCTCTCACCATAAACATAAGAGCATGAGATGCAATATCATCAGATTTTTCCAAAGTTGCAAAATTTATGTCAGGATCACCTAGATCAACATATCCAATAAGTTCTCCAGAATGTTTGTCCCAAATCAAGTTTCCTTGGATCTTCATTTCATCAAAAAGGATAAACACATACCTTTGACAGTCATCATACCCTTTTGTAGTTTTCACTATCTCTTTAATTATTTCAGGATTAAAGCCAGTCTTGGGTGGAATGACATTAGTGTAATCTCTAAGTACCCTTCTGCTGGGCAAAATGATTGTGCTATCTTTAAATGTCTCCCTCAATTCATCATATGCTGATGCTGACTTAGCAGCCACAGAAATACACCATCTAATGATCATTGGATGATACCGTCGTCCTTGAGCTGCACATGATGCAATTCTTTTTTGCTGATCCCAGAACAGCTTAATAAATGGAGTCATTTTGTCACTACTGTCAGAAATTATATTCAACAAATCATTGCTGAGATCATTAGTCACTGGTATGCTTTTTTGGTCAACCTCAATCTTCAATTTCTCTATTTCATGTTCAAGTTGTTTGCACTGTATTCTCTGAGCTTGAAGAGTTAACTTTATGCGGTTGGATGATGTCATGCTTACAGGAGCTTTACTTGATGCAGGCACATTCTCCCTGACTCGCTTTCTTCTAGTTGCCACCTCTTGAACCCTAACGCTATCTTGACAAACACTACAATTACTCTCAACTTCATTCACAAGAATTTTACAGTTCTTTGCCCTATTATATTCTTTGCAGGGAAAAGGACTTGATGTTTCAGTTAGTTCAAATGGATCAGTAATGATTGGCAGAACATGGTGCAATGAATCACCAGTGAAAGCATCCTGTGTATGTCCTACACAGACTTTAAATTGCAGTATTTCCCTTATCAAATCTGAGACTGTGATATTTCTCATACTACGCCGAATACTCTTGTAGATCATATGATCTTCCGGAAGAAACCAGCCATACACAATTAAGGTAAATCCCAAGCTATCATCTATCTGAATGTCATAAGTTGGAATAATATATGGGACATCTACTTTCCATATTCGAACAATATTTTCAGTGCAGGTTACACTCCAGTCATTTAATACAAGTTTTTGCACCCTTCCTGCAAGTTCCTTCAGATTCTTGTAACAAATTGTCATGGCAGGTGATAATCTATCCTGAACAATTGATCGATGCTTTCGTACCTTTTTTTCTGGCTTTGTATAAATAAGGTAGTCGGATGGCTTAGTTGGTAAATTTTGGGTAGGTAATGCTCCATGGATAAGCTGCTTCTTGCTCAGCTTTGGGCCATGATCTAAAAATAAAACATTACACCAACATGTAAATACTTCATACTGCAATAGCCACAAATAAACCCAATGTAGGATTTTATATTTTTAAGACCTGTGTATAATTCTTACTCGAAAATTATCTACCATATAAATATTATATATATAATTAAATAATAATATACATATAAATACTTTTGTCAACAAGCAATTTATAATACATTTTAATACATCAATTAATGTCTCAAAAGACTGCACGATATCTCTCCAAAATGTTTCACTGTCTGTTTGCAGATCGACAGATGTACAAAGCTCACGATCAGAGCAATAAAATGCGACTAACCCTAGCTATATATCGTAGGAGAGGCGACCATGTGATGCGTTTATAAATAGGAATACGATACTACAAATATTAATCAAATATACGCTATCGATCGGCCATTTGTGTCAACATTGTAATATAATATGTGCAACTTAATTGATTCTATAATGTGTCATATTACTTCTAATTCACTTACAATTATTGATCTCTTCAGGGAGAAAGTGTTTCTCACAAACATGAAGAGAATCGGCGGCCAACTGCCTTTTAAAATCTTTGTCTTCAACTCGATATTTGGTGAGGATGCTCAGAAAATCCTGCCTCCATTTCTTGCTCGCATCGTCCTTCGCCGTCGGAAGCTTAAAAAGCCCGATTCCTTTTGTTCTACGATTTGACCCGCATTGATTAAATGCACAATTGTCACCCGGCATCAATAAAAATTAAAATTTTCCTCATTTCAATTGCAAATTTGTGAAAACTTTGCGTATAGTTTGTATAGTGCCTATAGTGATTATGCTATAAAATCATTGATTACTCATGCATGTGTGCACGGTGATGATGACGTCACACCACGAAACGCGAGACAATAGGATAGGCCGTGGATTTGCGAAGTCTCCAGACCATCCCCCTAGAGTGACTATGGTGGCAGATTAAAGGGAGGGCTGGCTGGGCAACAATTAATTTAACTTATAAAACTAATTACAGTTTCATTATAAGATAAAGCCTACTACATATATTACCACTATGAACAAAAAACTATTAATTTTAAAAAAGAAAAGTCTTAAGTGCTGACTTAAAACTACTTAACATATCTAAGCTTCTAATTTCCTGTGGTAATGAATTCCACAGTTTTGGTGCCGCAACCGAGATCGCTCTGTCTCCATGAGTCACCGTTAATAGAACAGCATATAGTCAATCAGATTACAGCATTTGAAATACTAGACTAGTAGTAATTTCTACTAAAAAAAACAGAAATGACCACAACAGGAGAATTTTTATAAGGAGAATTTTTTACCTTGGATTTGGGTGTGATGACCTGGCCATGCTTCGTGGGCTGTGACAGACCATTCTGAGAAACGTGGACCAAAGTTTTCCAGGAAAAAAGGCAGACCAAAGTATGCAGGTTTTGTGCAGCTACTTCCAGCCGACATCAAGAATTGTGCTCCCGAAGACGGATTGAAACTGGGCAGCATCTCGATGGGACAGTTCGGTATGGTGATTTTTTTCCCGGTGTGATAGAACAGCGGAACGAGTTTTGGGGCAAGCATTGCCATCGTCTCACGGCAGGAGTCGGCCCATGTTAACATGGCTGCCCAGCGGTTCGGGCAGTACTTCGCAGCAGATTTATCGTCCACGCACAATTTGTAGGCAGTGGCGTTCGACTCGTTGGCTGGAAATGGTGCGTTATTGTAGAACTGCTTTTGTTGTTTCAACAACTTTCTAAATTCGATGACGGCCACTGTTTGATTTGATAGGCCGGTTATATTTTTGGCTATAGACAACACCTTGATTTGAAAGAATTCGAAGACTCGATGTTACGAGATGAGTAGGCACATTAATGGTTATGGGCATTTTAATGAAACAACAATGAACACTTCATGAAGATTTTACGTTTTAATGAGTTAACAAAACAATAGACTTACTTGAGGGTAGAGGGCATTCAATCTTTCTTCTCCAATCTCATTTATCCTCTCCGGTGTTATGTCACTTGTCGTGAAATATGACAGGATAACTTTGTAGCTAGCTTTGCCACTTATAGCCGCGTTGGTGATAGGAAGCACTTTGGTCGTACGAGTTTTAGTACGATTGCCATTCCAGTAAATATAATCTACAGGGAGATTTGTTATCCCACTTGAAAGATCCCGAGGTAAACAATGTGACATGTGCTCTTGTTCCAAGTAATTGATTAACTCGACTATGGGTTCACCGATACCTGATGAATAAAGTTATCAAAATCAGCGATATAAAAGTGTTGTGCTGCGTTGGCAGTGTAGACAGCTGGGCCACCGAGAGAATTTTTGGGCCCCTGGTCAAAATATATCTCTGGGGCCCTACCCACCGATGCGGATACGTTGGGAAAATCCTCAACTTTGTCCTATTTTTGATCAAGCAGACTCAGAAGCGTAGCCAGGAATTTTTGTCAAGGCGGGCCAGGAAAAACCTAGGGGGGGGCACCCTAACTGAGCAAAATGAAGACCCAAGAGTACAAATCTCTCAGGGGGAGCAGCTGGGCCCTCCGGCCCCCCTTCTGGCTACGCCTCTGAGCAGACTTCACAAATATTAATTGACGGTACCGAAAAAGTTGGCGACTGGTACAAGTACATTTAACCATAATTCATTGCATGCAGCAAACATTGAATCTCGTAGAAATAGCAGAAGATAGAGCTTCAAAAAGATTAAGTTTGGTAAAAAGGAAGCTTTTACGTATTTAATTCATGTTTACAAGGTAAATAATGTTTAGCTATTATTACAGGTGATTTAAGGTCGCAAATAATTCTGGTAAAATGTACAACCGCCATCTTTTTTGGTACCGTCAATTGTGCTACAAATCTACAACTACAAACACCGCACCGTGGCGGACAAAAAAATCCTCACTTCCAGATCTGTTGTCTGTAGTGTTTACTTGCATCAACTTCTTTGAAGATTGAGTAATTGGGTTTAATTCTGTTCTGCGAATAGAGATTGAAATGATGGCAGTGATAAAGGGTCACCATGAGTCCATGACGGTGGTAAGACCATGACCGAATTTATCGTTCCACAGTTAAGATAATGTATAATATACTCTTTTATTTCGATAAAAATGGGCCCCCTTTTGCCATGAGCCCCTGGTTAATGACTATATATATATATATATATAATATATATATATATATATATATATATATATATATATATATAATATATATATATATATATATATATATATATATATATATATATATATATATATATATAGTACAATATCTACAGACACGTGTTTCGCTGTTCCACAGCTCATCAGTGTAGCTTGGTACAATCTAGATATGGGCACGAGTACCAATTATACACAAACGATTGCCAGTGACAACCGCTTGTGGGATAAACAGCGGTCATGCGCACATCGAGAGAGCGTGAAGCGGTATAGGGCCAGAGTGCTCAAACTACCACAAGGTAGTGGGCGTTGCATTATCGCTAAAGGACACCTACACCAACTTCACAGAGTGCTCAACAACACCGAAGTGAAGGAGCGTAATAGTACAATATCTACAGACACGTGTTTCGCTGTTCCACAGCTCATCAGTGTAGCTTGGTACAATCTAGATATGGGCACGAGTACCAATTATACACAAACGATTGCCAGTGACAACCGCTTGTGGGATAAACAGCGGTCATGCGCACATCGAGAGAGCGTGAAGCGGTATAGGGCCAGAGTGCTCAAACTACCACAAGGTAGTGGGCGTTGCATTATCGCTAAAGGACACCTACACCAACTTCACAGAGTGCTCAACAACACCGAAGTGAAGGAGCGTAATAGTACAATATCTACAGACACGTGTTTCGCTGTTCCACAGCTCATCAGTGTAGCTTGGTACAATCTAGATATGGGCACGAGTACCAATTATACACAAACGATTGCCAGTGACAACCGCTTGTGGGATAAACAGCGGTCATGCGCACATCGAGAGAGCGTGAAGCGGTATAGGGCCAGAGTGCTCAAACTACCACAAGGTAGTGGGCGTTTGCATTATCGCTAAAGGACACCTACACCAACTTCACAGAGTGCTCAACAACACCGAAGTGAAGGAGCGTAATATTATATATATATATATATATATATATATATATATATAAATATATATATATATATATATATATATATATATATATATATATATAGTCCTTTGACTGTGATGATGTATATACCTTTTTGATGTGCTGGCTTATCATCAGTTACACTGTGCTGACGAGCTCCAAGAGAGCGAAACAGCTGTCCACAGTTGCTGATGATAGCCAGACACTGCAATTATGTTTTGTCATTTCAGCCAGTAAAAGTGCGCAATGCACACTGAGTTGTTATAGACTTGTACATTCTTGATGGTTTATAATTTATGCAGTGTGGTATATCCCACATCAAGTCCTTTGACTGTGATGATGTATATACCTTTTTGATGTGCTGGCTTATCATCAGTTACACTGTGCTGACGAGCTCCAAGAGAGCGAAACAGCTGTCCACAGTTGCTGATGATAGCCAGACACTGCAATTATGTTTTGTCATTTCAGCCAGTAAAAGTGCGCAATGCACACTGAGTTGTTATAGACTTGTACATTCTTGATGGTTTATAATTTATGCTGTGTGGTATATCCCACATCAAGTCCTTTGACTGTGATGATGTATATACCTTTTTGATGTGCTGGCTTATCATCAGTTACACTGTGCTGACGAGCTCCAAGAGAGCGAAAACAGCTGTCCACAGTTGCTGATGATAGCCAGACACTGCAATTATGTTTTGTCATTTCAGCCAGTAAAAGTGCGCAATGCACACTGAGTTTGTTATAGACTTGTACATTCTTGATGGTTTATAATTTATGCAGTGTGGTATATCCCACATCAAGTCCTTTGACTGTGATGATGTATATACCTTTTTGATGTGCTGGCTTATCATCAGTTACACTGTGCTGACGAGCTCCAAGAGAGCGAAACAGCTGTCCACAGTTGCTGATGATAGCCAGACACTGCAATTATGTTTTGTCATTTCAGCCAGTAAAAGTGCGCAATGCACACTGAGTTGTTATAGACTTGTACATTCTTGATGGTTTATAATTTATGCAGTGTGGTATAATCCCACATCAAAGTCCTTTGACTGTGATGATGTATATACCTTTTTGATGTGCTGGCTTATCATCAGTTACACTGTGCTGACGAGCTCCAAGAGAGCGAAACAGCTGTCCACAGTTGCTGATGATAGCCAGACACTGCAATTATGTTTTGTCATTTCAGCCAGTAAAAGTGCGCAATGCACACTGAGTTGTTATAGACTTGTACATTCTTGATGGTTTATAATTTATGCAGTGTGGTATATCCCACATCAAGTCCTTTGACTGTGATGATGTATATACCTTTTTGATGTGCTGGCTTATCATCAGTTACACTGTGCTGACGAGCTCCAAGAGAGCGAAACAGCTGTCCACAGTTGCTGATGATAGCCAGACACTGCAATTATGTTTTGTCATTTCAGCCAGTAAAAGTGCGCAATGCACACTGAGTTGTTATAGACTTGTACATTCTTGATGGTTTATAATTTATGCAGTGTGGTATATCCCACATCAAGTCCTTTGACTGTGATGATGTATATACCTTTTTGATGTGCTGGCTTATCATCAGTTACACTGTGCTGACGAGCTCCAAGAGAGCGAAACAGCTGTCCACAGTTGCTGATGATAGCCAGACACTGCAATTATGTTTTGTCATTTCAGCCAGTAAAAGTGCGCAATGCACACTGAGTTGTTATAGACTTGTACATTCTTGATGGTTTATAATTTATGCAGTGTGGTATATCCCACATCAAGTCCTTTGACTGTGATGATGTATATACCTTTTTGATGTGCTGGCTTATCATCAGTTACACTGTGCTGACGAGCTCCAAGAGAGCGAAACAGCTGTCCACAGTTGCTGATGATAGCCAGACACTGCAATTATGTTTTGTCATTTCAGCCAGTAAAAGTGCGCAATGCACACTGAGTTGTTATAGACTTGTACATTCTTGATGGTTTATAATTTATGCAGTGTGGTATATCCCACATCAAGTCCTTTGACTGTGATGATGTATATACCTTTTTGATGTGCTGGCTTATCATCAGTTACACTGTGCTGACGAGCTCCAAGAGAGCGAAACAGCTGTCCACAGTTGCTGATGATAGCCAGACACTGCAATTATGTTTTGTCATTTCAGCCAGTAAAAGTGCGCAATGCACACTGAGTTGTTATAGACTTGTACATTCTTGATGGTTTATAATTTATGCAGTGTGGTATATCCCACATCAAGTCCTTTGACTGTGATGATGTATATATATATATATATATATATATATATAAAATGTATGTATTCCAACACTCGAAATTTTCCTTCACCATAAATCCTTTCAACATGTAGTTTGATCGAGTGAAATGCCAAATATTACCTATAATATACCCAGAATCTTATCCCGGCATTACCACCATATATACAGAACTCGTGACTATAGGCTCTCGGCAACGGCTTCCGTAGCTCAGTGGTAAGAGCTCAATTCCAGCCGGAAGGCCTTGAAGTTGCATTTTTCGCAACTGGTCCCGGTTTGGTCTTAAAATGTATGTATTCCAATTACACTCGAAATTTTCCTTCACCATAAATCCTTTCAACATGTAGTTTGATCGAGTGAAATGCCAAATATTACCTATAATATACCCAGAATCTTATCCCAGCATTACCACCATATATACAGAACTCGTGACTAAGCTCTCGGCAACGGCTTCCGTAGCTCAGTGGTCAGAGCACTGCACTGGCATCGCAGGGTCGCGGGTTCAATTCCAGCCGGAAGGCCTTGAAGTTGCATTTTTCGCAACTGGTCCCGGTTTGGTCTTAAAATGTATGTATTCCAACACTCGAAATTTTACTTCACCATAAATCCTTTCTAGAGAGAGAGAGAGAGAGAGAGAGAGAGAGAGAGAGAGAGAGAGAGAGAGAGAGGAGAGAGAGAGAGAGAGAGAGAGAGAGAGAGAGAGAGAGAGAGAGAGAGAGAGAGAGAGAGAGAGAGAGAGAGAGAGAGAGAGAGAGAGAGAGAGAGAGAGAGAGAGAGAGAGTGAGAGAGAGAGAGAGAGAGAGAGAGAGAGAGAGAGAGAGAGAGAGAGAGAGAGAGAGAGAGAGAGAGAGAGGAGAGAGAGAGAGAGAGAGAGAGAGAGAGAGAGAGAGAGAGAGAGAGAGAGAGAGAGAGAGAGAAGAGAGAGAGAGAGAGAGAGAGAGAGAGAGAGAGAGAGAGAGAGAGAGAGAGAGAGAGAGAGAGAGAGAGAGAGAGAGAGAGAGAGAGAGGAGAGAGAGAGAGAGAGAGAGAGAGAGAGAGAGAGAGAGAGAGAGAGAGAGAGAGAGAGAGAGAGAGAGAAGAGAGAGAGAGAGAGAGAGAGAGAGAGAGAGAGAGAGAGAGAGAGAGAGAGAGAGAGAGAGAGAGAGAGAGAGAGAGAGAGAGAGAGAGAGAGAGAGAAGAGAGAGAGAGAGAGAGAGAGAGAGAGAGAGAGAGAGAGAGAGAGAGAGAGAGAGAGAGAGAAGAGAGAGAGAGAGAGAGAGAGAGAGAGAGAGAGAGAGAGAGAGAGAGAGAGAGAGAGAGAGAGAGAGAGAGGAGAGAGAGAGAGAGATGAGAGAGAGAGAGAGAGAGAGAGAGAGAGAGAGAGAGAGAGAGAGAGAGAGAGAGAGAGAGAGAGAGAGAGAGAGAGAGAGAGAGAGAGAGAGAGAGAGAGAGAGAGAGAGAGAGAGAGAGAGAGAGAGAGAGTATACTCTAAAACGTTTCGAGCGAAGGCCCTTCGTCAGAGAGTGAAAGGTCCTTCATAAACGTTACACCTCCTACACCCATAGACGTACGAGCCGGGGGCCCCCAGTTGTCCGAATAATTAGCTCTATTCGAGCAATAATGGTCTTGTCATTCGGGCAAAAAAGGTTCTGTCTTAAATTATTCTATTATAACAGATTCTCACGTGAGATTTTGCGAGAATTGCGTAAAAAAAACACGAGCCGCTAGGCGAGTGTTTCTAGCTTTTCGATAGTCGAGCAACATCCCAAGTGTTTGGATCAGAGTATCCAAACAGGAAAAACCATTAGGTATTTCTTTTTTAAAATAACCACAGAGAAATATCACTAAAAAGTTATTAATATAATTAGATCAACATTGTAATTCTCCCAAAAACCGTCAACTACCAATCAAGGGAGGTCTTTCATGTTCTTCTAAGCTAATCGGCCAATCATGGATGGTTTTTTATTATTATTTATGATGCTGACGACAGCAACAGCCAAAAATAAGTTTGAAGTGGTAAAAACATCAGGAAAATATGCTTAGAAAGATGAAAAATATATTTCCAGATGGATTTAATCACGGAAATATGCCGTTTAACTTTATGTTGGATTGCTGCAGATGTAAAGTGATGTTGTGAGTTTTGCCTAGCCTTCATATTCTACAACACAGAATCTTTTTTGTGGTTTTCTCTGACTGTCGAAGTGTTGTTCGGTGATTTGTTGTTGGCTACAAAAACAAAATGAATGGTTTCTTCGTGAATATCCTGCCCGAAGAGTTTGGTGTCATTGAACGGGGTTGACATAAAAAACATTGTGAAGTTTAAATATTTGGGGACGATGATAAGTCCTGAGGGGTTGAAAAGGACGCTGGACCACCGCGTGGCGAGTGCCATGGGCAAGTTTTGTGAGATAAAAAAGCTGCTACAAGACCAACGCATCCATATCAAAACCAGGGTGAAGTACCTGACGGCGTTTGTTAGGTCAAGACTAACGTATTCATGTGGCACGTGGCGGACCCGGGATTCAGACCTGGATAGGTTAGACGTTGAGTGGAGGAAATATCTCAGGCGTATGGTAAAGGGGGGCTATAAAAAGAAACCTGGCACCCAAAAGCTTTGGTACTCGAATGCGGACATATATCGTATAACTGGCCCATCGGAATTATCAAAGTTCGTTGAGACCCGCAGGTTGAAGTGGTTGGCGCATGTATTGCGCAAACCCAACAACTCAATGCAAAAAACACTGCTGTGTATGATCCTGGACAAAAAGAATGTACAGAGCCTATGGAAACCGTTTGAGCGAAAATACGGCCGAGACGAATCACAGCTTCGAAGAATCATGATGAACAAAAAAGAATTTGAAAGCTTCATTGAAGCAACTCTATAGGATAATTCCTGCAAGAGTAATCTACAACAACAACAACAACGACCTTTTCCATGTTCTCTTGATGGACTATATCTATAAAAGTGTTGTCTTTAGGGGTTTTATTGAAACTTTGAAACTTTCAATAAGGTAAACGTCGTCCTCACAAATTATACGGGAATTCTTGTTCGCTTTAGCGTTGCTTTGTCCACTTTAAATACTTATAATTTCGGCCTATTTTTGTAAAATCTTGTGACAATTAACAGGGAAGATTGCTATATTTTATTTATAGTAATTGTACATTATTATGTATCCAAAAAAACGATGATGGGTCGGCATGAGTTGCTTTTTGCATGTGTACAAGACCTCAAATTCCCGTGTTTGGATACTCTTATCCAAACACGGGTATTGACCAATCAGAGCGCTTGTTGTGTATACATGTTATTTTATAAACACTATTTCGGTAGTACACGAATCTTTTAGAGTTTTTTGTTCATAAATATTATAAACACTTATAAATGATTTGAGATGATATTGGGTTACATAATTAGAATGATATTCAAATTACTTTATTAATATCTATAGTTTTTAAAAAAGAAATGATGGCTTTTGTTACCTTTAACTAAAGTATCATTTATCGTTTTTGCTATGTCTTTTCCATGTTTTTTATTCCAATTCTTTCTGTCCGCCTTGGAAACACCCTTAATGAATGTTTCATTTGTGTAATATTTCACGAACCATTCTTTTAGAACATCGTTCGGGTCATTATTCTTTGATATTTGCTTGAAATGTTGTTTGAAAGCATCCAAACCCGATTTACAGGTCAATATTGAGCGTATCATTCCAACACGGACACCCAACATTAGGTTTGATCTAGAAGAATATAGCAGATAATAAAGACTTTAAATTACGGGAACCACCGAGTATGATGACTAAAACTAGGTTTTAGTCATCATCAGGAATGCTATCAAGTTACAGAATACATGTAGCGATACTTATAAAGTGATACAGTCGACTCCCGATAACTTGAACCTTCAAGGGAAATAGAAAAAGGTTCACGTTATCGGGAGTTCGAGTTACCGGGAGTTGAGAACAAATGACCGGAAATAACGAAAAAACGGTGTTTACTGTGTTTCTATTCATACAGTGTCATTTTAATCAAATTTAATTACTGTATGGAATGGAACAATATTTCTAAATATAAATCAGAACGTAACGTAAAACAAAACAAAGCAGCAGAAGACTAGGTATTGCGAACAACCTCGGGCTACTGCTACAGAGTTCATGCGATTCACTTTTCTACAAGACGTGCAGAATCTTTTGGACAGAATTTGTTGGACTACAGTACTGTATTTTTCGACTTGTCACGTCTTAACAAACGTTGTTCGAGTTATCGAGGGTAAAATTATATAGAAATTGACCAGAAGGGAAACGAAAATTGCTTCGAGTTGGCGGGAGGTTCGAATTATAGAGGGTTCGAGTTACCGAGGGTAAAATTATTATAAGTATACCATGACTTGAGGGAATTAGCGATTAAATTGCCCGCCGCCGAGGGAAGATTTGTGAAAGTCCGAGGGCGAAACCCGAGGACTTTTACAAATCTTCCCGAGGCGAAGGGCAATTTAATCGCTAATTTCCCGACAAGTCATGGTATTAGTTTGTAATATTATGATCGCCGAGGTAACTTTGAGAACCTTATCCAGCCCGTGGTTGGAGACGGAGTTTTTGTCTTCTAAATTTCCCGTGCATTTGAATGAGGGAAAATTAGAAGACAAACAATTCCTTTGTGTTCTACTAAATTTCCCTCATGCATATCATAGGAATGAGGAAAAATTAGAAATTTTGCCTAATTTGTATGCATGAGTAGTTTTCAAACAAATAAACGTGGGGAATTTAGCGATTAAATTTCCCTGCGAGAACAAAAGAAACCGAGTAAATCATGGTATTACAGTACGAAATGTATGAGGGAAATCCAGGGGAAATCGATTTTGGTTCGAGATAGCGCGAGGTTCGAGTTAGTGAGGGTTCGAGTCTCTGGGTTCGAGTTATCGGGAGTCGACTGATTTATACTTTTGTTGATAACAACAACATGGCACAGCCCTAGTCCACAAATTCAAAATGAATCTTCCGCCACCTAAAAGGTCCCTGCAAGATAATCGTTAACTGGGACACAACCACTGCCAGTTGCTTTTTATCACGCAAAGACAGAACACCCAAAGAATACCAAAGTTCGGTTGTCTATAAATTCTCCTGTCCCGGTTGTGCAAATAATCCCACATCGGTAAAACAGACAGATACCAGTATATTCAAATTAAAAATATAGTAAATGCTCCGAAACTCTAAAAACTCAGAAACTAACAATCACGTCAACTCCTGCGAATACTTATGGAACTTTGTCCCAATATAAACAGAGAACTTAAACAAAATTCCAGTTTCTTTTACATTAGGGACCGTTCATTATTTATATCATAGGGGTGTGTGGGATATTTCTTATCATATAAGCAAATCTTATAGTACCCCCCTATTTGATGCTTTCAAAAATTGTGAACCCCCCTATCATAATGAAATATTTAATATATACTCCACCCCCCTCAGACAAAACTCGGTATATAAAGCGCTATAACAATTGTTTCCCTTGCGTGCAGTTTGTTACACCTATTTTTATATTTTATACAACAATTAAGGATTCCTAGTGTTTACTAATATAATAATATCACCGTATTAATTTGGCAGTCAAAATGTTGAATGTTTGTTGAATATTTTTGTGAAATTGGTTATTAAAATATACTCACAATTTTAGATTAGTTTCCTTTACATTCGAGATTTAATTAAGTTGTGTGCAACAAAGTAAGTATTACCAACTATTAAAATACATTTGCTAAAATCTCTAATATCCCACCCACCCCTGTGCTATAAATAATGAACGGTCCCTTGTGTTAATTCATTTTTAACAGTTGAAAAATAATAGATAATAAAAACATAATAGATCACTCATGGACAGTATTGCTCTACATACAGGTAGTAACGCTTGTCATCCTCTTGTACTCGTGAAATAACGTTTTCATCGTATTTTATGTTTCTATCAGGAGACCCCAACCAAGGGCGACAAACCGTGTCTGGAATTAGTGGGGGGATGAATGCACCACCAAAATCCGAGAGAGGTCTGGGGACCTGCTCCTTGGGAAAATGTTTGATTTTTAAGGGTTTGAAACGCTGTTTCCCGCTTTTCTGAGAGCTGTTTTATATCATAAACAACGTGAGAAACATAATTTAATATATACTAGTTGATAGATGTGAAAAATAGCAAAAAGTTGGTGCTTCGGAAAGTGATTCGCTTCATACCAAACCAACTGCATCGTTTGCGGCAAAGTAAAATATGTGGCGTTAGCCAGAGTACAAAACTAATAATTTGACAAAATGCAACTGTCATTCTTAAACTTGAAAAAAATGGTCATCACACCTTTTAGCGTTTTTTATACATATTCAAATAATTCAACTGAAGAAATCAAAATTTAAATGTATTCTATAAAGCGTTAAAAAGTTCCAGTGCGGCACCAAGAATAAGAATAACTAACTGTTTGAGTCTGATGGAGATTGCATGTCAACTCTATAGTCTCTACATTGGGTATAAACTTATATAATGATTAATAATATAGTGTCATTATTCTACATGTTTAACAAGTTATATTTATCATTTATAGACCCGGAGCGAGGGGAATTCGACGAAATATTACCCCGAGGGATATATCATCCCGAGGGGTAATATTTCGACGAATTCCCCGAGCGGAGGGTCTATAAATGATATATTATACCGAAACAATCTTGAATGCTGTCTTGAAACGTCTTGAAACGTCTTGTTGTTCCTCCATTGTTTACAGGCTCGTCTTGGTTTACGCGCGAGTACTGGGTACGAACGGGGTATTCGAATTCCCCGCAGAATATGTCGTCAGCGGGGAATTCGAGGTTAAGCGGGGAATTCGAGTTTAAATTGACTGGTCACGTGGTACAAATCTAGCTCTTTGATTGGACAATTTATAGTTGAGGTATAATATATATATATATATATATATATATATATATATATATATATATATATATATATATATATATATATATATATATATATATATATATAAATATATATATATATATATATATATATATATATATATATATATATATATATATATATATATATATATATATATATATATATATATATATTATATATATATATATATATATATATATATATATATATATATATATATATATATATATATATATATATATATATATATATATATATATATATATATATATATATATATATATATATATATATATATATATATATATGATAAATATAACTGTATGTTTTCAAAGCGATTTCTTGTTCTTGCAAAATGATTTTATAAGAAACTGACATTGCGGGCGTGAACATTTCAGGCTACTATATTCGCTCTTACCTTTATGGTATTGGGAGCACTTTCAACGTTCCGTGAACAACATCACATTCGTTTTAGTATATATATATATATATATAATATATATATATATATATATAATATAATATATATATTTTATAATTATATATATATATATATATATATATATATATATATATATATATATATATATATTATATATATATATATATAGCACGGCGATAGCGTGAAGTGCGCATGGGGCCAGAGCGCTGAAACTGCATATATATATATATATATATATATAGTAGTGTGATGATAGAAACTATCGGGTTCAAGATCATTTGGATAGAGTGCTCGATGCGTGAACGCAGAGCGAAATTAACAAGGTGAAAACACTGGTTATTTCATTGAAATTTATTCGCTACAAATTTGTTTCGTATGGCTAGCCGAAGCTTGCCACACTCGTCAGGTGAATGACAAATATTTACAGCTTAGCAGAATATATACATGAGATGCGTGGTAAAATAGGGATCGTATTACAGTTCGTGATAAATTACGTAGGATATTTACATAAAAGATATTTCTTACGATGACGGCAGGTGGAGATTAATTCATTTCGTTTAGTTGAGGGAGCTGAGTTCGGGGTGGTAGATAATTATAAATTTTTCGTGGAGGCATAAGTTACAGTGTTTTGATTTGTTGGAGTAGGGTTGGCATTTTTTGAGGATTTTCCAGTTTATTGTGTGAGGGGTGTTAGTTTCTTTCAAAGACCAAATGTGCTTACTTAGTTCCGTGGCGTGTTTCTTATGTTTGTTTCTGAATGACGATGTGTGATTAAGATATCTAGTCTTGAATGTGGTCTCCGTCAGTCCGACATAGGTTTGGTTCTCGTTGTTTTCGGTATTTGTGACGGTGGCTTGATACACTACAGCTTTGGTCAGGCACTTTCCCTTCAGTGGGCAGCTGTTCTTCTGGCCGGCAGTTGCATTCGGGCTCTGGCTCTTTGTTTTTCTCTTGCTTCTTGTCTCAGTATGCGCTTATTATGTGAAGAGATGATGGACTGTACATTCGGCATGCAACTGTAACTCAGCTTCACTGTGTTACGATTGAGCAGCTTGTGGAGGGGATGGTTTTTCGGAAAGCACTCGTCCACTGCCTTCAGGAACTTATGGCCGATATCTGTGGCGACGTTTGAGCTGTATGGCGGGTTGAACCAAAGTGATGTTCCTGCTCCTACGGCGTTTTGTGGTCGTGGGTCGTAATGTAGGTTGTGGTTGAAGCCGCTGTGTCTGAGTGCGTCTTGGTAGGGTTGGGAGCTGCTATCGAATGTTTCTTTGGTCGATGAGATCTTTGAAAGTCGCCGGTTAATCGTCTCAGGAATTCTCTG
This sequence comes from Chrysogorgia sp. JL179-B06, assembly GCA_035772405.1. Taxonomy (NCBI): domain Eukaryota; kingdom Metazoa; phylum Cnidaria; class Anthozoa; order Scleralcyonacea; family Chrysogorgiidae; genus Chrysogorgia; species Chrysogorgia sp. JL179-B06. The sequence continues at coordinate 1,380,670 of JAYKKM010000475.1, read as the reverse complement.
TAAGATGGTTGGAGGGTGGTTGCTGTGGATGTTGATATATTGGGTAGTGTTGCCAGGTTTTGAGTAGGGTTTAAAGGTGTCGGTTGTCAGGTTGAAGGTGATGTCGAGGAAGTTCACGCATTTTTTGTTCGCTTCGGTTGTCAGTTTTAGATTGTGATCGCCGAATATCTTGCAAATTTGTTTCTTGATGTTTTCGATTGTTCTTGGTGGGTCATCGAAAGCGCCAAGACCATCGTCACGATATAGGCCGATCTTGTTTCTAAGGTTAGGAGGTAGTTGCGACAGGAGGTAGGAGCCGACGAGTTCACAAGTCTCAGCTCCGTCAAAGCTGCCCATTGTGACATCGAAATTCGAACTTGAATTCTTTTTAGACCACGCTTCTGTTTCGCTAAACAGGAGGGAATTTTTGGCTTGCATGATAATGTGCTTTTCTTGCTCAGAAATTACGTCGAACTCGGTGGCGAACGCAAGGGCTTTGTTCAGTAGATCGTCGGTTATCGACGGGTAAAATTCTACTACATCGAAACCGATGAAAGAATGCGTTGGTTTGTTGGCAATGAATGCTTTATTACGCTGAAGGACCACAAACCGAACTTCGATAACAACCCTACTTCTCGCCTGATCAATCCCGCGAAATCCGAAATTGGCATCATTAGTAAGAAGATCCTTGAGCGCATCAACGCCAAAGTAGTAGCAGCGACAGGCGTAAACCAGTGGAAGAAACAGCGGACACCGTCATAGGCGTGGTTCAAAAACATTGCCAACAAACCAACGCATTCTTTCATCGGTTTCGATGTAGTAGAATTTTACCCGTCGATAACCGACGATCTACTGAACAAAGCCCTTGCGTTCGCCACCGAGTTCGACGTAATTTCTGAGCAAGAAAAGCACATTATCATGCAAGCCAAAAATTCCCCCCTGTTTAGCGAAACAGAAGCGTGGTCTAAAAAGAATTCAAGTTCGAATTTCGATGTCAAAATGGCAGCTTTGACGGAGCTGAGACTTGTGAACTCGTCGGCTCCTACCTCCTGTCGCAACTACCTCCTAACCTTAGAAACAAGATCGGCCTATATCGTGACGATGGTCTTGGCGCTTTCGATGACCCACCAAGAACAATCGAAAACATCAAGAAACAAATTTGCAAGATATTCGGCGATCACAATCTAAAACTGACAACCGAAGCGAACAAAAAATGCGTGAACTTCCTCGACATCACCTTCAACCTGACAACCGACACCTTTAAACCCTACTCAAAACCTGGCAACACTACCCAATATATCAACATCCACAGCAACCACCCTCCAACCATCTTACAGAGAATTCCTGAGACGATTAACCGGCGACTTTCAAAGATCTCATCGACCAAAGAAACATTCGATAGCAGCTCCCAACCCTACCAAGACGCACTCAGACACAGCGGCTTCAACCACAACCTACATTACGACCCCCAAAACCCACGACCACAAAACGCCGTAGGAGCAGGAACATCACTTGGTTCAACCCGCCATACAGCTCAAACGTCGCCACAGATATCGGCCATAAGTTCCTGAAGGCAGTGGACGAGTGCTTTCCGAAAAACCATCCCCTCCACAAGCTGCTCAATCGTAACACAGTGAAGCTGAGTTACAGTTGCATGCCGAATGTGCAGTCCATCATCTCTTCACATAATAAGCGCATACTGAGACAAGAAGCAGAGAAAAACAAAGAGCCAGAGCCCGAATGCAACTGCCGGCAGAAGAACAGCTGCCCACTGAAGGGAAAGTGCTTGGACCAAAGCTGTAGTGTATCAAGCCACCGTCACAAATACCGAAAACAACGAGAACCAAACCTATGTCGGACTGACGGAGACCACATTCAAGACTAGATATCTTAATCACACATCGTCATTCAGAAAACAAACATAAGAAACACGCCACGGAACTAAGTAAGCACATTTGGTCTTTGAAAGAAACTAACACCCCTCACACAATAAACTGGAAAATCCTCAAAAAATGCCAACCCTACTCCAACAAATCAAAACACTGTAACTTATGCCTCCACGAAAAATTTATAATTATCTACCACCCCGAACTCAGCTCCCTCAACAAACGAAATGAATTAATCTCCACCTGCCGTCATCGTAAGAAATATCTTTTATGTAAATATCCTACGTAATTTATCACGAACTGTAATACGATCCCTATTTTACCACGCATCTCATGTATATATTCTGCTAAGCTGTAAATATTTGTCATTCACCTGACGAGGCTAGCCATACGAAACAAATTTGTAGCGAATAAATTTCAATGAAATAACCAGTGTTTTTACCTTGTTATATATATATATATATATATATATATATATATATTATATATATATATATATATATATATATATATATATATATATATATATATATATATATATATATATATATATATATATATATATATATAATATATATATATATATATATATATATATATATATATATATATATATATATATGTATATATATACAAAAGAGTAAAGTTTCGGACCTGCATACTTAGTATTTGGCCCATGAGGATCGTGCTTTCATGACCATTGTCGACCCAACTTACTAGAAAGCTCCAATTGACGGACATCAACGTTGTCCAGCTTTTCTCGATGTACATGAGAAACACAAGCACAAACATGATTCAATCTATGCTGTGTAAGATGACATCGGCCAGCAACAATATGTCGAATAATACGACGTCTGAGCAGGGGCTTCCGCGCGCAAACCATTGCAGTTATTACGTATAGCCTGCAGTAGTTCAGGCATTTCACATCTGTTTGTTATGATTCTATTATCAAAAATAAAATTTTACTTATCAGAATCAGAAAGAGGAATACTGGAGAAGATTATTCTTAATTGAATAATTAATTATACAGGCATCCTTCTTGGTCAAAAAGTGGGGGCGATGTAGTGTAAAGTTTGCTCGACAGCTAAAATTCATGTCCAGCGGGAGTTTCTTCTAATTTTGACGTCATGAGTACAAAAGGAACAAAGGATATGAGGAAGGTACTAGATGTAGGTGCGCACATCACCAACAATCAGTCATCCACGTCTCAGCGGTACATTAAATTTCCAGTCTTTTTCATCGTTTGGTCTTCTACATCATACGATCAGACATGCCTGTATGATGATATACATCATAGAACTGATAATCTCAAAAGTGTCTTAAGCATATCCTCTAAGAAATGAACAGATCAACAGAAGAACCCGGTTGAGAACGACCGGAAATTTAATGTACTGTACCTCTGACACGTGGATGACTGATTGTTGGCGCACCTGGTTTAGGTCGATGACATCTAGTACTTTTCAAGATATGACGACCCAATGACGTCAAAATTGAATAGAAAACCGCCACTATAACATCAATTTTGAGCCGTCGAGCAATCTCTAAAATGGAGGCGTCCATGAGAGTCAAAAAATACGAGAATGTAACGTTATTTCTCGAGTACAAGAGCAGATACCGTAAAACTATTAACATTTCTAAACACTATACTTAAAGGCCTTTTATTTAAAAGTTGTTTTTTACTGCAGTTCCAGCCGTTCCCCTAAATCATATATAGCCAATTATGAATATTATACAAGTATAATTAATAAACAATCATTTCTAAAAAGATCTTACTTGTACTGCAGTATACTTTCACGATTCATCATGATTGTGTTAAGTGCGTCTTTTAGATGGTCTAGGTTCCCTAGATTGGCATGATAGGCATAGGCATTAATAGTGTATCCTATGTGACACATGGGTTGCCAGCAGAAATGATTAGGACCCAACATCCAGTCACCGTTGTAGAAATGCTCATCAAATGGATGTCCAAAGGTGAACTTTAGAAAGTATTTGACCTGTGAAACAACCCAGCAAAAAAGTTAACTGCAGGTACACAGTAGATTCTGATGTTAAAAAGCAGAAATTTTACCACCAGAATTCGGTATATGGCATTAACGTAGCATTACAATACATGCACTGTTGAAATATATTGCAGTTAATTTTTATGTTGCGTTGTGTTGCATATGCTGTACTTTGTTGCATGTGCTGTGCTTTGTTGCATGTGCTGTGCTTTGTTGCATGTGCTGTGCTTTGTTACATGTGCTGTGCTTTGTTACACGTGCTGTGCTTTGTTACATGTGCTGTGCTTAGTTACATGTGCTGTGCTTTGTTACATGTGCTGTGCTTTGTCACATGTGCTGTGCTTTGTTACATGTGCTGTGCTTTGTTACATGTGCTGTGCTTTGTTACATGTGCTGTGCTTTGTTACATGTGCTTTGTTACATGTGATGTGCTTTATTACATGTGCTGTGCTTTGTTACATGTGCTGTGCTTTGTTACATGTGCTGTGCTTTGTTACATGTGCTGTGCTTTGTCACATGTGCTGTTCTTTGTTACATGTGCTGTGCTTTGTTACATGTGCTGTGCTTTGTTACATGTGCCGTGCTTTGTTACACGTGCTGTGCTTTGTTACATGTGCTGTGCTTTGTTACATATGCTGTGCTTTGTTACATGTGCTGTGCTTTGTTACATGTGCTGTGCTTTGTTACATGTGCTGTGCTTTGTTACATGTGCTGTGCTTTGTTGCATGTGCTGTGCTTTGTTGCATGTGCTGTGCTTTGTTACATGTGCTGTGCTTTGTTACAGGTGCTGTGCTTTGTTACATGTGCTGTGCTTTGTTATACATGTGCTGTGCTTTGTTACATGTGCTGTGCTTTGTTACATGTGCTGTGCTTTGTTACATGTGCTGTGCTTTGTTACAATAATGTGCTGTGCTTTGTTACATGTGCTGTGCTTTGTTACAATGTGCTGTGCTTTGTTACATGTGCTGTGCTTTGTTACATGTGCTGTGCTTTGTTATATGTGCTGTGCTTTGTTACATGTGCTGTGCTTTGTTACATGTGCTGTGCTTTGTTACATGTGCTGTGCTTTGTTACATGTGCTGCTTTGTTACATATGCTGTGCTTTGTTACATGTGCTGTGCTTTGTTACATGTGCTGTGATGTGCTGTGCTGTGTTGTGTTGTGTCGTATTGTGTCGTGTGTCGTATTGTGTCGTGTTCGTGTGTCGTGTTCGTGTGTCGTGTTCGTGTTCGTGTGTCGTGTGCGTGTGTTTCCTGTTCGTGTGTCGTGTTCGTGTGTCGTGTTCGTGTGTCGTGTTCGTGTGTCGTGTTCGTGTGTGTCGTGTTGTGTCGTGTTGTGTTGTGGTGTTGTTTTGTGTTTTGCTGTGCTGTGCTGTGTTGTGTTGTGTTATGTTGTGTCGTTGTGTTGTGTTGTGTTGTGTTGTGCTATGTTGCATGTGTTGTATTGTATTGTGCTGTGTTGTGTTGCGCTGTGTTATGTTGCGTTGTGTTGTGTTAGCTCGGTTTGAAGGAGTTAATGATAGCTCAGTTTGAAGGAGTTATTTTTCTGAAAAGTACGTCAGAACGAATATATTAGTTTTTGTTTTTTATGTTACACATTGTTTATTTTATAGTGTCCATAAGCGTAACTAGATATACCGTCCGACAGAAGATAACGCTTGTCGTCGAAACAACTTAGAGATACTTTATTTATTTCGTAACTCGCTAGTTGGTGGTTTTGACTACGAATGGTTTTAATAGTGTGGGACATTTGTTTGTTGTGTATTAAAACATCTTTGTATAGTTGTCGTGTTTTATGCATGTTTTTTCTGATAACGTTCTTTTTAATGCCTTTGGTAGTCTTTCCACCTTTCCCATCGTCTTTCATGTATCTATCCATTTTTTATCGTAGACCTGTGAACTCCTAATGTTTCTTCCTTCATTTGCCAATAGCCTTCTTGTTAGTTGGGTCTAAATAAGGAGATCGTATCCAAATAAGGATATCGTATCCAATAAAGTCGAATATGTGTTTGTCAGCGTAGATGTCTTCGTAAATGTCGTTCGATCCACATACCGTTGTAAGTCTTATGTGGATTGGTTATCATAATGTCAGATTGTCCACCTCTACAGCCTTTCTTCCAAGCATCGATACTTTTAGACTTTGTGTCTTGCGTCTCTCCAGCTTCAATAACTAACACGAAATGTGGAAAACGTTTACGAATCTCTTTAATCACCTGATAGTGTAGGTCTGTCTCTGTCAATATTGAGAGTCTGTTGTGTGTTAGCGCTGGTCTTTGATATTGACCTGTTTTACGGATAGAGGGTAGCACTTCGTTGAAAACCCATTTTCTGAAACTCTCCGCTAAAGGCAGTTTTAAAGAGAATATTAATCTATATTATAATCCACTCTAATTTATTTGCCAAGCCATACTTTTGACCAACGCCCTGTCTCGTGGCGTTGGTTTTTGAACCCTTCTTTTCTCATCATTTTTAATATGTCTATCAATAGCGTTTATTGGTTTTGAGTAACCCAGTGCATCACAAACCTCTTCCATACCACCAAATATTATCTCCTTCCTTTGTTATCGAAAAATTGATATCACTATAGGTTCTACAAATTTGATTATTCATGAATTGTTAGCACTATATATATTATAAAATATATTATATTATATAATCCATTGCTTAATTCCTTTTAAAATGTAATAGATTTCTCACGTCCTTCACTAGAAGCTTAAGTTCGGCGAGTTTTATTTGTTTCTCAAGACGTTCGAGTGCAGGGGTAGTGTGTTTATTGATGAAAACCTTTAAGGACGCATGTTGTCTCACCCATGTCACCTTCACATTTGTCCCAACTCAAGTCTTAACACTACACCATACAAATTGCGTTCGAATCGTTCTTTGGTCTTACCAGATTTAAGATCGTTAATCTTGTTTCTCAGGTTTATTCTTCTTCTTGAGCATATAGAAGTTCTTGAGCATTCTAGAAGTTGTATTTCGACACGTTTTTAGCAATCAACTAGTACGACGTCCTTCACCACTATAGGTATGTGGTTCTCACTGACTAAGTTTTTCAGTTACGTAACATTCTCTCAAGCCACTTGCCATATCTATGAACTGACTTCTTTCGCATCCACACGTTAGGTATGAAGTTGCTTGTGTATCCATAAGTAGTCTCACCGCAAAAAAACAGCTATAAATCCCATCGCCAATCACCACTCTATAACTCTTACAATTATAACAATACTTTATATCATTATACTTTTTAGTTTTACCTTGACTCTCTATTAAACACTTTACGTCTTCACAATTTAGGATTTCCTTAGTTGTGAATCCATCATCATAGCTCTGAAAACGTCGTTTTCCATTACTATGATACTATATTATTATGTTTAAGTGTTTTTAAATAATAACTCTATGAAAATAGTATGTAATTGAGTATTTTTGAGGGGATCGTGTTTTCCGACTCCCGTAAATATTTGACTCCAGACTTACCCCGTAGAATCGACTGGTCAACTTAAACCATTTTATACACTAAATAGCCAATGGTATAGTCCAATACCACCAACGGAAATCATTTGATATTTTTTCATCTCATCCGAGGGTTTTTAATAGTCAGCTAACTCAGGCTGTTTACTAAATATCTTTATGTCTGCATTAGCGTCTGATAATTGTTGTGTTAATTCCTGAATTTTGTCTCTTTGGCGAACTTCATTCTCGTAGAAGTTTTCTTTCGATTTCGCAAGACTTTTCAACGCTTCGTTATGTCTCTTTATTTCTGTCTCGTTGCTGGTGTGATTTAATTTACTAAATAGAAAACCAGCGCTTGCGAACGCTATGGCGTTGAACAACTCCACCTGCTACTACACTCGCCATTATACATTACCCTATGTAAAACTAGGGTGATCTAAAGGGGTCTATAGGTTGATACTTTTTACTCTGCGGCCACTTAACAAGTAACGTTGAAGCAGCTACAGCAGTTGCTAGTTTTAGAGTGCCTTTACACTCTTAGGCGTTCCTAAAGGTTCTTTTAAAACTTTCTTTGACGCCATACTAACGAGTAACGACTACGGCTCCGGTTGTCGCCAACGCGGTGTCGTATGGCTCGTTCATCAGTTCTTTCCTGTCTATTGATGATGTCATATACTATACAATATGTTTTATTAATCGAAGCTGTCGAAATTATGTGACGGCTCCTTCTTTATGACTCCTCAACAATACGCAGATCCCGTTTATCTCTCCTCATCGAGTACTACAGTGAACCGGCAGCTATAACCACTCTTACAGTACCTATAATAACGTACCCATAGTTAAAACCACCATTCTCTCTCAGTCTCACTTGTCACTCTCTCTCATCTTCCTCTCTTGCGCCGCTTTAGATATGGCAGCCAAACGTTTACCTGCCTCTACTCTCTTGGGGTCTTTTATCCTTGTTTTCTCCGTCTATGTTATAATAGGTGAGTCCTCCTTACTATCTGTCATCTATATTATACGTGATGTCTTGTTACAGATGATCTAGATGATCTCGCGCGCAGTTATCTCACAGTTGTCTCACACTTTTGTTCATATATTTTATTGTACTTTTTCACCATTAATTGGTGGGCATAAGTCAGTAACAATATTATCTAATACTTTATCGTCTGAGAGAAATATTGATTCATCATAAGGAAGACCTCTCAGATATCAATATCTTTTTGTAGCTGGTGTATGCGATCTTACAATGTTCCACTTTACTTACCAGATCGGATTTAGCCAAGTAGCCTTGAATGATCACACCAGTACCACTAATACAAGCCAGGATTAAAGGATTAGCGGTTACCGATCCAGCTACAATTGCTACTGTTGTTAATCCTATACTAGTCATGTTTAATGATAGTTTAATTTTCTTCATCCTTTTATATTTCCATTTATAACAGGTTTCTAGTTTGTGATAGTACGTGTAGAACCGTTTGAGTTCATCTTCTCTTTGACATATCCTTTGATATATGGTTAAAATCAATAACTGACTTCCTCATTATCCTATAATTTACTTTATATTATATTCCTCCGTCATTTCTCCACCAACTATTTTAGCACGACTCGGTTTGTCATATAATCAGAGATGATCTTAATACCATAGAACTCAACCAAAGACGGGTACACTTGTAGGGTGCGAGTGACGATCTTGGTCGAAGTATTCCAAAGATTGTTCCATAGAGAGTTATGCCTCTTAGTGGTGTCGATGTTATTTGGGATTGTGCACGTGTACTCCTTTGCTGGAGCACCACCCCATATGATAATTTGTCAGTTTTATCACACTTGTACCCTATGAACTTATCCCAAGAACCGTCGTCGTTTGATATAATCGTCTCCCAATCTGTGCAGGTAGACACCGTTGTTAGCACCAAGAATAGGACCATAAGTTGGACTATTTTGTACTAGTGTGTTTGTTTTGTCTCCAACGGCTTTCACTTTATTTGTCCAACTGTGGTAAAACTGTGACATATCCGTTTTTGTGGCATACTTTGTGGTGTTAAACTCAAATACAACGTTATAGGACTGTATTTTAAAGTATTGTGATAAACATATGGACTCCAATACTTTTTTACTAATAGCATCCAAATCATCGACTGGATCTTCTATGTTTTTGGGTACCCAGAGTGCCATATCTATATCTCCAGACATCTTTCCACCACTTACGCTTAATTTAGGATCATTGTCTATGTGAAGAATTTACGTCCTTTTATAATATTTATTTATAGTTTTTAAATAACAGTTACAAAACAGCTCGCTTTCTCTGAGCGAGCACACACAAAACACACTCTCTTTCCCAGTCCTAATCCCACGCATGTTAGTATAATAAACAAAATATAAATAGAAAAGTTCGTGTCTGTCACAGTCTAGATGTCTCTTCGCTCTTCTTAATATTTTGTCGCTCTCGTAGTCTCTAAACCTCAAATCCATAATTTAGACTCATTATATTATAACACATTTTTTCTTATTAAATAACCAGACACAGCCGAAACCCCTAGAACTAACCCCAACTCTGTCGTGTGATTATCTGACTCACTGGATGTCACCTTTGGTTTGTCAAGTGTCTCCAGATGATGTTCACCTTCTTAGTGTGTCACCATTGGTTTGTAAAGTTTCTCCAGATGATGTTCACCTTCTTGGTGTGTCACCTTTGGTTTGTAAAGTGTCTCCAGATGCTCTCCACCTTCTTGATGAACTTTCTTGGATTCCATCGTTGGTGTGTAGTTTAACCCACTGTTTACTCCAAACTTCATACTCTATGTAGCAGTCTTTAGCAGTTTGTTGTACCCAGCGATTTTATTCTTGAGGATTACCACGTTACTTGGCATTAACGTAGACGGTGATAGTGCGAGATTTTGGACAACGTTAGTATCTTTAATCGATTTATTCATGTTGAGAATCCATGTTGACACGTCATAGTTGATAACACTATCCTCCACCAACTTGCGAAATTCTTGTTCAGTCTCTAGACTACCTGCGGAACCACCAACGACTGACACACGTGTTCTCGCTTGCGCACCAAGTGTGGAGTAAACAAAGGCTTCTATAGACTGCTTTAGATATTGTTGCCCAATATTGGTAAAACCATTCGACACCAGAGGAACGTATCGTTTATAGTCGTTCTGAACGTCGTAAAGCGTGTAGACTCTCTCCTCACCTGTTGTACCATCAGCGAGGACTTTACCCTAGTAGTGATGTTTTCTGGAAATTTTGTTTGTCTTACCGTACAATTCCCCAGCCCCAAACTCTCTACTTATCGATCCCATATTCTCACCACCTTCCATCCTTCTGAGAAGCCTTCTAAAGGTAAATTATAGATGGAACCTCATTACACTTGTCACTTGTGATAACGGGGTGCATGGACGTCTTGTGAGGGTGATAAGTGTTGTAACGACACTCTACAACAGAAACGTGCACAATATGTCGCAAATACGACCCTATAGTAGCTCTCATTGTCGTCCCACTTTGACTTTGTCTTTGATGTGGTGATTTGTAAGATTAGTAGCTTTGAGAGAAAGTAGCTCTTTTGACTAACAAAGATTGTAAAGTTATAATATTCACCGGATAGTTCACCACATTTTCCGTTGGATAGCCATCCCAAAGTCCCCAGTGGTCCTTGTGACCTTTTGATAGTGGTTGTATAGTTCCACCAGAGAGCCATGCATGTTCTTGGGAACTTGTTATTATGCAGCCAAATCCACATATTCTTGTCATTTTTGAAGGTGTCACTAGTTATATCTGTGCTTATAGTATCATTATTCCTAAAAAATATGTTAACACCTAAAAAATATGTGAAACGTTTGGATAAAACTCAAATTTGCTTAAAGTGATGTGTGGGTACTTTTTTATTAAACTGAGTTTCGCGACACGTTCAGCCTCTTTAGCGTTAGCTATCATTTTGTCGTTGTCCACTGGTTTGTTTATCATTAGATACTTAGTGTACTCTGGGTTACTCTTAAACCTGTTTGAGTCTATCGCAATGTCACCACTGTTAGTTCTCGTTACGAAGAATATATGTTTACGCATGTTGTCATCAACGTCAATAAAAAACCTACTCTTATCAGCACTAAGGATACTTTCTTCTAAACGCAGCCATTATAACATACACATTATATTATCAGAGTGTCAGTGTTGATTAGTGGTTCAACGAAAACTATAGATGTACAAGAGTCAATTTCAGCAATTAATTCAGACCCTTACTTATTAGTGAAAAAGGCAACCATCTTTTTGGATTACGTTAACGTTACCTCAGCTGTTAATGATAAAATAAGTTATAACAGTAGTAATCACGTTTTTAGCCCTGGGTATCACACCTGACGACTTTAAAAAGTTAGGAAATATCGAGTTAGTAGCTAACAAGCGAGGCAAAAGCGATTGTATCGTAGCATTACCAATAACTAGCATACAGACATTAAAGGGCTCTGTTCAACCTTTCTTTGATATTGAGTCAAAAATCTCAATAAATAAAGCTGTCATCAACCAACTAGAGTTCAATATAACGGATCAGGATGATAACAGTGTTAACGTTGGCGAAGTATTATTGGATTTATACATCATGTAGTGTATATGGAGAGTAGTATAGAGATAGAGCAAGAACTAAGAGATATCTACTATAACCCATCAACTGGTTACCAATCTGCCGAAAGACTACCAAAAAGTGCATGTTAGAAGATGGCTTAAACGTTAGTAGGACAACGATAAAGGACTGGTTGAAATCCCAAGACACGTACACTACTGTAGGTACAAACCAATTGTTAAGAGACATAAGTTTAGACAAACGTTCGTTGACTATCTGGGTGAACAGACACATATGGATTTGGTCGACATGGGTAAGTACAAGCACAAGAACAACGGGTGCTATACTGGATACTAATAGCTGTTGAGATCCTTAGTAGGTACGCATTCGCTATACCTGTCTATAGGAAAGACTATAATGACTATAAGACTGTCACAGAGCTATTGGAGAAGGCTAAGGTTAGATTTGGTGAGTATCGTTTGATGATGGTAAAGAATTCTATAACGTTGGCGTTAAAAATAAATTGGAGGAACACGATGTGAGATACTTTAGCACGAACTCTGATAAAAAGGCAGCAGTCGTTGAGCGGTTTAATAGAACACTTAAGACGTCTATGTGGAAGTACTTTTATAATAAAGGAACATACAAGTGGATAGATGTTCTTGACAAATTTGTTGAAAATTACAACAATACGAAACACAGTAGTACTCGAGTAAGAAAAACGAAAACGAAGTATGGACGACATTATTTGGACACCATTTCGGTGAACACCCACTATCAAAGTAGGTGAGACTGTCAGGATATCAAAGTATAAAAGCATTTTCACCAAAGGGTATGAAGCCAACTTCACTGAGGAACTGTTCAAAGTGTTATTTTTTTTCTTGAAAATATAGAGAATCCTTTCGAAAATAAAATCGGAAAAAATAAAACAGATTTTTGTGTGTATAGGGATTGTGAAGTTACTTGACGCGTTACTTGACGTGGAGATGATGCGACAGGACGACTAGACTTTGCATGATGATGTTTTTGTTTGGATAATTTTTTCTTTTCTCGATGCTGATGTGACTTTGTTCGAATTTCTTGTATAATATCTGCAGGATTACGACTATCTTGCTCTTCGTCAGACAAAACCAATCCCAATTCATACATATAATTTTTTGATAGTCTTGTCGCTGCTGTAACATTGTTGGAATATATTTTTCTTTAGTTTTCATTGTGGCAATAGCTTTTCCTTTATTTGTAATTTTTTTAGTCTGTTTTACTCGAGCCATTTCATCTTGTGAATAAAAAAATTTTAAATCAAGGCTTTTTATAATAATTGGGTATAAAAAATGTGGCAATGTCATTGGTTGTTATATTTAAATGATAATAGCGTTTGTTACCGTATAAGGTAATTATTATGGAATAACCTTGACCACCCTAATAAAAATATGTAGAGAATGTTTTGAGTTGTTTTTTTAAGTTTAAGTTTGACCTTGGTTTGCCTTCCTAAAAAAAGATCGAACATATACATTTCCTAATAAGGACATCATTCTGGAGTAACCTTGACCACCCTAATAAAAATATGTAGAGAATGTTTTGAGTTGTTTTTTAAGTTTAAGTTTGACCTTCGTTTGCCTACCTAAAAAAGATCGAACATATACATTTCCTAATAAGGACATCATTCTGGAGTAACCTTGAGTTCCCTCATTAAAAATATGTAGAGAATGTTTTGAGTTGTTTTTTAAGTTTAAGTTTGACCTTGGTTTGCCTTCCTAAAAAAAGATCGAACATATACATTTCCTAATAAGGACATCATTCTGGAGTAACCATGAGTTCCCTCATTAAAAATATGTAGATAATTTTTGTTTGTTATCTTTCAATTTTTTGAGAGATTTGGGTCTTCACGTTCTTTCTAAAATATATTGTGGAAATTTTTGATGAATAAAAAATAAAGATTTTAGTTTTTACCCGATATATAAATTGAACAATATTATATTCTTTTCAGTATTCATATTTAAGTATGGCAGAAAGCAATGAAAATTTTTTATAAATATTATATAAATAACTATGAGATGCATAAACACTGGCAAGATGTTCATTTAATAATGATCGAGTGTACAAAAACACGCATTAAATATCGTCTTGTATTTGAGGTCCAAGAGGATTGGGCGATGAAGTATGGAATTAAATATGTGTTTACATTTATACCCTGGGATGTAAGTTTTTTGGTTGGAAAATCTGTACGATTTATTACTGATCGTTGTTTAGTAGAAAAGGAATTGCTTTAAAGATTTGCCTTCATACAGTATGACGGCTGCCTGCTATACGGAACAACCTCTGTTCAGTGAATTAGAGAATCATGTGGATGTGTTGACGAGTGACAAGGTACAACCTCTGTTCTGTAAATTGAAACATTTAGCCCAATTTTTTTCACATGTCGAATTTCAGATGCTTAAATGTAAGAAACTTGTTTTGTTACCTATTGAGGGAGTAGAACAAACGGATATATTTCAAATATTGCTTTTATGGGATGATTTACAAAGATGGTAAAAAGTATATATATATATATATATATATATACCTACACTGCACATGATCATATACAGATGATCGGGAGCTATATTCACTTTATTGATGGAACCGATACTGGTGAAGATACAGAATCAAGCGAAAGAAATGGAAATGGAAATATGGATCCGATACTGGTGAAGATACATAATCAAGCGAAGGAAATTGAATTGATACCGCGTTTAAAGCACTATGTAATCAACGAACACTGCGTTTAATTGCTTCTAGACCAATTCAAAAGGCTAAACAAACATCTATACAAATGTATGATTTATACTTTAAAGACGAAAGTAATGAATGTTATTACAAGAACGTTTTGATTCACCACAAATAGATAGATCGGGTAAAAATGTATATCTTAACAAGTACTATATATTTGTTGTCATTTAATTTCAACAAAAGTATCATGGCAACATCTCCACAAAAATGTATAACAGAAAATGAAATAAAACCTACAGATGTTAAAATGTTTACAGCTGATTTTCTATTTCGTGTTTGCAAAGATTCTATTTTTTATGCTGTTGATTTTATGAAAGATATAGTATTGGTTTGGCGACCAACGTCGGGGATTAATATTAAAGGATTTTAATCGCGACTCGCATCTCAATAAGGAAATAGGACTAAACATGGGATTGTTATTGCAATAATCAAACGAAAGAATAATCAACAGCATTTAATTGGAAGACATGTGTATTTTGAAGACCCTTTTACATTACGTTGACAATTCATTATAAAAGGAATAGTGTCTTAAGCATCATTTTTGATAAAAAATAAAGAGTGTATTTGGGTTGCTGTATTGAATTTTGGACTTTGGTTAAGTGGTTTGTTTTTCTATACTTTCATTACCTAATAGGGTAATGATACTACCCTGCTGTTCACGTGGACTTAAAACAATTACGTCAAAGGGTTTGAACTTTGGAATATTGTAGAATGTTCGATTTTGATTTTCTAGCGATTCATCACCTAATAAAGTAATGACCCTGACGATCTCTTGACGTAAAAGGGCTGTACCTTGACGCTATTATAAAAGCCGTGCGTTTGTTCAAAAATATTTAATACCCATCTGAGAGAGAGAGAGTAAAGATTTATTAAGAGGAAAGAGTTCAACAATATTCATTTGGAAAGAAAGAAGCCAGTGTACAACTAAGGAAGAAGAATTTGATTTTGTCGAATATATTCCACCACCACCATCACTTAAAACCTTAACCAAAAGAAGGAAGAATAAGAATTTGATTTTGATGAATATATACCACCATCACCTAAAGTCCTTATCCAAATGCACGAAGAAGAACTCTTCAACGGTAAATATGATTGTGCTTTAACAAAAATTAAAGACGAGATATCCGAGGAAAAACTTTTTTTTAACAAAATCACCCATATTATCGATTGTGAATGTTACCAGTTTAAGGGTCAAAAAGGTAGTTATCGTTGATCTACATTCAAAGGAACACCGATCTTACCAATGCTACGATGAAAATCTAAAAGATTTTAATGAACTGACAAAAAAGGAACGCTTATGTGTCTACCATCAATTCCGTTGTCACGGACTATTTTATTTAAGTAAAAAAAATTCAAGTCATTATTTTAATCAAAAATAACTTTTAGGTATAGATTATGTTTTTTATTCTGTCATGTTTATTCTTCGAATGCTATTGTGGGTTATAAAGGGGGGATAAAGAGTCTTATTTAGTAAAATTATTAAAACCAAAAATAAATAATTTACAATGTGTAAATCTTGAACATTTCGAGATTGATAAATATGAACATTTAATTAACTTTTATTATCTTGATGCCAGAAATTGTTGTTATCACAATAGGACCGCAACATCTTTAGAGTATCATTGTAGTTTGTTTGAGTGTATTTTATTTGCTGCATGTCTGTTTCGTAAATTAGGTCAATTGGATAATGAACACTGCATGCTTACTCTGTATAATGATATATATTTTTAAAGCGATTCTCAAATTTTGGTTACATTTTTTACATAATCTCAAAAATATAAGAGTAATTAGTAATTATGCAGAGTTTTACTTTTTCAAAAAAATTCGTTGAAAGAAAGGGTAAAAATCCTTTTTTCAATGAATTGAAACTATGAAGTAAAAAAACTATCCCATGCTTTTTCTCTCTCAGATGGTTATTCAATAAATTTGAACAAACATTATATAATTAAAGTGAAACTCTACAAGTTTACTAATTTCCAAACAATTACAATTTAATCCTTAGACACAAACAGAACTATTATCGCAATTCGTACTTCATCAGAACCGCCCAACTATGGAATAACTTGCCAAGTGAAATTAAATCGATTAATACCGTACCAACATTCAAAACATGTATGACAAACCTGTACATAGCCAAACGTGTTACTTACATACCTCCTAAATAACTATCTAGGAGGTATATTTTTCTTGTTTTTTTTTTTTTTTTTTAGTATTTTATGTTAAGGGGTTAGGTGTCAATTGGGACGAAAGTCCTGTTCCTTCCTCCTGCCATAGTCTCATTTTATTTTCTATTATTTATTATTTTTTGTTTTGTACTAGTGTATTGTAAATTCTATATTTTTGTAATTTTGGCGAACCCATTAAACTAAACTAAACTAAACCCTATGTGTTTTGGGTTATGTAAAAAAATAGCAGAAATTTTTAAATCAATTAAATTTTTAAAAATCTTAAAGAAATTCCATTGTTTTTACTTTCAGAAACACAAAAGGTTTTATACAAATTTACACAAAAACGATTGAAAGGTATATATTTTTCAAAAATGAGACGTACTTTGTTGCGTTTTAATTTTGTCAAAGATTTACGTATTGTACGAGATAGGATTTTTTGTAACTATTACTGGAGAGAAGCTTTAAAAAATCCAAAAATAATTTTAAAAACACTATGTAGGTTTACCTGTATAAAAATAGGTCCGCAATGCGAACATGTGGGTACCGCATGCAAAATAATATTTTGGGCTCGTTTTTTTAAATTTCCTGTGTAACCAGGCCTTATTCAAAATGGCCGCCAGTATATAACAGTGAGCTCTATATCTGGAGGGCTATCTGGCAAGCAAAAAGTGAAGCCAAAGATGGCAACTTTGCAAGTCAGTTTCAGTCCCCTGCGCGGTTTCTACGTCAGTCTTTCTATATATAAACCGCGTAGGGGACTGAAACTGACGTGCCAAGTCGGTCATCTTTGGCTTCACTTTTTGCCTGGCAAATGACTGGCAGATAGCCCTCCAGATATATATTTAAGAAATAGAAAACATTTTCCGTGTTTACATACAGTTATATAAACACGAGTGGAAGTTTGGGAGAACGAGAAATCATAGTGGGAACACGAGCCCGTAGGGCGAGTGTTTCCACGCGATTTCGAGTTCTCCCAAACTGACACGAGTGTTTATATAACGTATGGAAACACGGGTAAAAATGTTTTCTATTTCTTTTATAAAATAACCCGTAGAAAGCGAATAAAATGTACAAATATCTTTTTTATCAACACGTAAATTCTCCTTACTGCGTATGATGGCGCCGTGATGTCTAATTGATGGCGTATGATGGCTAATTGATGGCGTATGATGACTAATTGATGGCGTATGATGGCTAATTGATGGCGTATGATGGCTGATGGCTAATTGATGGCGTATCACGATGGCGTAATCCATCCATGTTATATAGCCTGATATAAACACGGTAACTGACCAATCACAGCGTGCGTAAGACACGACTTATTTTATAAATAAATATATATATATATATATATACATATATATATACATATATATATATATATATATATATATATATAGCTCACTGGTATATAATCGTCCGAATTTTGTCACTTAACCATGTAAATAACCACTAACCACAAAACAATAAAGATCCTAACCCTAACCCCCCACCTAACGAATTTTCAACCTTAACCCAATATTGGCTGCCATTTTGAATAAGGCCTGGTTACTTAGGAAAACTCAAAATGCACGTCAATGAGTAATGAGCATGGGATTGGGGTGTGACCAAAACTGAAATATCCAAATCTGTAATACTAACTGAAATATTAGTATTATTCGTTTAGACTGGGGCATTTATCTCCATTATGGAATCACTGCCATGGACGCTCTTTATCATTATATTGATGTGATGCCTTTAAAATGTCTATGAAATGAAAATTCGCTCCAGTTTTTTTTACTGTATTTGAAAGAACACTTAAAATAATGAAAAATAGCTTTTTATGTTTAATTATTACGCTTTATATAATTTGATCTGTGACGTCACAATATGGACACAGCATTATAAAAACAAAACTGAAAATCAGGCATATATCTTCAGACTGGTTCAACTAAATAGATTCAAACCTTGCTGACTTACTCAATCAAGAAAACTAAACATTGTCATGGTTCTAATGTGGTTGCTATGGTAACAGATTAGTTTCCTGATTACTCTCTTCCTTTATAACAATTCTTTGTTTTCAACCACATTTACAGCAACTTATTTAGTTTTAGGAAGTTGACATCCTTTTCTCATGATTTCCAATGTAACAATACTGTTTAAAACAATAAAACAGTAACTGCAACGACAAAAAGTAGAAAACTTTGTTTCTATACAAAGTAGTGGCCTGGGAACAAAATCTGTTACCATGGGAACCTAATAACAACAATCTCAATGCAAAGTCTTGTTGACTCAGTAAGTCTGCATGGTTTGGTTTATTTTGGTTTATTTGGTTTGGTATTATTTTATTTTATTTGGTTTGGTATTTGGTTTGAGCCGGTTTAGTCAAACCAATCCGAAGATGTGCCTGATTTTGAGTTTTGATGTAATGCTGTGTCCATCTTGTTACGTCACAGCTCAAGTTACATGAAATGTATGTAATAACTCGAGAATGGCATAAGATACGATAGTTGTGTAAAAGCTATTTTTCATGATTGTTGGTAAGCTAACAGCAGATTTAACTAAATCAGCAGAGAATTAATACATTTGTAAAATCCATTTTTAATACAAACATAGGTTCCATTATTACATGTCATGGATAATTCATCGGTTAATGATTAAGACACAAGTTTTCTCATTTATAATACAATGTTGGTAAGCTAACAGCAGATTTAACTAAATCAGCAGAGAATTTATACATTTGTAAAATCCATTTTTAATACAAACATAGGTTCCATTATTACATGTCATGGATAATTCATCGGTTAATGATTAAGACACAAGTTTTCTCATTTATAATACAATGTTAGGAACATCTGTGAACAACAAAAGTAATTTTCACAGAAACTTGAATACAATTACTGCAGAGAAGAACCATATATATAATGCTGAAATCATCTTAATGATGTTCATAATCTTGGCACAAATTATTACTTGGGAGCTTTTGACCATCTTGAAATAATCGTCTGACATTGTGAACACTGAAACAACCAATTGTTAACAAGCAACATGTTGCCAACATTGAACGTTGGTTTCTAAACCAAAAAATAAGTTTGTAAATGCATTTTTCCATTTTTAGACAAACATAAGGGCCAGCAGCATAGTTAACAACAAAAAATCTTTATTTACTGAACCTTTAATTGCAACCATACAAACAATTCACATGAAACAAAATATTGTTCAAGCCAGACGAATTCCAATTATAAATATGTTTACCGGTAATGTATTTAACGATCAACCCTTTGCTATACACTGTTTACCAGCATTGTCGCCTAACTTAGACTGACTTCCTCACCTGAAACAGATGGATATACCTGTACAACATTTGAATGTGACGAATAAATATAAAACAAAAACAGCCACAGACAGTATAAACATAGCCTCGAACATAGCTACTCAGAGGACCTAAGCTAAGCACATCAATTTATGATCAAAGAAATACCTACAGAAATACCTGAAAACGAGAAAGATACAACTTACCTTTAATGTAAACTATACAAAGACAAGACGTTTTGAGGATTGTCGAAAACTTCTCCGAAAAGCCAAAAACCATAACGCACTCGATCAGACGACACCACGAAGATCATGAGCATTCCCGACTTACAGGACACGACCTTTGTACGTTGCACTTGTCGACAAGTTAAAGTTTTTCGAGATTTTCTACCGTAGTCACACAAGAATCACACAAGAATCCTTCGATGATCGATATTTATGCCCTAACGATGGAGACGACGTTTTCCGACGAATTCCGACGAATTCCGAATTAGCATCTGAGTTGCGCAGCTAGCTACCACCATGGATAGTAAATAGACTGGATAGGAAACTAAGATCACGTGCGACGTTTCCAGCATGCTGATTGGTTTAGGCACCAGTTGGTCGCGTGAAAACCTAGTTGCAAATCGTGATGTCACAAAATCATCATAAATCGCAACGTTTAGCAATAATACAGCTAAAAATGATAGTCAAACTACCAAAAAATATCACAATGCCACTTTACGATGGAATATCCGACTACTATTACTCATTTTAGGCGAAAAGATCCAACTTTAGACGGTGAAAAACGCGTCCCAAATTTCAACTAAAACAACGGTAGTTTTGCGACGCCAGTTTCTTCACCACAAAACGAAAACAGCTGAAACAAAGACGAACAACATTTACCTCGATCATTTGGTCGTGGCTTAGGCAGGTTTGTAAGACGATGAAACATTTTGGAATCTCAATATAGCTACTTGAATACGAAAATATGGAGAAGTCGAAGAGAAACTCAGCAAAATCTGTGTACTCGTGACATCTTCGTGACATAGGTTTTCACGCTGACGTCAACCAGTTTCCTATCCAGTCTATTTACTATCCATGCTACCACTGATCTCTATATACCTGGATTGCTCATGGAGCCACCGGAGCTGACGTATGTGGGGTACCAAGATGGCGGCCAGAAAAACAAAAAGTAGGCTAGGAATTGCGAAATTGCATATTGGGTGCAGTTATTTTATTGTTTCCCTGAAAAAAACAAGAATACCAAATTCATGTCCGACTTACGATTTCACAAGCCGTTTCAAGCAAACACGGGACTCGAAAACTGGAGATTTGTTGCGAATTTTCTTAGCTGCGAACTGCGAAGTAAGAAAACTGATCTTCCTTTGTCTGGTCAAACTGTTTCTTTTCAGTATTATCACTTGCTTAATTGTCAATGAGGCATAAAAATATAATTAATTGATAAACAAAGGTTGTTTTTTTCGTGTGTATTTTTTATTTTGGCAAAACTTGAAGTTTTGTTGTATACAGTCTATAATTTGTATTTACAGCACACCTAACCTCCAACTGAATTAGGCTGTGTTGCATAAAATGTCTTGTCATGCACATATATTTTAACAATAAGTCGAATTTTTGTTTTAATTTTTACAATAAATAATGACATTTTATTTGTTTGTGTTGAAATTATTGTGTACAGGGTTATATGGAAAAGACAAAGTTAAGCAGCCATAAGTAACTTCATATGCATGTAGTTTGGCATTGGCTAAAATGCCCTTGTTGATGTTTTTGGTAACATAATAACTTGTTTAATATGGGATAGCAATCTTAATCCTCTACAATTCACTCAATCATACATTTTCTGTATATCCAAAAATAAACTTGGTTGTGTACCCCTCCAAAACAATGTCACAAGGAGCAAATTTTAAACTTATTCAGTCAAAACTCAATGACAAATTGTTTATATCCAAAAAATATACCTGTGTGTGTGCCCCTCCAAAACAATGTCACAAGGAGCACATTTTAAACTTATTCAGTCAATAAAACTCAATGACAAATATGATTAAAGTTTTTGAGATCAATTTGAATACACATCTGTAAAATTGCTAAACTAATAGAATTTTCCAAGTATGCTGCAGCAAAAAATGCTTTCAAACTTGTATTATCATATTATGTAAATAAGTAGTATAGCAAGTAGGGCTGCGAGCCCAATCGACTTCAAACGTGAATATAAACACCAAAACATCACCAAATTTGCCAAATCGCGATTCGACAAATTTGACGATGTTTTGGTGTTTATATTCACGTTTGACGTCGAATAAGCTCGCAGCCCTACTTGCTATACTACTACAGCGATCGTTAGTCAATCTAGACACCCTTCGCACGTTCTCTACTAAATTGATGTCAAACACACGCGAGACTAGCGAAACAATACCAAGTTTATACTAAATTTGACACCATTTCAACCATATTTAAAAAATAGAAAGTGTCGTTTCAAAATTCTCACAAATTACATTTAGGAAAAAATAGAAAGTGTCATTTCAACATTTTCGCGTGTTAAAAAAAATAAAATGTGGTACGAGCCCACTCTCACATATTAAAAAAATAGAAAGTGTCATTTCAACATTTTCACAAATTTGTCGAATCACATTTAAAAAATAGAAAGTGCCGTTTCAACATTTTCACAAATTTGTCAAATCACATTTTAAAAAATAGAAAGTGTCGTTTCAACATTTTCACAAATTTGTCAAATCACATTTTCACAAATTTGTCAAATCACATTTAAAAAATAGAAAGTGTCGTTTCAACATTTTCACAAATTTGTCAAATTACATTTTTACAAATTTATGTATCGTAAAAGTGTCTCACGCGTGATAAAATTGCCACCTGTTATGCAAATTAGGTTATTGCCACCTGTTAATAATAGATTAGTCCGTTTGTTCACTATTTTCAGCGTTTGTTGCCTCTCACTTCAATGTTTTTGTGACCATACGCATAGGAGTCAATACCATTTTCTAAAAGGTATCGTTTATCATCGAAGCAGGATAGCGATACTTTATTAATTTCGTAACTACCGAGCTGATGTTTGACACTTCTAATGGTCTTCATTGTGTGTCGCAATTGTTTCTGCTCAAGTAACACACTTTTGTAATCTTCATGTCTGATCACTTTTTTAATTATATTCTTTCTAATACCTTTAGCGGTTTTCCCGCCGCCTCCACCCTCTTTCAAATAGCTGTACATTTTACTGCGCAACCCGACGAACTCGACAATTGGCGTTCCAGCGCACTCGTCCTTCATCTTCCCAATAACTTTCTTATTCTCTCTAAAAAAGAATGGGCTGTCTGCAGGGTAGTCGCTATTGTCGAACTTTTCGCACTCCATCATAAAGTCTGAATAAACGTCGTCAGTTTTGATTGAGTACAACAGACTGTCAGTGTCAGTGAAGTGCAATCTACAGGTGTCGCTAGAGTACTTTTTCATAATATAATTGTAGTGAAAATTGTACATCAGCGTTTTACTCAAGTCTAGTATGCACATACCCACATATGCAGGTCTATTTAGTGTCAACGTTTCTTTAACCTTATGGACAGCGACTAAGTTCTCGCTAAATATTTTGCAAGACACGAACGTCGGCTTCGAGACAAGCTTTTCTAATTTCTCCACAGTGGTCACTAATCTTACGTCCACACGCTTCCTCAAGTTTTCCATCGTTTTTCCGAACACACTGTTGTTCATCAACTTGAAGAAGTCCTTCTCAAAAGCGTTCTTAGCCGCAGTTCTTTTGACTGTGTTAAAGTCGATGTACTTGCCTAGCCACTTGGACTGGTCAAACTGCAGGACCCTGTGAATCTTATTGGTTTTTAATCCAAGATCCATGTACAACTGCAGATTTCCGTAGTGACACACATACTTTTTTTTGTCCATCAAATTAGTCACCAGCTTCTTCACACCACCAACACTCACATTAAATTTATTTTTGATTTTTGTGCAGTACTCCGACAACATGTCAACAGTTATCTCCATCTTCTCAGGAGCCACCGGGTAGTCGTTATGTAGGTCATGCAAATGGGCTGGATACTCCAAGTCGACCTCGAGCAGTAAACCTTTTTTACTATTGTTGTGATAGTTGTGTAGATTAACCTTTTTTATTTCTTTCTCAGTCAACCACTTGAAGCCGCCCGTGGGTAGACTTCGACTCATTGCCCACCCATATAAATTGTTGGCGTCAAGGTACATCAAATACTTCGACTCTTGCTCTTTGTCATACCCTTCCATGTACTTATTATTCGCCACGCCATGTCTGTTGCATATGTAGCTCACACCACCACGCATACCTAATTCTACGAACTGGAACATGTCAATGTCGGACAATAATTCGAGTTCTACTCCAGTCATCTTTAACATGGCATCCCAAGCCAATCCAGGCGATGTGAAATAGTGACACGGGTCTAATTTATACTCGCGATGACATGTCTTTCTAAAGTTCTCAAAAACATCAGCAAGCAAGAGCACGTCACTTTTCAAATACAGGTCGTGATACTCACCCATACTTTCAACGTCGAAGTAGTCCCACACATCGATGGCGCGCTCGTGCATTTCTTCCGTGATGTGCTCATCGTTCAGAACGCTGTAGAAATCTTTTTTGGAGGGTAGCTCGCGCTCGTCGAATTTTTCAAAGGAGTCCATATAATCATAGGGATAGACCCCCTTTCTTGTCATAAGTGCCAACCCTGTTTCACGAAACACTTCTGACGTGTATTTGAAAGCGTCCCTTGGTAGGTTCTTCACCAAGTTGTCTAGACCACTACCCATGAACTGAAAGCTGTCCAAGAACACCAAGTTTTTTCCAAGCATGAACGCCATGTACTTCTCCATGTTGTTTGGTATCACATTTATGTCTTGACCAAACTTGCCAATCTCCTGCATGATGAAATGGCTATCGTAGCCGCGCAAGTTATGAAAGATCACAGGAATTTTATCAGTCAACTTAAAGTTCACATTACACTGACGATGTGCGGACCCTCTGTACTTACCTAACACGTGACAGTGGTCTCTCACTCTAACGTCAGCGCTGGTGTACTCAACGCTACAAATATGGCAACTTTTAGCCTCGTCGAAGTTCTTCTTATCGTCATCAGTCAGTATCATTTCTTTGTTAAAGTGGCTCTCAGATGTCTTTTTACAATACTCAACAATTTCTAACATCTCCCCAATGAACTTGTTGACTGCGTTTTCACCGCGATACACTTTTACTGGCTTACTGTACTCGTTATCGTAGCAACAAACCAGTTTATACCCATAACCACAGTCAACGTGCCTCTGGTAAGCACTTGTGTAGCTACACTCGCTTGATGGTGTCGCTGTGTGCACCTTCTGTGTGATAGCCTCGAAATCTGCGTACACCACAAATGGTACGTTTAGCTGCCTACTAAAATTCTCGTATTTCACTTTCGCACCTTTTTGCGGCATTTTAATAGCTTGCTTCCCATTGATGACCAAACACACTTCAATATGACTTTCAAGCACGTCCGCACGGGTGAAACACTGCAAACAATACCTACAAAAGTGCTTTCTCGCCTTATACTTTGTCTGGCGGTACATGAATTTGTTAAAATCGCGAATGTATACATAATGCTTGTTGCCCACGTCGTTAGTTATCAACAATAGGTCCATATGGTCGGGATACGCCTCCCTAGAAACGTACACAGGGAATGGCTGCTTATTTTCGTACCCAAAAACATTTATGCTAATATCGTTTGCCTTTTCGATCTTGTTGTAGTCTTTGAGTGTGACTGGGAAGTCAATTCCGTCATAATTCAGCTCACCGACATACCTAGCGTACTTCGACGTTCTATCAGAGTGTTTTCCAACAGGAAACTTATGTGCGAGGTGGCACCATCTAAAACACTCGTTGTCATCATCGTTATTTACGTTTATCAGACCCTTCATACTGTTGCACAGCTCCTTTGGCAGCGCAATGTAGCTACTCCCATGCAAAGGTCTGTAAATAGCGACGTTGACGTAGTGTGCATCTATTTTGTCGATAGTCCATCCAGACCCCTCAGATAACCACCCAGCTATCCGCGTCAAAATCTGTTCCGACCCACGATTGGCAACACCCTCGATGTCATGCTCGTTAATGACGACGAACGTTTCGCTGTTAAAGTAGGCAGTTTTGTACGTGGTCTTATTGAGTTCTAAAACTTTCTCAAAAGTGACCTTGACTGTCTCCACCACTTTCATTCCGTTGGTCTCACCTAGTTCACGTCTCAAAAGGTTAGTGACAGCGCTTCTACTACCATTTACCTGATTGATGTCTCTGTCGTCAACTACCTCGACTCCATAAGACCTTGTGAACCCTCTCAGTGCTCGATCCAACAGATGTGTTGACGGTGTGAGGTCTTGGGCTACAGGTTGTCCCTCTTGATCTCTAAAGAAGCCGTGAACGTTGGTCGCTTCGTCTGTTAGTGAATTGACAACGGCCGCACTCGTCTTATGCGCCCGTCTTTTTGTCACTGAATTTTTCACGGTCCGACTCATTGGCTTCTATATACACTACACTTGTTTTTTTCCTAAACCACTCGTCGTAATAATTGTCGCCACTTTCGCACCATCCTAGTTTTGGGTACACCACCCCAAACAAATTATCGTCGAACAAGTCTTTCACCTTCCCGTCTTTGAGGTCTGACACCTTCTTGAGTGTCTTGACTCGTCTTCTATGACACAACCTAATAATGTAGTATCCATATCTGCTGACGTTTCTACCCTTTATCAAATTGCATGAGTGCAGCACATTGACAACTTTCAGGAAGTCCTCTTTTATCAACTCAAGGTGCTCACCCTTCACAACGTTCCGCAGTCTCCTCCCCATCCACCAAGACCGTTTGTGAACGCTTTTTAATCGCGTGAGTCTCATGTCGCTGTAACTCTGAGTGTAACCCCATTCGATGTCGCCACACTTTGGACACGCGTACCCACCGCAGTCACTTAGATGTTTCGCAACGTCACAATCCGAGCAGTAGTAAATTCTGAAGGTGTCTCCACACTCAGTTTGCGTCTCACTCGCGATCTCGTCAATTGTCAAGCCATAACTCATCTGCCTCATAAGTTTGTCCATCGCTTATACTACTCCAACATTTTTTTCAACGAACTAGTACCCGTACCGCTATTCCACTGCCCAAACCTAGCGCGCCAACAAACAATAATTGGTATTCCTTCATTTCCGCACTCGGTTGGTAGTAATCCGCAATCTTCGGGAGGTCAGTGAACACTCGTCCGCTGTACTGAATGGTCATTACGCTTCTAAGTTCTTCCAACGCGTGGTTTGTGTCATTGATGTCAGCATTAGCGTCAGAGAGCTGTTGTCGCAAACGCTGAATCTTATCTTTTTTAGCGACCTCATTCTCATACCACACTTCTTTCGCACTGGCTAACTGCTCCAACGCATGGTTGTGTCTTTTCATCTCAGCTTCATAGCCTGAATGATTAAACTTTGAAAACATAAAGCCAGCGCCTGCAAAAGCCACTGCATTAAATATCCCTCCAGCCACGACACTCGCCATTAACTTACGTTGATTTGAATGGATCTGTCGGTATCCACTTTTTCGATTGCATCCATTTCACTAACAGCGTTCCTGCACCAACAGCTGCAGCAAGTTTCACTGTGCCTTTCACAGTCTCTGGTGTTCCCAATGGTTCTCCCAAAGCCTTTTTAGAAATCATACTCACTGCCACAGCACCAGTCGTAACAAGTAGCGCATCGTACAATTCATTCATAAGTTCTTTTCGATCAATCGCAGTCATATACATTGTCGTGTGTTTTGTTCAAGAATCAAATGTGTCTAACGCTGGACGACGAGTTTTGTGGCTCTCTGACGCAGGTGCTGGTGCAGTACTCACAGGTTCTTTTTCACTGCTAATTGTGTACCACAACGAAGCACCAGCAATGATTACACCAAGTGTTCCAACAATGTAACCATAGCTCCACTCACCACCCTGTTCTTCGTTAACTATCATTTCACGCATTTTCTTTTCTTTCGCAGCTTTCGATATCTCAGCCAACTTCTTACCAGCAGCGACGCGTTTTGGGTCCTTCACCTTAACACTTTTCACGTCAGCCGTGATCTTCGCTTCAACAGCCGTCTGTGAGTCCTCAACCATCTAATACATTATCACGTGTTATCTTACTCACAGTTGACCTCACAGGTGTCTCACAGATGACCTCACAGGTATCTCACAGTTCCAGACCAAACGCACTAAAAAATTAGGATTTTTTCTGGGAGTATAACATAATGACTCAAGCCCGAGAAATCAGCGAAGAAGATATTGCCAACATGTTGAGAACAGCCTTTATCAGTGTGTCCACCCTACAAGGCGCCTCTGGACCTATCGTCTTAAACGAGTACTTCTCAACATACACAATGTTCGACCCCGACCCTGAAGGACCACCAAAACGGCTTGGCTCTCAGATCCGCCATACGAGGTATCTTCTCGACGCTTGGATCGATCTTCGAGAAGACAGAGCCAACGAGCTCGCTGGTGTGTTAGCTGACATAATCCCTGTGTGGTGTTACTCACCATTCAAATACCTTATGTTAGCGAGTGGTGTCTACTTGAGCGACCCTAGTGAGTCCAACGCCACATTACTCGGTAATTTCCTCCAAGTGTTCTTAGCGACCCTTCTATGGAAACCATGCCCAACCAAAGCCAAAGCGTGGCTAGATCTCGCCGCGAACCGCGACGTTCACGTTTGCAAGGTGGGGTGTAATGAGATACTGGGTGCGGATGATATCAGGGACCACGTACTCTCGCCCGCCCACAGACACTTTGCGAGAGATGAAAGCGCGTACGCCTGTTACCCATGCGGTGTGGCTACCAATAGCCCAATGTGTCGCTCAAGACATGAGAGCTCGAAGACTCATCTCGAAAACTTGGAGCTTCAGCGGATATTTAACAACGAGCAACAGTTGCCGCAACAGGAGAGAGCATTTCTCTGGAGGTATAGTAATCATGAAGAAAGTCGGTAAACTAGAGATCGTGATTGGTCCCATGTTTGCAGGAAAAACAACAGAGACTCTCCGCAGGTTAGTCACGTTGAGTAAATCAGGGCTCAAAGTCCTCTACATGAACAACGCAGGTGACACCAGGCGAACTGACCACACGTTCTCCACACATCGTCAGACCATTGTTGTCGGATCAGACAGTTTACCTGCGAAGTTAATCACCAACCTTCCGAGTTCTTCCGAGATAGCTGACTATGACGTCATTGGCATTGATGAGGGCCATTGGTACTCTGATCTGTCAGTTACTCACGAATACGTTAAAGCTGGCGTTCACGTCATTATTTGTGGTCTCATAACAACAGAGCATTTAAAAAGACTTGGTGAGCTCGACACACTGTTCCCAGTGGCAGACGACATCACATTTCTAAAAGCGTATTGCGCCGTTTGTCGTGACACTTACGGAACAACTGTCGAAGCGCCGTTCAATTGGAGATACAACCCAGGGCCATCATTCGTTGGTGGCGCTGAGCAATATCGCGCAGTGTGCAGACGTCATCATCCTTCCACACAAAATTAGGGGTGTTCTCGGATACCCCACTTTTTTAAATTTAGACATTGGTCACATGAAGCGTCCAATGTACCGTAGAAACATTTTTTCACACAGTGGTCAGAAGGTTTGTGAAATAAAGAGAGAAAGTTTCGCAGACACCTTTATCAAGTTAAAAAAAACGTCTTTAAAAATGCTAGAGCAGTTGTCGCCTCAAACGTCGTCTCAACAACGAGAACGAGTGCTAATTCGACTTATTACTCACTGTCTAAAAAGTCTCTTTACAATAACGTCTCTCATGGTTACTCAACGCTGATTTATTTTTAAATTTACGAAGGCAGTGAGAGCACTGAAACCCAACGTCAAAGAGATATTTTATCACTGTGGTAATAGCGTCGTCGTATGACTCACACAAGAGTGTTAGATAACCAGCGGATTTATATCTGAGCAACAGAGACTCCTGCTCTTTGGACGTCTTACCTGTACCACCTGGGTTCTTGAACTCAATCACTAGTCCGCTGTGCTGTCGGTTTACATTGGCAATAATCAAGTCAGGTGTTCCACGTTGGTAACCTTTTTTCCACGAATTTATTCTTTTACTCGAAGTGTCTTGATTTTCACCACAAGCAGCTATCAAAATAGCCTCTGGATAATATTTCCTAAGAAAACCAACAACTTTCGTGTGAAGGTCGAACTCAGTGATCATTTTAAATTGATTGTGTTTGAGACCAACGTCAGCTAAACTTTTTCTAACGCTTGGTAAGACCTCTGAGTGCACCCACCTTCCAAAGTGTTTCGCACGCTCCATTTTACTCGAGAACACTAACGAGTAGACACCAAGTTCGTTGATAAACGAGGCCTGCTCTATCTTCATTTTGCAATCAGGTTCGACATGGTCGTTAACTGCGTCTTTTGGTCTAGCGTAACCTAGAGCGCTCGCGACTTCTTTCGCTTTGAACCATATTTCACCGTTGTGATTAACCGTCGTGATTTGGTGACCATCGAATAATTGCACTGAGTTGGTTGCCATTACTATAGCCCCGCAAAAAAAACTACTCGACATAGGTGTCAGGTTTTTTATAGATCTGGTTTGTTGTGTACCAATGCAGCAAATACGTTTTATTAGTCCTCAGTTTTCTACGTCGTCTGAAAAAGTTTCTAATGTTACGAACCAGTTTTCTAAGCCAACCCATTACATAACTTAAGTCACGTCTCCTACCACTCCTACTTTGTCTGATTCTGGTAACATAATAGGTTCGCCGTAAGTCTTTTTAGACCTCATACCAATCTCAGCGTGGAGCTCGAGAGTAACGTCACCGCGACCAAACGATCCACCAGCTTTGAACATGTGATCAGTCGTCTTATTTATCTTATATGTTTCATGAGGTCTCGAAATACACGCTCCCATTTACTTTACACCATATTCCTTCATCATCTCTCCACCCATGATTATGATGTCTCGGTTCGTCATGTAACCACTCACGATTTTCACACCGTAGAATTCTATCAACGATGGGTATGCATAAGGTGCGAGTGGTATTCTTGGTCGATGTATTCCAAAAATCGTTCCATAAGGTGTGCCTATCTTTTTCATATTCGCTACGAAGTCTGAATCGGCTGACTTAACGTTGTTGACTCTGACGTGTGAATTGTCCATTTGCCAGTGTATTGATATCATGTGCATTTTACTTATGTCAACACCACTCGGAATAGTGCATATGCTCTCCATCGCTGGGATGCTACCACCATACGCGAGTCCATTGGTCATACCAGTCTTGTACCCTATGAACTTATCCCACTGACCGTCGTCGTTTGATATAATTGTCTCCCAATTTGATCCAGCGGTGCGAGTAGGTAACCTCACTACGACAAAAATGGAGAGGTCACACCATTGCATACTCGGGCAGTTAAAGTGAAGGCCTGACTCAAGTGGGATTGGTGTTAACACAGGGGATAGAAAACTTTGGCTCACACCGCTGATGCCGACAATAGGACCATAAGCCGGGTTGTTTTGCACTAATTTACTTGTTTCACCAATAGCTTTCACTTTGTTTGAACCATTGGTGTGAAATTCCACATTTTTCAAGGCGTGTGTGCTAACGTTGAAGTCGAGCACAAGATTGTAGGACTGACTCTTGAGGAAACCTGATAATAGTCGCTCTAGAGTTCTTTTATTGGTAGCATCTGAGTCATCGACTGGGTCTGCTACGTTTTTTATTGCTGAGCCTTGCATGTCTATTATTCCAGACATCCTTCCACCGGTTGCGCTTAATTTAGGATCTTCGTCCAGATGTCTTTTCGTTCTCTTTAGTATTTTATCGTGAGGGTCGTCAGACTCATACCCATAGTTTAGACTCATCACTACTTCAAGGTGTATTTGGTTAGTAGATAGCCAGAGACTGCTGAGAACCCTAAGATTATCACCAGCGTTGTCGTGGTGTCTGACTCGCTTGTGGTGGTGGCCACTGTTTTCCTCACAGGAAGTGGTGTCACGTTTTCTTGGTAAACTTTTTTAGCCACAGTCGTTGGTACCACCACCACACTTTCTTGGTGAGCTTTTCTCTTCACAGTCGTTGGCGCTACTAAGTTAGTCACCACATTTTCTTGGTGGACTTTTTTAGCTGTAATTGTTGGCGTTGTTGCATTCAGGTTAGTGTTCACTCCAAATTTCATGGACTCTGTGGCAATCTTTAATAAGTTGTTGTACCCAGCGATTTTATTCTTGAGAATCACTAGGTTACTTGGCATTAACCATGTACTTGGCGACAATGCAAGATTTTGAACAACGTTGGTGTCTCTAATTGATTTGTTCATGTTGAGGATCCATGTCGACACGTCATACTGTACAACACTGTCAGAAAACAACTTGCGGAATTCTTGTTGGGTCTCTAGACTTCCTGCAGAACCACCAACGACTGACACACGTGTTCTCGCTTGTGCACCAAGTGTGGAGTACACAAAGGCTTCTATGCTTTGATTTAGATATTGCAGTCCAATGTTGGTAAAGCCGTCCGAGAGTCGCGTGACGTATCGTTTGTAATCGTTCTGAACGTCGTTGAGTGTGAACACTCTGGATTCGCCTGTTGTGCCATCGCTCAGGACTTTATTCTGGTAGTAGTGCCTTCTGGGGATCTTGGAAATCTTACCATACAATTCATAAGCGTTGAATTCTCTACTTATTGATTTCATGGTCTCACCACCCTCCATTCTTCTGAGAAGTCTTCTAATGGTGAAGTACAAATGAAATCTCATTACACTTGTGACCACAGGGTGAACTTCTTGTGACACTGATAAATGTTGCAGTGACACTCCACAACAGAAACTTGCACAATACGTCGCAAACACAACGCGGTAGTAAGATTCGTTGTCATCCCACTCTGATTTTGTCTTTGACGTGGTGACTCGCAAGACTGGTAGCTTTGACATGAAGTAACTATTTTGGTTAACAAAAACTTTGAAGTTGTTCACTGGATAATTTAACACGTTTTCTGTTGGGTAGCCGTCCCAAAGTCCCCAGTGGTTCTTATGACCTTTTGGTAGTGGTTGGATAGTCCCACCGCCTTGCCATATTATTGGGAACTTACTATTGTGTAGCCACTTCCACATGCTTTTATCATTTTTGAAGGTTGTGCTGGTTATGTCCGTGCTGAGGATGTCGTTGTTTCTGAAATACACGTCGACACTCATGATCTTACCATCTTGCAAAATATTTGGATAGAACTCAAATTTGCTTAAAGTGGCGTGAGGGTACTTTTTGATGAGGTCTGCCTTTGCGTCGTGTGCAGCCTTCGATGTGTTAGCCATCGCGAGTTTGTAGTACTTTCCATAGTACTCATGAAGGGCTTTCTGCATATATAATATACCATATGTTACACATAACACATGCTACATTATATATGGTCAGGGTTGTAGTATTGATTAGAGGCCCAACGGAAACTGTGGATCTACCAGAGGCACTTTTGACGTTTGGCTCAGATCCTCACTTACTAGTAAAAAAAGCGACCATCTTTTGGGACTACGTTAACGTGGAGACCGGTGTGAATGATGAAATAAGTTACAACAGCAACAAGCACGTTTTCGGGTCTGGGTACCACACTTTTAAAATGATTGCCGACGAATTGAAAGGATTAGGGGCTATCGAGCTAGTAGCCAACAAACACAATTCAAAGTGTGAGATAAAAACTGACCAACAATTAGAGCTGTTTAAATTTGGAGAACTCTTAGGGTTCAACGATAACACGACGGTGAGTAGTAGTGGTTTGGTCAGCCCTAATGTTGTGAACGTTAACAAAGGGCTGAGGTACGTACAAGTGGGTTGTAGCATTGTGAACAGACCTGAGAATATTGTTAATGGTAGCAAAAGCGAGGTTATCGTTGAGCTACCATTGACCACCACCCAACCACTGAAGAGCTCTGTTCAACACTTCTTCAACATTGAGTCGAAGGTGTCGATAAACAAAGGCGCTTTTACGCAGTTAGTTTTTAGCGTGACTGACCAAGATGGTGGTGGTGTCAACGTTGGTGACATATTGTTGGATTTGTATGCAACGCTAGAGTAGCTAACATTAAACGCGTGCTAAAGTAATGAGTCTAAACTATGGGTTCGACTCTGGTGGTTACACTGAAAAGCGACGTACACACAACAACCATCAAAGGTTGACGGTGCTCATTGAAGGTGTGGAGAAAGTCATAACTTTTGACCATAGTGTGGTAGTCACACACGATAGCCCACATATTATAGTTAAGACAGCCACTGTGTTTTGGAACTACAACAATGTGACGAGTAACGCCAATATTCGATTCTTTTCTGTTAGATTAGGAACGCCAACGTCGAGGTTCTCAACACCTCGATTGGGTGGGGGTCACTACAACTTCGACGCGTTGGTTAGAGCTCTACGACACGCGCTCAGGGAGGTTAGCGTAGACTTCGTGGTGGAGAAACTGATAGCCACAGGTAAAAGTAGGGCTAGAGCTCTGCCTATTAGGGGCAAACCCTACAGCGCGATAGAGCTTAGGCTGGGTGACATTGGGCTTTTGCTCGGCTTCGCGAAGGATGTAGGAATCGTGTTAGATGGTAAGTGGCACGACAGTCCAAACAAGATTGACGTGAGTGGAGGTCTAAAGTATGTAGAGGTCTCGTGCGACGCTGTTGAGACGGAGAGCAACGTGGGCACCGATGGGAGTCGTAGTGATGTGATCACAACGTTGCCAATACCCACCGAGCAGTCTCTTGATGGAGGGATACAACGTTATGCATATGTTGAGTCCAAGGTGAGAATTAAAAAAGGTGTTTACTCAAGTATGACGTTTCGTGTCAAACCAAACAATGGTGACGCTGACGTTGGTGCGGTGTTATTGGAACTGTATATTGTGTGAATTATATGGAGCTTGGTGTGGAGACAGAGCAAGGGTTGAGAGACATTTATTACAATCCTAAGACGGGGTTCAGTGGTGTAGAGAAATTGTATCAAAGTGCGTTGGGAGACGGATTGAAAGTAACTAGAAAAACAGTGAAAGAATGGTTTACAGCGCAGGACA
Source organism: Chrysogorgia sp. JL179-B06 (assembly GCA_035772405.1). Classification (NCBI taxonomy): domain Eukaryota; kingdom Metazoa; phylum Cnidaria; class Anthozoa; order Scleralcyonacea; family Chrysogorgiidae; genus Chrysogorgia; species Chrysogorgia sp. JL179-B06. The sequence continues at coordinate 1,345,501 of JAYKKM010000475.1, read as the reverse complement.
CCTACACTAGGTACAAACCTATTGTGAGAAGACATAAGTTCCGTACGACTTTTGTTGGATTTCTTGGTGAAGAGCTCCAAATGGACTTAGTGGACATGAGCAAGTACTCAAAACAGAATGGAGGGTATTATTGGATATTGACAGGCATTGAAATATTGAGTAGATACGCTTTTGGTATTGCAGTTTATAGAAAAGACACTAAGAACATGACTAAGGCTGTTGGAAAATTGTTGGTTGACTTTAAAGATCGGTTTGGAACCACGCCTAAGTTAGCGCAATTTGACGACGGACTTGAGTTCTACAACGTTGGTGTGAAAAGTTTGTTGAAAGAACGTGACGTTAAATATTTCAGCACTAAGAGCGATAAAAAGGCTGCCGTTGTTGAGCGTTTTAACAGAAGTCTAAAGAGTATTATGTGGAAGTACTTTTATACCCGCGGGACGTACAAATGGATTGACGTTTTGGACCAGTTTGTGAGCAATTATAATAGCAATGTGAACCGCAGTATTATGATGAAGCCGAAGGATGTCGATAAGTCAAACGAAGGCGAAGTTTGGACCACTTTGTTTGGTCACCAATTTGCAGACAACCCATTGCCAAAGTTTAGAGTTGGTCAATCGGTGAGAATTAGTAAATACAAGAGTGTGTTCACAAAGGGTTATGAAGCCAACTTCACTGAAGAGCTGTTTAAAGTGGTAAAGGTTATTCGTGGTGACCCGAATGTGTACGAAATTGAGGATCACACCGGTGAACAGATTATTGGTAAATTTTATGAACAGGAATTATCGCTGGTCAATAAGAAACATGGCGACGATGTGTACAGAGTTGAAAAGGTGTTGAAAAGAAAGAAAGTCAGAGGGAAGAAGATGGCGCTGGTCAAATGGTTGGGTTATGAGAGCAAACATAATTCGTGGGTACCAGAAAGCGATATTCAAAATGTGAGTTAATGTAATATGACTGAAAGTGGCTTCGACGACCTTGAGATGGGTAGCTCTAACGAATACAAAGATGTCGTCGACGACGAACTAGAGCGTAGTCTTGAAAAAGCCACTAAAGATAGTGAGCTAGCTTGGGACGACCCAAACGTTACAGTCGGCGAGAGAGTTAGACTGACTAAAGTGAGGGGTGGGCTGGCTCGCGAGCATGGTAGAAGGGAGCGTCGACGTGTGGAGGAGGCCTTTAGCAATATTGAGACGCGGATTAATGACAACGCAAAAGACTACGAAGGTGTTGCGAGGAGTGCGTCATTGTTAGACACCACGCGCGCGGAGCACGTCGACATACCTGGACTAACATCAATCGAGAATCGCGAGTTGAATAGCGCACTCAATCCAAGCGAGAATATGCTGCGTGAGTCAAGAATAGGCGACACTGGTACATTGCAAATAAAAGCAAACCATTTTCGAGACTTGATAGACAAAGCGGGTGAGAGAATGGCAGAGCTTGGTAAAAAAGATCTCACAACTGTGGGGAGCGAAGAGCACGTTAATCTAGCTGAAAGAGTGATTGGACTTACACAAGCTAAAGACATGATTATTGAACAGCGGGAAATAGAAGAGGTTAGAGAGCGACAAGAGATCGACATTGACAGGTTTCAGAAGTTCAAGAAATGGGCTAGAGAAAATATGGTTGGGATGAGTGCTTTAGCGATTTCAGTGGCAGCAATTGTGACGACTGTTATTATCGCTGGGAGGTCAAACGTTATGAAAGGCGCTATGGCCACGAGGTCGTTCGCACAGGCTGTTAAAAACGCGATAACGAAGATGGGTCCATGGGCTGTTGGGTTGGCTAACTTAGTTTACGACGCGTTGGTGACAGGCGCAAAGGGCCTCGCTTGGTTAGCTCAAAATCTGTGGGTGTTTGCGGTGACATTCGCGTGGCTTGCGTACAATTATTTAAACTAAAAAGCAAACGTGATTCGTGGACACTAGAAAGTGACGTTCAAAATGTGAGCTAATGTAATATGGTTGAAGGTGGGGAAGGTTTTGACGAGATCGAGATGAATAAATTTGATGAGTACGACGACGCGAGTGATGAGCAATTAGAAGAGGAGCTCGCCGACACTGGCGAGTGGCTCAAAGACAAAGACGTTGAGTACGGTGTGAGTGAGATGCCGAGAGACATTCGTGTTGACTATATCAAGAACCGCAACACTGTGAATAAGATAAGAAGTGTGCTAGATAGAAGGCAAGGTGGGCAAAAAGAGACGTCGTTTATCGACGCTGACGATGGTAAAACGGTGACAATAAGGGGGACCAACACAGAAGTCCCCGCAGTGGAGTTTGTTGAGCAGGAGTCGTATGGTGACGTCAATGACGAGAGTTTTAGTATAGCTTTTGAAGAGGAGAAAGAAATCGAGAGAAGACTTGGTGAACTAAAAGCGCACAACAAAGAGGTAATAAAAAACGAAGTAAAAAGAGTCAAGCTAATAAATAAGAAAATAGGTGAGTTGAGTGAAAAAGCGCTTGGCCACGACGTCGCGTCAAGGGAGATAGTTAACAGGTCGCGGGTCACGGACTCGGGGGCTATTCTTTTCAAACCAATAGGCACACATGGTAAGTATGGGGGACCCAGGCTAATTCTAAAACCTAAAGGAGACATTTTGATCTACAGCAAAGATAGCAATAGTAAAAGGGCTATTGATCAGTTCAGAGAGTTAGTTAAACAAATCCCCAATAGCGTAGAAACAACAGCTGTCACAACAGAAGTAGCCCCAGATGACTTCCCAGTAATTGAAACAAAAGTGGATAACGACGACATACCTGGGTTATCACCAGACGAGAACCGTGATCTGAGTGGTGTGGTTAATCCAAGCGATAGTGTGGTGCCTGAGTCAAGAACAGGTGACGATGGTGCGTTGCAAGCGCAGGTAGACCACTTTCAAGAGACGATAGATGAGACGAGTGGGAGATTGGCAAAGCTTGATAAAAAAACTAACCAAACTGGTCTCACGCCCGACGAAGAGCGAGAGCACGTTGGTTTGGTTGAAAGAGAGTCAGGACTCAAGCAAGCCAGAGACAGAACTATTGAGCAGCGACAAATAGAAGAGGTTAGAGAGCAGCAGGAAATCGACATTGACAGATTTCAGAAATTTAAGGAATGGGCTAAAGAAAATGTAGTCGGGTTGAGCGCTGTAGCAATTTCAGTGGCTGGGATTATAACAACTATTATTATCGCTGGGAGATCTGCTGTTATGAAAGGCGCTATGGCTACGAGGTCATTCGCACAGGCTGTTAAGAACGCTATAACGAAGATGGGTCCATGGGCTGTTGGGTTGGCTAATTTAGTTTACAATATGTTGACGTTGGGTGCAAAGGGTCTCGCATGGTTGGCTCAAAATCTGTGGGTGCTCGCGGTGGTACTTGCGTGGTTTGCCTATGATTACTACAAGCTAAAACGGTAGCGATAAAACATATGTAAAGTATATGAACGTCACGTCAGCAGAGTTGAGCCCTGGTTTTAGACGAGCGACCATGGGTGGCATAAAAGGGGTGAGAACGCAGCATGTGATCACGTTGAACCCTAATAAAGTCAGTCCTGGTGAAGAACTTTACGTTGACATACCAAAGCTCAAGGTTAGTAGCTGTTTGGTGCCTGGATCGTTGGGTTTAGTGTTCGACTTTAAGAATGCGAACGCCAAAAGCTGGTTCTTGAACAATGTGAGCAAGTTGTTGGTTGAGAAACTTGTTGTGAGACTAGCTGGGGAAACTGTGTATGACAACAATGGGGAAAATTACACTGGTGTCTATCGCGACCTTTGGGAAAGTGTTACTGCGCGAGACCAAATGATTGACTATGGTGTTGGTGGTGAGAACTTGAGAAAGCTAATTTCTAAGGATGACAGTGGTGCGACGAGTGGGAACGTTGCTAAAGTTAGTGACGCGTTAATGTTTGGTGTGATTGGGACGAAGCAGCGGATTAAGCTTGGTAAAATCATGAATGACCACGGGTTGTACGCTCCTTTTAGCATGAACAACAACTTGCAGTATGTGATCACACTTCCGAAGGCCGCAGACATCATGGTGGCGCAATCCGGTAGCGCTGTGGGCGGATACACTCTGGAGAACCTCGAGCTTGAGTACGAAACGATTGATAACCAGGAGCTCGCTGACGAAATAGCGTCGGGCTATGCAAGTGGTCGTAGTTTGTCGTATGAGCACGTTACATTGATGAAAACCACCGAATGGGACAAAGGCACGACCATTGTGAATGAAAACATTAATCTCCCAAGAAAAAGCATGAAGGCAATCGTGTTGCTATTCACGAATAAGGTGCGAACAGACAGTGAGGAGTTTCTTTACCCAAATATTGAGAATATTAGAGTCACAATTGAAGGTGTACCGAATAGTGTGTACTCACAAGGCATCCCAAAGTCGAAGTTCTACGCAGAAGCAAAGCGACTGTTTGGGTTGGGTGAAGAACACGCTCAGTTCATGACCATACAGAAGTTCTATAAAGATGGCTTTGCGTTAGTCATCGACTTGAGGAGTGTTCAAGATAATCGCAATGTCGCCACTGGCAAGAACATTGTAAACACACAATCCGGCGTGCTTCTTGAAATCACGAAGAAAGCGACGACCGCAAATGTCATGTGCAGGGTGTTTGTGATAAGTGATGGGTTGGTCAACTTTATGAACAATGGGTTGCAATCAATCCAGTATTAAATCAAACGTGAGTTAATGGAGACTCCGTTTAATATGTTAATTGTTGGTATGACAGCTTGTGGTAAGACGCATTATTTGCTGGAAACATTGGAATCTGAGTACTTTAGTAAATTTGACTACATTGTGTTGATTTGTCCTACTTTCGAGTGGAACAAAGCGTACCAAGATTGGAAATATGTGCGTGACCCTGACGTGCTAGCGATAGACTGCACACAGGATAGTGTCGACGCTGTTCTCAAGTGTGTAACAAATGTTTTTAAAGGCACTAACACTCTGATTGTGTTGGACGACTGTGCAAGTTCTCAAGATGTTAAGAATAGGACTAGTCAATTAGTCAACTTAGCTTTTAGTGCGCGACATTTTATGTTGAGCGTTATTGTCATCACACAACAACTGACATCGATCGCAAAACCGTACAGAGAAAATATTAGTAAGCTCGTTTGCTTCTACTGCCCAAGTAGGAGTGATATGAAGGTCGTTATCGACGATTACCTTGGAAACATTAGCAGAGAAAAATCGTCGGCGATTGCGACTGCATTAAAAAATAATAAGTACGCTAGACTCGAAATCTCACTGCGCTATCCATACAGTCACGAAGTTGTTATTCCGCAATAAAATATGGGTATAAGTAATAGCGTGATGGTAAAACGCAAAAGTGAGGAAAATCCTACGATTGAGGAATTAGTTGAGGAGACTGATGACACCTCAACTGTGGAAGACAATATTGACGTTAGGAGATCTGAACTTATTAGACTGTCTGGTGACGGTGTGGTGAGTCAGTCCGAAGCGTACATTAAAAAAGCGTCCGCAAAAGTTATTGATAAGATATGGCACCAATACGAGTTGAAGAGAATGGAGATCGCAAACGCTTTTCTCACTGACTTGTTAATCAGCAAATTCGCTAGCTTACTAGATGGGTTGAACGCTATCGAGAACCCTGAGGAACTAAATGACGAGTTGCAAAAAGATCCGTTACTAAAGAAAGACGTCGAGAGCATTGTCGCGATTGTGACGCCGTACGTGCCCTTCTTGGGCTTGTTGTCGGGAGGAATCACAACGTCGAAATATGTGTACGATCACCATTTTAGAAGTGCGACAAACACTGAAAATAGTGAACAAACGGACTAATCTATTATTAACAGGTGGCAATAACCTAATTTGCATAACAGGTGGCAATTTTATCACGCGTGAGACACTTTTACGACACATAAATTTGTAAAAATGTTTAAACGACTATTTTTTTAAATGTGATTTGACAAATTTGTGAAAATGTTGAAACGGCACTTTCTATTTTTTAAATGTGATTTGACAAATTTGTGAAAATGTTGGAACGATTATTTTTAAAATGTGATTTGACAAATTTGTGAAAATGTTGAAACGACTATTTTTTAAATGTGATTCGACAAATTTGTGAAAATGTTGAAATGACACTTTCTATTTTTTTAATATGTGAGAGTGGGCTCGTACCACATTTTATTTTTTTTAACACGCGAAAATGTTGAAATGACACTTTCTATTTTTTCCTAAATGTAATTTGTGAGAATTTTGAAACGACACTTTCTATTTTTTAAATATGGTTGAAATGGTGTCAAATTTAGTATAAACTTGGTATTGTTTCGCTAGTCTCGCGTGTGTTTGACATCAATTTAGTAGAGAACGTGCGAAGGGTGTCTAGATTGACTAACGATCGCTGTAGTAGTATAGCAAGTAGGGCTGCGAGCTTATTCGACGTCAAACGTGAATATAAACACCAAAACATCGTCAAATTTGTCGAATCGCGATTTGGCAAATTTGGTGATGTTTTGGTGTTTATATTCACGTTTGAAGTCGATTGGGCTCGCAGCCCTACTTGCTATACTACTTAAATATGTTTGGTAGACTATTCATCAACTGCAAAATAGGTTGTTAAATCAACTGACATTCTCACAAAGGGCAGTGTTGTTGAGTATTTTTTAACTAATTTACAATGCCATAAAGGATTTTTTGCACAGTTTTACAGGAGGACAAATTGAAAGCCTTCTCTTAGCATTCATATGTCCAAGTGTATCTGACACACTTGCATCTGAATGTTAAGCCAAGGCTTTCAATTTGTCCTCCTGTAAAACTGTGCAAAAACCCTGTCATAAACATACATATTTATATGTATATGTAGTCATTAATATTCATTACATATATATTGTCATTTAGTTGTTGCAGAATTATTTAGTCAAGTCACAAGAGAAGTAATCAATTTTTTCTTCTAAAAATGATTATTCAAATTATATGTTAGTTATACAGTCTTACTGAACTTATTGGACAAGCAAACAAGCCATCACTTAAAAAATAATTTAATTTAGGAGCTAAAACTTGGCAAACAGAATGTTTTAATTATAAAATATTTAGGGAATGGATTAAGGAGAACGAAAACATCCTTTTGAAGTAAGACAGTTTAATCTACAATGATAATTATTATAGAGTAGGCCCATTACCTTCACATCACCAATAAAAACACAGTTACCAGAAAATCCACTTTATTAAGTTTACATCATTAAGTTCATACACACAAAAGGTTACTAATATATCCAACATGACAAATAAAAAAACTTAAATTGAATTTACATTTGATTTTCAATACGTTGCAAGCAATACAAATAAATATTTAACTAAACGAGGCGATGGTGCTGCAACTCGTACACTGTTGTTGTCCAAGGCTTGTAAGGCTACTTAAAAATTAAAATAGGGTTAGCTTAAACAAGAAACTGGGAAATTTTATCATTCTCTGTGTACTGTGCATGTACTGTACTTTGATTTCTGTTTACGATACAGCATACAGACTGCTGTTTGACTCCTGAAAGAGCTTGTCATTAATGTCATTAATAGTTCGAGAAATCAGAGTTAGCAAAAAGAAAAGAGCATATCTTCAAACAAATTCAATGCCAGAGAATAACATATTAACCCAAATCTAATCAATCAACCCAAAACTAACTTTTATTACTAAAATACTAAATTTACTTACCTTTTTAAAAACATTTCTGAAACAAATATTGATATTAAAGCTCCATAGTAATGTGGTTGTTGAAACACTTTGAAAATGGAATGCAAAGTTGCTGCGAACAAAAGGCATGATGTGAAAAATTCATAACATTTCACCAAATGCCAGTACACCACGAATACCCCTCGCTACCACAAGAAAAAGCATTGGAACCAAGTCTTAAGCTCGCAAGGTACGCTGGTGTAGGGGTACCAATATGGCCGCCGGTGGCTTCAAAATTTTAACTACTCGCAATAAGGGATGAGCAATCCAGGTATATAGAGATCAGTGCTAGCTACCTACCTACCTACCTCAACACCACGACTATATGGGTACCGCTGACCGCGGTACCCACAAAAAACGAAACAATTATACATATAGAACCACAGTGAATTTTTTTATAAATAAATTTGTTCACAAAAACTGTCTTGGTTTAATTGTTATCTTATTTTTTTGGAAAGTAAACCAAAAAATGAATCAGAAAATAATTATTCATCAAAGTAAACGGTTTTGGCTTTATCATCCACAAAAAGACAGTATAATTGCTTATTTTACAATTGCTCAAAGGTGCCGTCCACTCCGTTCTGCGCACGTTCCCGTTTCTGTTTACATCGTTTGTTTACATTGCATTATATAAACATTGCACAAGAAATATTGCAGATTTGTTTCCCACGCTTGAGCTTTTTCGCCTAAAAAGCGTGTTATAAGAAGCTGTTCTGTTCCTAAATGTGGATAATATATTCAACTACTACTCGCGCCTTCGCCACCTTTGACGAATACTCGCTTTCGAACTGTCGCAAATCTATTCCGTTGAAGTTTGTTGACATATGGAGGCCCTCACGTTTGAAATATCACACATGCGCAGAACTGAGTGGACGGCACCTTTAAAACATACTCAAAAATATGGTTTTCGAGAAGTATTTTGGATGGATGGTGTAATACCTACTTCTTTAGTTAATAACTTTAAAATTAATATAAATACTAAAACTCCCGGTTTGTTTACTGATTATTCGTTAACATATAACATCAGCACCCTTTAAAGTATCCATTTTACTGATTTAGCTTATAATTTACTTGCTGATGAAGATTTTATTTTGATTCAAAATATTGAATTTAATGGAACAAATTATCTATCAAATATTGATAAAAAATGGGGCGAGGCTGATAAACCCTATATTGATTATGATATTAATATTATTTTTTCCGATGGGTATTAGGGTAAATATATAGGGTGAGTGATGTGTGTGACTAATGATGACTACCTTTATGAGAAAAGAGAATCAGGAGGGATATTTGAATTATCATGACATAACACAATATAGCTTTTTGGAATCAATTTATTTTTACCAATTACTGGGAAATACAGAAGGTAAAGCTGAAAATAATAATTCAATGTATATTCTACTAATGCAAATATCAGATTATGAAAGACGCGTGTGGTATAGATTTACACTGGAATTATCTGCGAAAGACCTTAATATGGAAATTAATTTACAAAATAGTCAAGAAATTCCTGAAGAATGTATTGAATTTCTTCGTAAGATGTGTTTAAACAGCAATTTAAAGGATAAAACAAACAAATTTAAAAAAACAACAAATCGCACAATATTTACAATCAATAGATTGTGATAGAAGATATCGTTTTACTTATGAATGTTTTAATATAATTATATCGTTATATTATGATTATAAGACTTATTGAAATTATAAAATACTAAATTGTAAATGTAAAGATACTAAATTGTAAATGTAAAGAGGATTGTGAATGTAACGTGTTAGTATTTTTACCATATTATCCTAATTTCTTTAGTTTAAAATTTCAAGAAATAAGATCATATAATTCACATATCTTGCTGCAGCGTCAGTTGTTAAGTACGCATCAATACAATTGTTTGCACCGTTACAAATACTATATGTAGCATTATTGTTTGCACCATATTTACGATACAATTTGGCTTGAGTTGTTTTATAACCAGTATAATAAGAAAATTTGTGATTGGGTTTAAAAGGCGATTTCCAAGCAAACACATACCTTCACCATCATTCGGGATATTTGATTTCTTGATACGTAAGTTATTTTATTTTGCTAAATGAATCCAACATTTTTTTGTTTTAGCTGTTCGCTTACGACATCTTATTTTTTTAGCATTTTGCTTCTGCATTGGACAACGTTCCGTATACTTTGTGTATTTTTAGTATTCCGTTTTTTCGAAGTAATTAATTAACTCTTACCATTTTTCTAAAAAAATGTTTTTATTCCTAAATAATCTTTATTTTTTTCATGATTCTCAATAAATTTTACCATACATTCCACTTTATATATAATATCTTCTGGACAATTATAGATTTCTTTTTTTAATACATCTATTCTTGTTTTTATAATGCTTGATGAAATAGGTATTATTTTTTTTGTCTTTCTTCTGTAAAATTTAGTAAACATTCCTTTAGAAGAAACGGTGTAAATAATATTGAAGAATCATTATCTTGAATTTCATATCCAATATAAGGTAAATTATTATGATTGTTTAAATAAATTTCAATATAAACAATTTCTTCATTTGCCATTTTTGTCTTTTGTCTTTGTTTATTTATTAGTTTTTTTGTTGAAAATGGGTGATTTATTATCAAAAAAAGATAAACCTCTCATCTCGTTTACATGTATTAATATACGTGAATCTGATAATGTTACTATTGAACATGTTGATGGTAAAGAAGAAAACATAAAAGAAAAAAAAGGAACGTGTTTTTCTTGTTTTAGAAAAAACGCAAAACAGAAGATGAATGCTGATCAGAAAAAATTGAAATATAATCAAAAGGATATTGATAAATTAGTAAGTTTATTTAACAAGAAAAAGGAAAGTAAGAAAAATTAAAACTTAGACGATTATTTTTCTGTTGAAAAAATAGGAGAAATTAATAAAGAAACGGTTAATTTTATTAAAGAACTGTTAATTTTATTAGTTTTGTTCAATCGTTATCGTTAGTTTTTTCTTATTTAATTAACATTGCACGTGCAAGTGTGAATAGTGATGATGATTATGTTAGATTTATTTTTAGTAATGCATCAACGTCTTTTTTTCTACAGCCGTTTTACCCGTGAAAGATGTTGATGTTAAATATTTCGTAAATGTTCTTTGAAAAACATATGCAGAGTAATAGAGAAATAATAGCTAATGGGTTAAATAGTACGGTAATAATTCAAACTTTTCCCTCAGGAATAAGTACAAATAAGAAGAAAAATAGTTTACTAGGAAAAACAATTTATAATTGTTTGAATAAGGGAAATGCTACTGATAGTGGAGGAGTGAAAACTAATAAGTATGTAAAAAATATGACCGTAAATTTCGCACTGGGGTATTATATATTCTTAGTGATGTATTATATCGTACAGTGAAAGATTGTTATTTTGCTTTAGCAATATTAGTAGGTTTATCGTTTTTAAAACAAAATAAATCCAAATAAACCCGTTGATGAATTATTTACTTGTGAAGAAATTAGAAGTGTATATCGGAAATGCGGGATAGCCGAGATCAATGTTGATGCTACACAGTTTAATTTTGTTTATAATAATTATTTTAAAAAACATCGTGTTGATTTGTTAGTGTACACTGACACTCATAACGATAATATAATTTATGATTCACGAACTAATAGTGAGGGTAAACTTATTAAATTGACTAATGAAATTGTATGTTTATGGTTAAATAATAATCATTACGATTTAGTTTTAAGTACAAAGGAATTCTTTGAACTTACACCGGGTTCTTTTTGTGTTAAATGTGAATATATCGATAATCACGTATGTAGAAGTAATTTAACTTGTCTTCGATGTTATAAATATCCGAATAAATGTAAAGTTATATTATATTATATATTACTACATATAAAAATTATATGTAGTAATTGTGGTATAATTTTCTATGATGAAAATTGTTTTAACTAATAAAAATGTTAAACCTTCTCAAAGTAATTATGAACGTTTAACACCTTGTCGATATAATTTTTTGTAAGACCTGTAACAAAATTTGTCCTCGATTCTTTTTCATTTTACATAATAAATCAGTTAAACATGATTGTACCAAACGATTTTGTTATCATTGTGATAAATATATGAAACACCCCCACTATTGTTATATGAAACCCCTTTCATTTGAATATAATAAGAAAGAAAAAGATCTTACTTTATTTTTTTTTATTTTGAGACAAAAGTAAATAAAAATAATTTGCTCGTTCCCTTTTATTGTATTGTCCAAAAAGTATGTAAAACATGTCAACATAATGAATTTAAATAAACTGCAATTTTTGAAATAAACAAAGAGGGTAGAGAAATTATAGATAAGACTATTGAAAAAGTTAGTTGTTGTGGAAATAGACAATTTATTTTTGATAACAATGTTATTGAAACTTTATGTGAATTTATGTTTGAGCAAAATAATTCTGTTTGGATAGCTCATAACGGTGGTAGATTTGATACTATTTTTATTTTAAAATATTTTTTAGAAATAAAAAATATATTACCCGTTACAATAATGAATGGAATTAAAGTAATGAGTTTAATAATTAAAGAACAAAATATTAGAATACTAGATAGTTATTTGTTTTTAAGTATTATTTTTGTGATTTAACTTATGAGGGTGAAATTGTAGATAAAAATTTTTGCGATACGGAACATATGAATAAAACCACGTATAATGAATTTGAAAAATTATATTTAGAAAAAAAGGAAGAGAAATATATATTTCGAAAAGAAATTTATTATTATTGTTGTAGTGATGTGGATATTTTAAGATTGGGTTGTGTTAATAGAAGAAATCGGACATATCGCACCCTTCTACACAAAGAATTGTATCACCATTGCTAGCTTGGCATTGAAAGTGTATAGACTTAATTTTGTAAAAAAAATTGTGTAGGAATTATTCCCGAAGCGGGGTATAGGGGGAGTGTAAATCAAAGTTTAATCGCTATTGATTGGTTAGATGAAATTAATAGAGAATTAGGAGGGAGATTAGAATATATATATGTTCACAAAATGGGGAGAAAAAATTCTCGGGTTTTGTGATGATACATATATCAATTTCATGGATGTATTTATCATGGGTGTCCAAAATGTTTTGATCCCTATGCATTAAATACTCTTACAAATGAACAATCTAGTTATTTATATGCGAATACACAACGTTTTTCATTGGAAATATGCAGGTTACAAACTAATTGAGATGTGGGAATGTGATTATTTACAAGAAAACAAATATACACAAAAACAATTAACTAAAAAGAAAAGAAAAATTTATCCGTATATCCCCTTAGCACCACGGGATGCCCCGTATGTTTATTTAAAGAAACAAAACCAAATGAAAAAATACGTTATTTAGATTTTACGTCCCTATACCCTTTTGTACAAAACGTTTTTAAATTTCCCGTTGGTCTCCTATTATTTTACTTGAAAAAGATTGCGATAAAATCGAAATCAAGAATATATTTGGTTTAATAAAATGTTGTATTTTACCTCCGCAAAATATTTTCTTTGCTGTTTTACCCGTTAGAATTGAGGGTAAATTATTATTTCCCTTATGTTATAAATGTGCTGTGGATTAATGTGATAAATGTGAACATAGTGAAAGCGATCGATACTTATAATTGTCATCTTTTCTTAACCAGTGAAAGCTAAAGGATTTTGATAATATTCATTGCGCGTTTGTACTAGCGGCGCGCTACGCAAAAATGTTGATTTATTAGTCACTAAAGTTTCTGTTGTGAATTGAATATGTGATTGAGCCCTTTTAGTGGAAGCTCTTGTGCCAGAAAGATGTTTCATCTTTTGCTAGCAGGTTATGAAGATGTGTCATCTTTTCTTAACCAGTGAAAGCTAAAGGTTCTGACAATATTCATTGCGCGTTTGTACTGGCGGCGCGCTACGCAAACTATGTTGATTTATTAGTCACTAGAGTTTCTGTTTTGAATTGAATATGTGATTGAGCCCTTTTAGTGGAAGCTCTTGTGCCAGAAAGATGTTTCATCTTTTGCTGGCAGGTTATGAAGATGTGTCATCTTTTCTTAACCAGTGAAAGCTAAAGGTTCTGACAATATTCATTGCTCGTTTGTACTGGCGGCGCGCTACGCAAACTATGTTGATTTATTAGTCACTAGAGTTTCTGTTTTGAATTGAATATTTGATTTTGCCCTTTTAGTGGAAGCTCTTGTGCCAGAAAGATGTTTCATCTTTTGCTGGCAGGTTATGAAGATGTGTCATATTTTCTTAACCAGTGAAAGCTAAAGGTTCTGACAATATTCATTGCGCGTTTGTACTGGCGGCGCGCTACGCAAACTATGTTGATTTATTAGTCACTAGAGTTTCTGTTTTGAATTGAATATTTGATTGAGCCCTTTTAGTGGAAGCTCTTGTGCCAGAAAGATGTTTCATCTTTTGCTGGAAGGTTATGAAGATGTGTCATATTTTCTTAGCCAGTGAAAGCTAAAGGTTCTGATAATATTCATCGCGCGTTTGTACTGGCGGCGCGCTACGCAAACTATGTTGATTTATAGTCACTAGAGTTTCTGTTTTGAATTGAATATTTGATTGAGCCCTTTTAGTGGAAGCTCTTGTGCCAGAAAGATGTTTCATCTTTTGCTGACAGGTTATGAAGATGCGTTATCTTTTCTTAATCAGTAAAAGTTAAAGAATACTAGTAATGCGTTAATATACACATTGTTGTAGTGAATGTGGGAGAGCTTGGAGTGGACAGACGTTACGTGGACGATCGTCAAGGTCATATCCTCAGAAAAATTATTCTGAGTCCCGTACAGAATCATTCATTACGCGTTTGTGGCGCTACGCGACGCCAATATGTTCGCCAGCTAAAGCAATTTCCGTTACATATCCTTTTTTCATGATGAGCTGCGCTTTCCCGCGTTATTTTTCCATTTCTGTCAATTCATATTAATGTTTCCCATCGGATATAAGACATCACATAACAGAAATACAGCAAGAAACTTGATAAATAACAGAATAATTAACAGATTTCTAGCAGAACAACCTACTGAGATTTACCAGGTCTAGGGTAAGTTTGGACTTACCGACATCACCGGAGATTCGTGCATTCAATGCACAATTCCTGCTGCTTTTTAGACCGTGCGGATCTTCATGACCTTTAACCAACTTTGTGATTACGTTGTGTGCTAGCTGGGTATGAAGAATTATTAAATATAGCAAATGATAAAAGTAAAAAATTAACATCAATGGGATTTTATAAACGAATCATTATTACGTTGTACATATGAAAAAATTGATGATGCATCATCACCGCTAAAAACGGGAAATGTAATCATCGCGTGTTTTGTCACTGCTTATTACTCGGGCTACTGTGGTAGCCGAGTCTTAAATCCGGCTTCATTTCTGTGTTCGTCATGTTCGTCATGTTCGTCGTTTTCTAGTCGAGAGAATGTAAGTATTGCGCAATTTTGCGTGGGCGTTATGGCGAATTATAGCGATTTCGGACTTTCCTTTTATTCAATTGTCAATGAATCGCAGTCGGCAAACCATTTGCGAGACCTGTAAACCGCAACTTAATGCAAAGATTCTCTCCAGGATAACTGGATGAGAGAAACACAGATGAGAGATTAAAGAAAGAACTCGCAGAACCGTGGACGAAACGTCAATATGACAACATATTATAGTCGTTGCAAGGCAATGCAAGCGAATTGAAGCGAGTTCGAACTTTCGCTTTATTGGCAATGAATCGCAGTTTGAAAAGTTCACCGAGACCTGTAAACCCGCAAACCATTGCAAAGTTTCTCTCCAAGATGAGAGAAACACAGATGAGAGATCAATCATGAAGACGGAGTCACGGAATGGATAGCCTATTAAGGACAGGAAAGTATTATATTATGCTGTGTTGACATTTATCCGTGAAACTCTGTAATATTAATCATTATAAAATTTCTGTTTTTGTCCGATTTAAATCAATTCTATATCGAAATGATCACTTGAATCTGGCGAATCGAACGCTGTAGGTTTCGTCTACTTAAAATGTGAAGATCAGATGTTATATGAGAAAATGCGTAAGCGATAACTTTAAAGCGAGACTAGTCTTTAAAATCAAAGGACATGACTTCAAGATCTATAATTCGTCGTTAACCCTATGATTTAATGCTTTTATGTCCATTAAACTGATGTAATTTCGTAACAGATATGTTTCGTATACCTTGCCGTTGATTTTTATATAAATTTTAACACACGAAGACCTTCAATCGAACAGATATTAGAAAAAATAGCATTGCCGTGTTTAGTGTTTACATTAAATTTCGTCTGCGTGTCAGGCGTTCTGCATTGGGGGGCTAGCCTGCGTGTAGACGCCTGATTTTTCTTCGTCGATCATTTCTAGCTCAACGTGCTTCTTAAAGTTTCCCACTTTAAAGATTTTTGTTCAACAGGTCCAGAATGATATTCTTATATAACTAATTTAAATTCATGAATGTATTCGTGTCAAAGGATTTTCTTTAAATAATAGAAAAGAAAACACGACGTGTTAAAAATCAAGATCAGATCATAGAAATTAAATATGAAAATAAAATATGTAAAGATAAACTTAATCATATTTTTATTGATGATGAAATAAAATAATTTTCATTTACATTTAATAAACGTATTGTTAAAAATAATTTTATTACATTTCCGTATGGATTTTTAGGTAACTGAAATGAACAATGTGTCATTACCTTTTCAACACCCTTTTATGTTGACGTTATGTGGTCCTAGTCAAAGTGGAAAAACATATTGGATATTACAATTATTGAAAAATATTAACACAACGATTACACCACCGATTGTTAAAATTGTTTATTTATATTCAATTTATCAACCCTTATATGCTGAAATGGAAAAAGTTCTTGCTGAAAAAACAGATATTAATGTTGAATTTATTGATTGTCAGGAATACCCCGCATTACCGATATACAAACGAACGCCAATGAGAATACTTTAAATAATATTAGATGATCTCATGTTAGTTGCAACATCATCAAAAGAAAATCTTAATTTGATAGAATCGATAATATTGCAACTCAAGATGTCCATCATCGTAATATTAGTGTTATTTTTACTTGTCAAAATGTAACATATGGTACCATTACCAATTGCGAAATTTACGTGTCAATAGTCAATATTATGTAATGTTTAAAAATTTAAGTGATTATAAAAATATGTATACCATTTGTGATAAAGTATTATGTGAAATTAATGATCAACCCTATGGTTATTTGGTATTTGATAATTGTAGAAAATGTTAAAAATATTTCCTTATGAATCAACTATAATCTATGATTTGTAATATAAGTAAAAAGAAAATAAAAATGATTTTTTCAAAAAATAAAAAGAGTTGTTTTTTTGGTAAATGTTTTTGAAAAATCATTTTCCCTATATAAAAAATAATTATCACAAAAGATAAACTTTTTTTGTAAAAAACATGGTAAGAAGAAGATATGGAGTAGGAACTAAAACCTTTAGAAAAAAATAGAAGAAAAAAAGGAGGTTTTGCTTTTTAGGACCCTTGGCTGCTATAGTTTTATCTCAAATAGGATTGGGTGCTAGGAAAAAAAAAGGATAAAAAGAAAACAAAAAGGTTTTTTTTTACGATATAACCCATTTTAATTGTAAATAAGTAATTGAGGGGGAACTAAAATCATTAGCAAAAAAAATAAAAGACAAAAAGGTGTTAGGAAAAGGGGATGGGGAATTGGTGTTTTTTTAAATAGGGACTAATGCTATTTCTGAAGCTATTGGTCATTAAGCTATTGGTCATTAAGCTACATGTATTGGTCATTCAAGCTATTTTTCTTTTTCTGAAGCTATTTCTGATGCTATTACTGATGCTATTTTCTAGTGATATTTTTGAAAGAACGGCTAAAGCTATATTCCAATAAATAAATGCTGTAAATAAATAATTTTGTTTTTTAATTAAATATTTGCATTATTGAAACTACATGACTGATTGTTATTACTCTTATTGCATTCTTTCTTAAAATTTTTATTATAAATTCTAACTAGTACACCACCTAAATTTGTTTCCTTTTTTTTATTTAATATCATTTTTTATTTTATTACGTTCATTTTTAAACATTTTTTTGTTTATTATTATTTTCGATTTCATTACGACATTTATTGTATAAATATAATAAACTCCAATTTCCACACACGGCAGTATTTTTGGATTGTAAAGATTTACTTTGGACAAGATGAAATTTTAATCCCATTTTTACACTATAATCATACCAATATTCACGTTTATAAAAAGATACATCTTTGGCAAAACTATCAAAAAAATACATATTTTCTTTATCCACCCATATAGCAATCCAATGTTGACTGCTTTGATCTGCTTCGTCAGTATTCCAAATCCAACAGGAGGGATAAAAAATTTTCTGAGGAAAAATATTTGCAGGAAATATTCCCAAATAATATTTGTTTAAAAATTTATTTATTTTAGCAATTTTATTAATCTCTTTCATGAATAAAATTTTTGTTAAAAAACAATGTAAATTCATCATTCTTATGGTGACACTTATGATGTAGGTAGTTTGCGTTTAGGAAGCAATGAGGGTAAAAACGAGTCTTCACCACCAATAGTAGAAGAATCAGAAGTCTTAGAAACATTTTTTTCCAAATTTATATAACGTTGTCGTAATTTTATATTTCGTATATAATATGCAGGCATATGCAATTTTTTCAATTCTTCTAAATCAACTAACTGTTCATGTTATGAAAGATTGTACATGTTTTGTTTGCTTACATTATGGGTTAAATCGTATATTAAATCATGCTGATTTATTCTCACATCGTTAATTTTTAGTACATATCTTTATCTTTAATTTTAATTTTTTTCTTTTCAAGAAATTCCCTTATGTAATTTGCACTTGTTTCAGTTGGTGTTTTCTTTTTCACTGGTGGGGGGTATTATCATCATCACCATCATCTTCTACCTCATTATTATTTATTTTCATCTTTTGTTGTCTTTTTAAAAAACTAACAATACTTTCAGTGGTAAATTGATTATTATCAATTCTTCTTTCATTTTATCTTTACTCTCAATAAGTTCAAATTCCTTTCTTTTTGTTAATTCCTTGCAATCGTTGTTTTTGATTAAATCTAGAATTTCATTTAATTTACTCGGATTAACTAATTGCATCCTCGGATAATAATATTTTAAAATCTTTTTCTTTTATTTTGTTCTTAGCAAACTTATTTAAAATATATTTATTATCAGTGGAAAGTTGGATAGAAATTTTTTTATTTAAAATATTTTTAGCAATGTATTGTAATTTATTAATTAATTGGGTGTCTAATAATTTTTTTTTTTTATCAATATCCGCTTTAAGATATATTTATGGTAAAATGATGTCTTTTTCTTTAATTTCTTTAATTTAATTTAACTAAAGTTTCTAAAAGCTTTAAATCATCTTCATAACTTGATTGAACTTTCACTGTCCATTTCATCACTAACATCATCGCCAGCAGCATCACTATCATTTTCACTTCCAGCATTTCTGCATTCATCAATTTTTTGATTCGTCAACTTTTTTAATTTCATCATTTTTCTTTTCTTCTTCTTTTTTTATTTCATTATTTTTTCTTCATTCATTATTTTTATGCATAAGGTAAAATTGGTGGAAATACAAGAATATGTTTACGATTTGAGGGTATTTGATTAATAACTTTTTTTTGGTTTTTGCTTTATTTATTATATTCTTTTTATACTTCGTAATTCGTTTTGTTTTCTTCATATTTTTTTACACAAATGTTGAAAATTAAATGTCATGTAATAATCTTGCTGGGGTATTTATTCCTACTTTAACTTCATTTCGAAATTCACCAATAAAAATCAATGCTCCTGTAACAGTATCTTGAGAAAAATGAAAATCAACATTAACATTTCCCAAGGGTTTTATAGGTAATACTGAAAGATGAGAGTCTCTATTATCTGTTAAATCAAATGCTAATATAGAAAAACCGTTTATGAAGTCGTCATATGTCATAGGCATTTCTGAATAGTCACGATTTAATACCCTTCGTAATTTTGAGTAACCCCAGCATGATTTTCTATTCTCCCAGCAACAGCGTTATTTACCGTAACTTCAACATTATCATAATTAGGCCAGGTAAAATTAAAAATATTATGATCATATGATCCATTCCAATTAGGTAAAGGTGAAAATAATATATAAACACGTGTGGGAACGCTACCATTAAACACATCAATGGCTTGATGTGATCTTCGCCCTGCGGCTACTGAATCAGTAATACTACGATAATTGGTTGTATAAAATAACGTTTCTTTATTACGTTTCAACATTTCTGTATTAATTGTAGCTGACAATTAATTTTTGCGTTTAAATATAGGAATTTTTATTTTAAAGTCTTCTAGGACAATTGTTGCATCAGCAATATTCATATTAGCGTGATCAGCACCCATCATTACAATTGTATTTAATGCACGTGTTAAACGTAATTCAACTTTATATATGGTGGGAATATATACTTCTGCTCCACCTTCACTAAATAATGAATCAATATCATCTATCATATATATACTTCGATTTTGCAATGCAATTGCTCTTTGTCTTCCCCTCTATTTACGACATTATTACCATCACCAATACCAACGATACTACTCATATGACTGGCCGTATCTAAATATGCTAAATTGAGTTATTTAGAATCTTTATATCCTGACGGTATTTCACATGTTAAAAATTGTACATATGATACTAGATGTGCAAAGTTATCTGGTGGTGTGATTAAATTTTCATTTATTTTTAATTATTTTGTTTTCCACATTGTGCGAAGAAGTAACGGGGTAGTCACAAACGGTGATCCTGCGGGTGATAAAGCTCCAGCAGTATTTTTAATTGATACTGTAGCCAATATTTTAGCATCACTTGTTTTAATTAATCCGACAGCATTCCCGTGTCTTGTGAACGTATATACTGACGAATAAAAATCATTAGGCGTTGCAATAATTTCAGTTTCACGGCATTCAGTAAACGTGTCGTTATAGGGTGGTGAAGTAAAAAATTGTAAAGGTTCAGTAAATAATATGTCATGTTTTTCTATTTCTTCAATTTTTTTATTACTCATTTTTTATCAGTTTTTTTTAAACATTAATTTTAAGAATGTTTTATACTGTCCCCAACACCTGAGGAAGAAACATACCCAGTGCCATTCCCACCCCAAATGCACCCCTTTTGTTTGTTTTTTTACTTTTTTTTATTCCTCTTTTGTTTTTCTTTTTTTTTAAATATCGATATTTTTTCGTGTCATTTTTTTTAAAAATACCCACTAAACATCAATAAGATTGTGATTTATAAAAAAAATTTATTTTTTATTTATACTTTTTTATTTACAGTTTATCTATTTTATAAAAACATATAACATTTGAATCTATTTTTTCTTTTTTTATTATTTGGAGAATAATAATTATCTAAATTTAAATTTGGAGGTAAACCCACTCCTTGTTTAATAACATTTCTTTCTTAGTTGGATTTTCTTTACTTTTTCTTTTCACAATAAAATATTTCCACCATTTAACAACTCAGTATAATCTTCAACGGTTAGATTTCAGCCATTGTTATTTTTTCTTCAAATAAATTTATATATATTTGAATTTCTTCACCCTTTATGGGTTCTTCGTCGTTCTCATAGATAATAAAGAACTGAAGTGATTGTTTAGTATCTTCTTCACTCATAAAAAAAAATAGGGAACATTTTTTTTCATCATTTAATGAAGCATGAGGATTGTTTTCGTCAATGTGAAATAATTATTTTCTAGTAAATAAGAAACATTGTTTCTTGAAATGAAATTGAAATTGAAATTAATCCCTTATTTATTTATTTGTGTTGTTGTATAGAAGGGAAATCAATTTTTCTTGCACAAACAATTCGAAATAAATTTTTTATATTTTTATATTCAACCGAATTTAAATTCCATAAAATAATTTTCCCACTATTTACTAATTTGTAAACAGAAAAAGGATAAACTAAAATATAATCTTTAATTTCCATAATACCGTTTTCTTTTTAAGACAAATAACTAGGTTACCAATTGGTAGTAAGTGCTGCACAGAGTTGAGAACAACAAGAGTGCTGAGAACAACCGGAAGTCGAGACCTGAACCTGAGTAAGGCAACAGAAGGGGGGCTCTCCTGAGGTTATTTTGGGTGGATTTAATTAAGGCAAAGTGGAGAATAGAAGGCGAATTGAGCGCAATTGTTTGTGTGTTTTTAAAGAGAACTGAACAACAATGGTAAACTGCTATAGCCTCCTCCGCAGGCAACTCTGTGGCTTCTTTTATCGGAGTCAAATCGCTTCCAAGGCTGTGCGAGCAATTTTTTGGCTGGGATTGCAGGGAAGTATAGGGATTGTGAAGGGATTGGTCGACGAAGAGGGGACAGCAGGGGGAACAGCCTTGTAAGCTATTTGACTTGGGAAAAAGAAGCCACAGAGTTGCCTGCGGAGGAGGCTAAAACTGCCAATGGCTAACAAAATATTGAAATTATTTATGACTCAGTTAATCTGTTTATAATGACACCCTCGCAGTTGTCGACAGGCGTGTGCACATGGTTTCGAGCTCGGTTTCGAGTTCACTAATCCTTTGACGAGTAACATTATGTATACAGTATGAAGCTCATACATAGATGGTATTATATTTCAGGTAGTTTCTCGATACTTAATACATTATTTTTATTGTTGTGTGCGACACAAATGGAGGTTATACACTAGTGCAGAGAGACACAAAACAGAAATCCAAAACCTGGTTTCGAATTTCTGATGATACGAGGCAGAGAGACACCAAACATAAATCTAATGTTGTTTCGGATTTTTGATCGATGACACGAGGCAATAGACGAATACGATAGTCGTCTCCGGCGCAGAATTTATTTAAATTGTGCATTTGAATACATAAACAATATAATTGTGCAGTAGAATACATAAACACATTATTGTAATTTTATATAGATATATTGAGTAATTAAGCCATAGATGGGAATGGGAGACTCATCTGATTTAATAGAAATTATGTCTGTATTTAATGCAGCCGGAGCGCGAAATCTGAAACCCACACACGCGAAAACAACTGGTAGTTGTGATTGTTTTAGATAGATGAAAGAAAAAGCTTTCCGCATATTTCAAGTTAGAAATTGAACTCACTCATCTAACGTTTAAGCTTTACAACGCTTTGCAACTGTGGCACTGATGACTGACAACGGCGATCGAAGAAGTGTGAAAGAGAATCCCGATTCACGTGCAAAGGATTTTATATGGGCTGTGCAAAGGATTGTGGTTGATAACGCAAAGGATTGTGGTTGAAAATCGAGTCAAGATTTTTTGCGCCTTGAATTATGAATCGCTGCTACACTCGCTACGCTCACTGCGCAGCAAAAAGCATTATGATGAATGTACTAAATAATCAATACTAAGTGATCCTGAATCAAAAGGAACTAATTTTCCTGTAATATCTTTAACGTTAATATGAATTTCTCTAATATCTTTTTCAACTATTCCACTCGTCTGTACGAATAAGCATACGACATTTTTGCTTTTTCCAAGGTCCGTTGTCGTTGAATGTTAATCTTGTTAAAGTGCCTATAACGTCTATGGGGGATTTAACATGTTTGTAATCTATGGATTCTCCTGAGATAAATTGTAATATATCTTGTCAGATGAAAATTTCATCTTCTACATGGCATCTGTCTACATGAAAACCTATTTACAGATGCCCGCTATGACATCACTTCCATCAACTTTAACAGCAAAAAAGTCTACTGTATGAAGATGAAGATGAAGATGTTAAATCCCCACAGACGTTATATACACTTTAAGACCATTCAATAGTGGAGGAATATGTTCAGCTTTCACATCAATATGCGAATTGATTGTGTACTTGTCACATTTTTTACTTGTAGGATAAGCTTTTGCTAGCATAGCATTACCATTGATTTTCTTTTGTGCAATTAATTTTACAGACAAATCTGAATAGGTTTGCATTTTAAATACATGATCAACATGATGCTTCACATAAGGTTCTGCCATCTCTGAATCTGATCCTGGCAAGTGTAAATGGCAAGTGGCTGCAAGTCGCTGCTTTTTTATACCTACGCATGACGATTTTTTTTAAAAATATTTTTAAAAAATAAAAAATTCCACAATATAAAAAGACAATCACTAATAAAAAATGTTATTCAACCAAGATGTATTGTGCGAGATGTAACAATTATGTTGATTCTATTGTTGATTTTGGATTATCATTATTTTAAAATTTGTAAAAGAAATTATGCAAGAAATATTTATAGTAGAATTATTGATAAATGTGAATGCGACGATAGAATAAGAAGATGGAAAACAAACAATATTTGAAATAAAATAATTTTTATTACACCAATAAATTGTATAATTGATTTATATTACAACATTTTATATCAAATAAACTAGTTGTTTTTTTTACATATTCCCTAAAATTTTACATAACTTTTTATGTTGTTTTTTTGTTTTTACTTTACATTCTATTTTATTTTCTAGAAAAGCAACAAGTGCTTTTCCTATTCTTCCATTACCATCAGAAAAAGGTGAATGGTTTCGAAAATAAAATAGATCAATACTGATATTTTTTTTCTTAGATAATTATTTACGTAAAATTCATCTAAACGTACCATATATAGTTCAATATCAAGAGGATCAACTCCATCATGAGAACCAACATATCTTTTTTTTACTGTAATTCCCTGCATTCATTAAATGATACATAGATATTTCATGAATAGTTTTACAACATTCACTTATTTTCCATTTTTTATCCATTTTTTCCATATAAAACTTTCGAAGGGCAAAACAAAATCTCGCACATTTCATCAAAAAATATTTTTTCATTTTCTTCATCTTCTTCCATTCGTATAACATCATAAGCAAACACTTTAAATTTTATACAATCTTTTAGTTCCATTTTTTTACATACACTTTTGTTCACTAATTATTTTATAAAAAAATTTCCCAGTTGACATTTGTGTCATCACCAAGCATGGTGCCATCTACCCATGAAGCTAATTTATAGTTTAATGCTAATTCGATACAGTTTTTTGTCAAAAAAAATAAATCGCTCGCTTGTTCATCAAGCATAAATACACACACAAATTCTTGCTCATTCTTATATATAAAACAACCAATATTATTATTACAGTTATCAGTTTTAACCTCCACGGGTAATGCTGCGTTATTTTCAATTGAATCATCAATATTACTATTTGCAATATTAAAAATACTTAATTTGAGGGGATCAAAACAAAAAAAATCACATTCATGAAAAGATACTTTGCCTTTTTTAGCATAATATACAAAATTCCACAAATCATATTTAATATTTCTTTGAGTGTCATAACCATTTTTTGCGTATAGAGAAACCTTCCAATGGGGTTATGTTTATGACAATAAAATATAAAACATGACGTGTACATAATAATTTTTTCGGATTAAAATTAATTAAAATAAAAATAAGATTTAAAAACAGTAGGTGCTACCATAAACAAATAAATACTTTAAAAAAGATAAAAATCTCCCGGCGAGTTTTGTATCTTTCTAAATTTTATTACTAAACTTTCTTTTCCAAAATCCTCAACAGAATAAGATAAACATTTTCTTTCATTTGTTGGATTTTGTAAAAAACGTGTATAATACATGTCATTGGTTTGATGTGGAAAAAAAATTGAATTGGTTTCGTAAGGTAGAAATAGAAATATATCATTAACTACAGCATTACTCTGGTAATTCAACTAATATAATTCGTAGTGGTTGAAATGATGTTTTCTTCATTAAATATTTTCTTCTACTTGCTTTTAAATTCGGTACCATATGGTCATGGGTATATTCATCTAGAATAAAATAGGATTCCATTCCATTGATTCCTTTGATTTTCCTTTGTTGAAGTTTAGAGAGGGGTGTAGAGTATTCGTCACTTGTTTTTTCACCCCCAATAAACGGACAGGTAACATATTTTCCAGAATAATATTCAAATAATCCACATAACCAAAATAAAAAAACCAATTTCACCTTGCTTAAATCGTTGAAAATAAGGAACAACTCTTAAAATTGTTTCAATCATAATGAATGTACAACAAAGACAAATTTCACTCTTTTATACCCGTTTAATTCAATACTTTCAAATATTTAATTCATTAAAATTATTACATAAATTCCAACAACTATCTACAAAAACAAGTCTTTGCAACATATCTTTATCAAAACTTTCCTTATGAATTAATGTTACAATATAATTTACATTACTTGTACCATAAATCACATTAAGTACAGATAATATATTTTCATCTTTAATAAGAATTAAATAGAGCTCTTGTCCATCAAAATTTTCTCGTAATTGATAATTCACTAATCTTAATATTGAATCCTTACATTTCTCATATAAACATTTTTTTGAATCACATTGAATATTATTTAAACTACCAAAACAACCAATAGTAGAAACTAACGAGGGTCTTCTCGGTTCTCTATCGATAAATACTACATGTTCGCCAACTAACTGATCATAAAAATCATATCAATAATATGACTATCTAGTAACAAACTATAAAATCTTTTGAAACCATGTCTTTTCCGGAAAAAAGAATGTTCCTTTTATCTAGTACATCAATTTTAAAGTATTTATAATCATAATCAGTAGTTTTAAAATTCGCAACATTCTGTCTCCATTCCAAAAAATAAAACGTGGAATCTCGCGTTCTTTCTATCTCAAACAATTCAGGGTATATTAAATGCTGAATATCAGGGTAAAGAATATCTTCAATATCATATCCCCCAGCAGCCATCTCTTAAAACTTTAACATATAATACAGCATCGTTTTTTGTCTTGTCCCTCGCTGTATGAATATTACACACTCTATATATATTAAGACATTTTCCACATGGATATTTTGTATAAAATTTATAAGTGACTAGTGAGATCATTGATGTTTGATGTTTTCTCAACTGTTTCATTATCCATCTTTAATTCCCAAAACATTTTTTCTCCTACTTATATAGATATCTTTATATACACCCACAATCAATTCAAAAAATTCAAAACATTAATTTTACAAAGAAGAAAACATTTCCTTCCCTCTACTATGCTGCGATGCCGAGAAGTGATTAATAAATGCGATGAGTTCTCTGCTAATTCCACACTATCATCTTTAAGAATTATATCGTTTCCCCTCAATGAGAGTAAGAGTTCATGTAAACGTTCCGTGTTATGTGTTATTAACAGTTTGAAATGTTTAGGACCCTACGATCCGTCAGATATAAATAATATCCATACTCGACACATGAAGGAAAACCGGTTCGTATTTCACTAAATGTATGGGTACATCTTGATAAAACCGCTTGAGATAATCATAAGATTCACCCTCTCCAAAATCAATCTTTGATCGCAAACACATGATTATGCAAATTTTAAAATAAATTCCTAAATCTCATGATCTTTTTTTCCTTTTTCCCCCCCATTTTTTTGGAATATCGTCTTTTTCTTATTCCTTTTCTTCTTATTTTTGTTGTTCGCATACATTCTTTACAATTAGTTATCATTTTTTTGTTTTTTATCTCAACCAACCCTCATTATATATATATATATATATATATATATATATATATATATATATATATTATATATATATAATATATATATATATATATATATATATATATATATATATATATATATATATATGAATTGAAGAGAATGACAAAGAGCAAGAAAACTTCTCACCAGTCCAGATAAATTTTTAAAATATTTCGAACATTCGTTCTTCTTCGGTTAAAATATAAAAATAATATATGGCACAAAGTGCCCTATATATACATAATATACAATAAAAATTTACATAAATTTACTTTAAAATGATCCTAGTAATAATTAACATGACATGTATTTAATGCGTTTCCTTGAACGGTATTCGCATCTTTTGTTTAACCCTGATGGCTGTAAAGTACGCAATTGGACTGGTGAGAAGTTTTCAATCTGGACTGGTGAGAAGTTTTCTTGCTCTTTGTCATTCTCTTCAATTCATATATAATATCATCCAAGAGCATAACCTGTATCCATGTTTGTGGATCCTTCTGCTAGGAGCATCATTGTTTTGGTCTGCCTGTTCTTTTTTAAATTCAACATATATATATATATATATATATATATATATATATATATATATATATTAGGTCATATTGAGCGCTCTACAGGATGAACCATAGTCGCTTACGCATTGTGCGCACGCTCACTGCTTGCAGTTTGAGCGCTCTGGCATGGTTTTTGATGTCCCACATTTGTGTGGCATCAAGGGTGACTGTTAATAGCAGTTATCTTCATCCTGCTCATCAGCACTACACTGATGAGGCCCAAAAGGCCGAAACGGTACCGTCTGTAGTTATATATATATATATATATATATTATATTATATTATAATCTTCATTTTTTTTCCATAAAAATGTTTTTAGAAAAATATAATATAAGGTTTTTTAGACAACACTTTCACTTACGTTCATTACTGATACATGAATAAGTAAGATGTTAAATTCACAACATGTAACTTATCGTGATTGCAATGAACATGATGGAAGAAGATATCAAAACATCAATGATAAAATGACTTTTTTGCAAGTCGTTTTCTACAAAAATAATTTCCAAAATACACCTATGTTGTAGAGGATTTCAAACCTGCTACGATATGTGAATGTATTGATGATATGAATTCAACATCACATCAAGCATTTTACCTAACCCTGGATGTTATTGGTGAGGAAGAATATGAAGGACGATATCTGGGAATATCAATACAAACAATTATTGACTATGATGCTTCTAATCTTTTGCAAAAAGAAACTATACTAATAGTAGATTCTAGTAATCTCATTGAAGTTGTAGAATTGTGTAAATAAGAAAGTAATAAAAAAAAATTTTAAAAATGAAAAACTCGTCTCTTGTTATCATTTTATCTTATTTGTTTTCATCAAAATTATTTATATAACAAGGGTTGAATTTAATATATCTTTATAATACAGTAGAAAACTCATTTTGAGTCAAAATATCGGGCGAGTAACACCTCCGTACCGGAAGTCAACAAATGTGGGATTTTTTTTACATAATTTCATTTGTGCTCAAGATGTCAAGCGGGTAACTCCGATTTTTTTTTCACAAAAAAATATTTTATTTTGAATCAAGTGGATTTTATTATTTTTATTTCTGAAACACATTTTTAACATAAAAACTACTCCTGTGAAACTATGTGTGTTGTACTTTAGCTAGCTATTTCACCACATGCTAACATTCAAATGCCCTGACGTACAACAAGCAACCAATCGATTTGGCGGTGAGCTAAATGTCACTATGGACTCGTCCCACCTGACATCCTCCTCTCTTTTTAGGGAAAGACCAGACAATAAAGTCTAAACCAGTCGCGATTTACAAGCGTACTGCGGGTTGAATGCGCATCAATGCTGGTTAGTAATAAACACTACAGCTCATTGGAGGGTTCAAGCGCGAGTACGACTTTCAAGCGAACACATACACAGTATACAGCAGGAGCAAAATAAATGAAAAAAACACGAAAATCCTCATATTTATACTATTCCAAGCGCGAAATGTTTTCAAAAACATTTCTCAAAAACTTTTTTTTAAAAATTAAACAAAAGAAATTTAATATGTTTTCATACAATAGAAAACAGTTCATTTGTGGTCAAGATGTCGGATGAGACTCCCTCTCTTTTACGGTCAATCACGTGATTATACACGATATCCACATATATGTATATTTATAGACATTATATCATACATATATATCTATCAGGGTCGTATCCCCCCTGATTTTTTCTGGTCGTTATAGAAAAGTGGTTGCTTTATACAGGGTGAAAATTTACACACCTTAAAAATACGACATCCCCTAAAGAAAAAACTGGATCGTGCTCTGATTGGTCAATTCAAATGCTAAACGCATTCTGTTTGGCTAAGAGCTCGGTCCAGTCCCAAACACATTGAAAAAAAAAATATTACTACTCGTTCAAAAATTATTCAAAAGATGGAAGGAGTGAATTTAAATCCTAACAACCTTACCCAATTGCTAGGGAAATCTTAGATAGATCCATAGTTAAAGAACTAAAGAATGGACTCGATACATTACACTTCAAATCAAAGTACAACCCAACACAAATATTGAAGATCGGACAAAAGACAACGAGAGGAACCAGTCACATTGTTTACGTAAACAATAAAAAAACACTAGCCTTTCGACAGTATAAAGATATTATTAATCAATTAAAGACTGACGCCAAATCAGATAACTTAGATTGGGATGATTACTTATTGTTAGACACCCTAGATGACATTTTAGCATCTTAAAAGCCCACTAGAGAAACATTTCGCCGATTACATAATTTTTTCCCGTTTTCATTGGTTGACAACTGAAAAATAATGTCATTGTGGAAATATTTCGCTAGCGGCGAGCGAAATGGTGAAGTGGAGAACGGGCTTAACGTGGTCGTAACAAGATTACCGCACTAGCTACTCCCAGAAGGACTAATATCTAATGAAAGAAGAGAATGTAGAGGTGTAATAAACTCATCATATGCAATGGACCGACAGTCAAGAATAGGACCAAATGGTGCGTTACAAATACAATCAGAAAAATTTCAAGAAACAATAAATGAAACACTAGAGCAATCAGATATAACTGAAGATGAGAACGAGAGGCATGATCTAGAAGTAAGGATTAATGGTTTATCTGAAGCAAGAGATGGAACACTTAGACAGAGAGAATTGGAGGAAGAGAGAGAGAGCGACAAGAAGAGGACTTCAATCGGGTTCAAAAATAAAGGAGTGGTTTAAGGAAAATTGGTTGGGTTCCTCGACTACAATTATAATAATCGCAAGAGGTGCTATAGTCAAAGGTGGCCAATCGCTTGGAAAATTAGGAAAAGCTATAGCTAATCTAGCTAAAAAGGTTGGTCCTCTACTCGTATCACTGCTAAACATGGTGGCGACTGTGTTAAAGTGGCGAGCTAAAGGTATATCTTCGTTAGCGTCTAATTTATGGATCCTAGCAATAGCTTTAACATGGTTCGTCTACGATCAGTATAAACAGAGAAGAAAATAAAACATATATGTTACATTATATGAATACGAACGAAGCGGAATTGTCTCCTGGGTATAGACGTCGTGCAATATCTACTGTCAAAGGCATAAGAACCCGTCATGTTGTAACGCTGAACGCCAACAAAGCCAATCCAGGAGAGGAGCTATATACGTCGACATCCAGAGAACAAAAGCTAACACTTGTCTGATACCCTCCAGTCTCCATCTTCTATTCGACTTTAAAAGTTCGAATACTAAATCATGGTTTCTTAATAACCTTTCGAGACTACTTTCTGAAAGATTGGTGATAAAATTAGCGGGTGAGACTGTGTACGACAACTGTGGTGAAAGTGTTATCGGCACGTACAAAGATCTGTGGAAATCGAAAGCAGAACGAACGGCTATGATCGAATACAGCCTAGCAAGTACGACAGCGGCGAGACTAGTGGAGATACACAAAAAGTTAGCGACGCTCTGATGTTCTCTATTCTGCATGACACCAAACAAAAGGTTCAACTTGACACAATGTTAGAAGATCACGGTTTTACGCACCGTACAATATGAACAATAATTTCAGGTATATAATCACACTCCACAAAGCATCCGATATTATGGTGGCTCAATCTGGATCAACTGTGGATGGCTACACCTTAAAGAACCTTGAGTTGGAATACGAAACTATTGAGAGTCAAGAAGTCACGGACGAAGTATCGTCTCTATACGGATCTGGTAGATCTCTATCATACGAACACGTCACACTAATGAAGACTGTCGAGTGGAATAAAGGAAGCACACTTATAAATGAAAACATTAACCTGCCGAGAAAATCGATGAAAGCCGTCGTTTTACTCTTCACAAACAAAACAAGAACTGATAGCGACCGGAGGAGTTCGTCTACCCAAACATAGAATCAGTCAAACTCACTATAGAATTGAAGGCGTGCCAAATATGGTCTATAGTCAAGGAATACCGAAATCGAGACTCTGGGGAGAAGCAAAAAGATTGTTTGGACAAAAACTAGACTACGACCAGCATATCAGTATCCAAAAGTTCTACAAAGACGGTTTCGCTTTGGTTGTTGACCTTAGATCTATCGAAGATAATGCGAAAGTCGCCACTAAAACACATTTTATAAAAATAGTGGGACACCACTAGAAACAACTCCCAAGACCCTCTGTGACAACACTTGGTATATCTATATAGTGGTTCTAACGCAATTTTCCTAAATGTTAACATTCCGAAAAATGGATTGACTGTTTGAAAAAGTGTGCCCATACCGCCATGTTCTACACTATCGACACACACAAAAACCAATATAGTGGTTCTGACGCGTACTTTTCAGAAAAATAACTCCTTCAAACTGAGCTATTCTCAACTCCTGAGCTATCGTCAACTCCTTCAAACTGAGCTATTTTTCAGAAAAAAGTGTCCTGGTACCGCCATATTCTATACATCAATACATATAAAAAATCAATCTGTGGTTCTGACGTACTCTTCTCAACTCCTTCAAACTGATCTATTTTTCAGAAAAAGTGCGCCCACACCGCTATATTCTATACTACAGTTGTGTTGCGCTGTGTTTTGTTCTGCCATACCATGCTGTGTTGGATTGCGTCCTCTATAACAACATAAGTTACAGGTATACATATCCATTTCACCACTAACCTGCTCTATAACTTTTACTTCCCTTGGCTTCATCTTATCTTCATCCATTTTTATTGCTTCAATTTCTTCCAACAAAGAGAATGAGGCGTCAGTTTTTGCTTTCAGGTAAGCAGGAGTAACGTTGTAACCAAGTTGTCTAAAAAGAGAATAAGTAAGAAAAGAAGGAACATAAGAGTTTACATAACAAGTCTATAATAATTTGAGGCTTTTTAAAATAAGAATGTCTTTAGATTCTTCTTAAAAGAGTCAACCGAGGGGCTCGTTTAATATCTATAGTCGCAAGACATTCCACAATTGTGGAGCACACACCGCCAGAATGCACGATAACCATAAAACTTGAGTTTATACAATGATGACTATAGATGAGCCTGTGGAAGAGGCAGTATCTTTATACCTCAGGTTGCGTTTTGGTACATATTGTACCAGCAATTATTTCATATATAGTGAGGACTAGCACTTTAAACGTATGCAGCAGCATCTTAAATTGGATTATTATATAACGCAGATGACAAAACATAAAGTGACAGACATGTCAGTCTGTCACTAATTTCTTAAAAAGACTCGATACGGATATTCTCTTAGTTTCAGGAGCCGTACACAAAATACATCACGTTCTTTTTGCTGATTTTTTATACCCTCACTCCCCCCCCCCCCCCCCCACAAAATAGGTACGCAACTCGTGCATGCATGTCTGCTGACATTTGAGTTACAGAGGAATATGAGATAAGTAAGTTCATTGGCTGTATCCATTCTTTGTGAATATGTCCAAGGCTATAAGAACGGGTGCTGATAGTTGTCACGTTATACTGCGGAATGGGGGTAAACATTTTAACATATTTGTAAATTATAAATTTATTCAAGTCATATAGGTTGTAGGCTAGCAATGCATGTCTGAAATCGTATTTCTTTCACTGTTTATATCTACGAAAGTTTAGCAAAGGTGTAGGCTGGTCATGTAACGCATCTCAACGCGTTTGTTTAGGATATAATTATATGACAAATATACGACGGTAAATCATTCATAAGTTTCATAAGTTCATAAGTTTTTTAAGTTTTTTAAGTTTTTTGTTTTTTTTCTTTCGGCTAAAATATTAATCGATTTTGAAATTAACCTCACTAAAATGTTGGTCAGTCTAAACACAATGGCTCAGATAAACAACAAAAGTAGTTCAATACCTATCGTAGACCAAATAATTAGCGAAGGAAGAAGCCTACTTGGTGAAGCAACAAACGATCTAGGCGAACTTTCGCTGTCTTCCGGAACGTGTTCGGTTTGTGACGTTATAACTAAGTGTCAGCAGACACAAAAACACGTACCACTCTGCGCACATTATAAATATATATTGAAAATGAAATATTTAAACTTGTTGTTTTACTGTTTGGACAAAAGTTCCGTTTTCTATATAGGTGCGAGGAGAAGGCAATGTGTATCACTGTATCCCTCATACCAGTATACGGCGATATGCATATATATAACATTGCACTACTGTGCCGCGCTGTAATGCATATAGAGGATCGGAGAAAAAGTACAAAACTAATTTAGGCGAAACTAACGACTTTCAAACAAACACAGCTACTGTAAACTTGTTTCATGTTTTCTGTTCACATCAACTGACCGTGAATTGACCGTGGCAAACACGTTTTAGATGTGTGCCTACGCTATATTCGTTATGCGGTATCTTGTAGAACACTTGCAGCGTTGATCAAAACAAAACAATTTCCGAAATATTTTTTGCACCCAAGTTAGCTGCATTTGAACATCTTCCTCTGGCCATGTTGGAGAAGAAATTGTGTTTCTATAAACCCGAAATTCACTATAATTCCGTATAAACAAAAGCACAATGCACATGGGTGACTCACAAGCAGTGGCGTAGCTACACCCGGGCCTACCCGGGCCTGTGCCTGGGTGAAACCTGCGTGTGCCTGGGTAAAATATTGCAGACAGATTTAGCTCTCATTAGGCAAAGTAATTAAAGTATAGACTATAGCCACTATAGGAAGATTATGTATAAGTTTACTGTTTACAAAAAGACAAAGTATTAGTTTAATTCCCACATAAACGTTAAATATTTCCCTAAAAATGACGGTTTTCGCGTGAAAATTGAAATTCATCGAGTGCCAATGTAGTGGTTTCCCCTACGTCATTAGTGTTATAAGGCCCGCTTCCGGGTACATTGTGGGCTCTCTTTCTCACGCGTTCTGTTGAATAAACAACACTTTGGTTATCGTCTTGAATCCTTTCTCCCTAACTATGTTTGGCCACCAATGTTTTTTACTGTTACCGCTAAAGCATGTGTCAGTGGGCGCTGGTCAGTAAAATGTTGAAGCGCAATGGCAGCAATGCAGTTATCGTTGCTTTCTGTTGAACAAGAAATTTCAAGATCCCTTAAGTTGGAAGATGTTGTTAACACTTTTTGTGCACAGGACAAGAATATGAGAATCCTATTGTTATAGATTTTTTGTTCTTTTTGTTATTCTTAATCTTATTAATTGTGGAAAGTTTGTACGATTTTTGAAATAAAATCAGTCTAAAAATTTAGTTGCATTGTTAATACGCAAGTAATATTGGGCTCAACCACTGCAAAATATCTTTAGTGGCATACC
This sequence comes from Chrysogorgia sp. JL179-B06, assembly GCA_035772405.1. NCBI lineage: Eukaryota > Metazoa > Cnidaria > Anthozoa > Scleralcyonacea > Chrysogorgiidae > Chrysogorgia > Chrysogorgia sp. JL179-B06. The sequence goes on along the minus strand of JAYKKM010000475.1, from coordinate 1,310,407 downwards.
GTATTCCCCTGTCTGAAAATTCTTTTTCTAGTTTTGGCGTGAATATTATTGTTAGAGTTAGTTGTTTTGTGTACAGTAAGGAAATACTGATTATAAAATCATGATTTTCACTGGATTTTATTTTATCTTTTTTGTCGTTAAAACTGCCCCCAAAATGCAGGAAATAGCACTTCCGTTGCTTAAAAAATCAAAAAATCAAAAAAATTTTCGGGGAAGCATGTTCACACCCCAGAAGTTTCTCGCATGTTTGGCGCTCTGAACTGCCACTACCCTGTGACTGTAATAACAAAAAACCCACCAGAGAATGTTGAGCCCTGTGGCTACGCCACTGCACAAAAGCGGTCCATAACAAAAGTAGAATGGTTGGATAACTCACAAAAGCGGTCTGGGTAGCAATACAGAGTATAAAAAAGGACACAGCCATGGTCCGTACCGGGCAGCTGTCCGCCATCTATAGGATGTGTTTATTCTGATATCGTTCCAAACTACCTGGCGAGGTTAGTTTCAAACGATATCAGAATAAACACGGTTCGAACATGATTCGCGTGCTGAACCTCGCAATCTAAACGCTCGTATAAATGAAACGTGTTTCGTTCGTGATCACACTAACCTTTCTCTTAAATAATCTACGAGATCTTCATCCGTCTTGTCAGGTTTCCATGGTAAATGGTGGCGGTGGTATTCGTAATAGGTGTCCTGTACTTTCTTCAGAAATGTGGGTAATCTAACGCGAGTGGCCTCGTCTGAGCATTTGTACTCAACTAGAAGGATAATATAATAATGCAGAAAACTCGTTCGTACGAAATTTTATAGTAAATTTTATAATAATTAAACTTGTTGTTGAGAAAACTTTAATCTATCGTGGCAATAGAGGAACGGCAGGCGGGAATCGAATTTTAGTTTGGGACATTGCCCAACAAATAATACTCCAGCCAAAATACAAATGTAGTTCATATGAAAGATCTTACTGACTTTAGTTTATTTCCAAAGTTTTAGTATTCAAATCAATTAAGAAGATATGAGAGTTTGTCCTATTTCGACGCCATATTTGTGCTAATTTTCGTCCAAAGAGCATTCACAACGGCTATCACTATGTGATCGCCATCAAAACAACTCAATGAGACGTTTACTGTTAGCATTATGCATTGCTCACTGCTCGCAGTTTGAGCACTCTGGTGACTCCACAATGCAATCCAACAATGTGTAGCCGTACATAGTGGGTCCCAAGTCCACAGTTACCATAAAGCCATATGGTGATAGCCGGTAGGGCACATTGTATACTTTCGTATATATATATATATATATATATATATATATATATATATATATATATATATATATATATATATATATATATATAATAATAAGTCGTGTCTTACGTACGCTGTGATTGGTCAGTTACGGTTTTTATATCAGGCTATACATGGATGGATTACGCCATCGTGAATACGCCATCATACGCCATCAATTAGCCACCATACGCCATCAATTAGCCATCATACGCCATCAATAAGCCATCAATTAGACATCACGGCGCCATCATACGCAGTAAGGAGAATTTACGTGTTGATAAAAAAGATATTTGTACATTTTATTTGCTTTCTACGGGTTATTTTATAAAAGAAATAGAAAACATTTTTATCCGTGTTCCCATACGTTATATAAACACGAGTGGAATCATCTCGCTTACCTGGCTAGCCGGCCCGGTAACCGGGCTGGCTCGCCTCTCATATAAACACCCCTAAGAGTATTTACGTATCTTTATGGACGACGTTTCGGACGATGTGTCCTTCTTCAGGTCAGAAACGTCGTCCATTAATATACGTAAGTACTCTTACTTCAGTATTTTTCGACACATTTCTCCTTTTCATATTATATCCAGTATTTTTCGACACATTTCTCCTTTTCATATTATATCCAGTTCTTTTGAGAACTTAGCAGCTTTCATTCAGTAAATCACAATGCCCGGAATTAAAAATTATTATTATTAATTGTCTAGATTTTTTATTACGTATTTTCATACGTAAGTACTCCTACTTTTTTAGTATTTTTTGATTCATGGAAATTCTCTTATTTCTCATATTAGATCCCAATACATTCTCTCATTTCGTATGACGCTGTATACATCATACAATAAGACATGTACATCATATAACCACAACTTAGATCCTAACCCTATAACCCCCCGCCCCTTTTCTAACCGTAGCCCCCCCCCCCCCCCCGCCTAAAAGGTTGTTCACCTGTATGATGAATTATATACATCATATATATGGACGTGTCGGCTCCTATGATGCATAACGAGAGACTGAAATTTTCATATTTATTCTTATTAGTATGCGATGCATGCATCACACCTTGGATCAAACCATCACACATACCATGCATTCGTTTCTCACTAAAACGCAATTAATGTTCGTATCAATCAATCCTAGATTAAAATGATAGTATAAGCAATTAAGCAAAGTGTGCTGCATAGTTCGTTTTTTAAACAGGTCTCGCGATGAAATATTGCCTCCAAAGATCGGACATTCTGTGCCTAATTCTGTACCTATTTAAAGCAAGTTGTTATCTCCTGTATAATCAAGTTAAACTTTTTAAGTCAATATTAATATTTAGGATAGAAAACCAATATAGTGCAGGTGCGTAGAAAATCGTTATCTTTTTGGTATATATATATATATATATATATATATATATATATATATAACTGTAAATAGCAGTTATCTTCATCCTGCTCATCAGCACTACACTGATGAGGCCCAAAAGGCCGAAACGGTACCGTCTGTAGTTATATATATATATATATATATATATATATAATATATATATATATATATATATATATATATATAATATATATATATATATATATATATATATATATATATATATATATATATAATATATATATATATTATATATATATATATATATATATATATATATATATATATATATATATATATATATATATAGGTAATATTTGGCATTTCACTCGATCAAACTACATGTTGAAAGGATTTACGGTGAAGGAAAATTTCGAGTGTTGGAATACATACATTTTAAGACAAGAAGGCCTAAAAGTTGCATTTTTCGCAACTGGTCCCGGTTTGGTCTTAAAATGTATGTATTCCAACTCTCGAAATTTTCCTTCACCGTAAATCCTTTCTATATATATATATATATATATGTCATCAAATATAACTCATCACGTTGACAAGCCCCAAGCAGGCGAAACAGCTGTCCGAATTGGAAGCCCGAAGTTGAAGGGGTAGTTTAAATGACTAAATGAGCAGAAAAACGAGTAGTGGTTGAGAAAGGTCTCAATAAATGAACAACCGATATATACGGTCAATGGAGATTACGATCCTCGTTACGAACTATACATAAACAGGTAAATGTTTACGAAGGGTATGCGCGTTCGCGTAATATAATATAACGTATGTTATGTATTTAGACTTGGTAATTCCAAATCTGTTTTCAGAATTGGAATCGGTTAAATAATGGCCGAGATAACGTTCAAAATCTACATCGAAATGACCTTTTATGCAATTTATGATCTTCAAATACACGGCGTGCGAGGTCTGGGATCAGATTGCTTCGTGAACATGCTCTCGCCGTCTCGCGGGCTAGATATAAAGACAATCGACTATATACTATATATATATATATATATATATATATATATATATATATATATATATATATATATGCAATGCAATCCAACAATGTGTATACATAGTGGGTCCCGGGTCCACAGTTACCATAAAGCCATTATGGTGATAGCCGGTAGGGCACATTGTATACTTTCATGTATATATATATATATATATATATATATATATATATATATATATATATATATATATATATATATATATATATATATATATATATATATATATATATATATTATATATATATATATATATATATATATATATATATAAATATATATATATATATATATATATATATATATATATATATAATATATATATATTTGACCATTAATAAATCCTCTCTTCATCTAAAGAAAATTGTTGTAAAGCCTCCTGTATACAAGAGCCGGTGATAAGCTCGCTACTTGAGGAAGTCCTGTGAGAGGCTTCGCTCTACTTCGTCGAAGATGGATGTCTTCCTGTAGAGATTTGAGAGTCGGGGCGATGTATAAATATGTATATGATGTTTGACTGCTCTGACCGTGTCTCAATAGCTCACTGGTTAGAGCGCCGATGCGTTGATTCGGAGACCTCGGGTTCGATTCCCGGTTGGGGCAGTCAAAATTTTCATATACATATATTTGACCATATATATATATAATATATATATATATATATATATATATATATATATATATATATATATATATATATATATATATATATATATAATTGTATATAATTGTATTGTATATATATATATATATATATATATAATTGTATCGAGATACATGTATGTAACATATGTAACAGTGTATTAAAACTATAGTATAAGAACAACAATTAAAACTTTGCCCAAATAATGCGGCATGTATTAGTCCCTATATAAGTTTTTAATCCTTTCCGTGTCGACCACAAACTACAATAGGTCTCCGCCTCCACACGAGTGACTGCGCAGTAATAATAGAATACGACATGACCAAGTGACGTCTTACCTTTACTTGGGCTCGTCCGTGGCTCCAAGTTGTTGTTGTTCGACTTCTCTTTCGTATAAAGTATTGTCATCACCACAAAACCGATGAACAGGACGAGCAACGTTCCCAACAAGAATGAAACCAAATGACTATGTAACCAGGTCGGTATTTTTTTCGAAACCGATCGCTTACCATTGCCATCATTGATGATCCCAACAGTGGAGTTTGTACGAGACAGTGTTGTGACTTGCATTTGGTCTGAATCCTCAATCGTCGCCATGGCGGATACGATTTTCAGGCTTCAAAGATAGTTCAAAATGCGAGTATGCGACTCTGTGTGTACCCAGGAAGCGTGACGCGATTGATCTCGACACTGACAACTGGCGCAAAGGCCACTCCGAAATTGGACACATGCGGATTTAAGCCCCGTCGTACGACAAGGGGCGGTCAGACCCAATTCTCACCATGCAAAGCTGAAGTTAATCACAGTTATATAATGGTTATATGAGGTTATTATGAGTTCTTATCAGACGGAAATGCTGCCTCTGGGGATGTCAGCAGAATGATGCTAGAAATTTTCTATAGCATATAGAGGATCAAATAAATAGAATGTAGAATCTAAACCACGTATCAAGCTAAGGCGATCATATAGCCTTGTAATATTAAAATAACGTAAGTAGTAGGTAACCCCCCATATACCATCCAAAGGGATTCCGCCGCACGCTGATTGGTCGAGCAACCACGTAATGCTGAGCGTGACGAACGGAAGTAATTTGCGCTCACGAATATAGCTTATAACAGCCCCAGTGACGAACGCATGACGAACGGAAGTAATTTACATTACGCGAGCTTGAATATAGAAATATGTATCGGCAATAATCCCTCGCATTTTGTTTGTGTTTGTAAATAACATTTTAATATTTTAGTTGAATAATTTGCTGAATAATAAGTGCGGGGTATAGCTGTCCTGAAACGTTTATACCAGGTGTTTAATAATTTACTTGATCGTGCATGTCACCGTCGTTTCATTATGAGAGTATCCCATTTCGCTGCCGTTCATGTCTAGAAAGCGAGTGCGCACGCATGGTTACCTAGCTATTAACCTTGACTGTCGAAAATCCAACGAGTGATCTAGTCGAACGATACGTTCTCGATTACAGTATATATTATTTATGTCGAGATGCCGAACGGTGGGACGCAAACGTAGACAAATATTTTGCCAGGAAACGTACTATCGTCCGTATGCAAAACAATCTCTGTCTCGCTCTTCGCAAAAGGCCAATCCATACATTAAAGATTATCGAAGGTCATTGGCGAACTTGCTTACGAATTGCGCGAAAAAGCCAGCGTTCCACTCGGGCAGTGCGGTATCTACGTTTCAAAGCAATTTGGGCGACTAAAAGATAAACAAACTAACAAAAAGCTAACCAAAAATAAACTGTACATAAATGGTCAACTGTACCACGCGCAATTATTTCATTCAACAATATTTTAGTAAGTAAACGACTAAAAAGTAAAGAAACTTAATCCAAATTTACTAATACGATAAAACATGTACTACATGTAAACATAAGATATTAGGGGATTTCATTGTATGTGAAAATTGCGGCATCTTTATTTAACGGATTCAACGGAATCGACGGAATCACGACGGAATCGATGGAATCGACGGAATATGCCGGGAATTTGGTTTGATCTGTCGGACTGAAACTGATCTGTCGTCAATGCTTCAAGTAAGGTTATTGGATTAGACATATTAAACATTTTAACCGGCCTAAACATTTTAATTTGATTTAGTCTTTTAGTCGTAAGACTACGAGTGCTTTGACTGTGTTGATTCTTGTAGTGAAAACAGTAAACGCGAAGTTCACGACGACGTTTTAATCAGGGAATTTTTCTCAAAACAAAGAGAATGGATAAGAAATTTTATAATTTCAAGGGTATGTTCTGCATACAATCACTAGAGCATATACATACATTCATGCAGTTACGACGCTGCGGTTATTAGTTTCTTCACTGAATGTCGTTGTCGTATAGTTGGTTTCATCCGAGCTTGAAGAAAGTCTGGGAATAATCTGGCCCACGTGAAATCATTGTATCCCTGGGAAGTTTGTGCATGAAAATGCTTAACTGACTACACAAGCAAATAAAAAATGACGTAAAATATTTTCAGGTTCAAAAGACTAAGGTTAAAAAGTATTAATGTAATATTTTGTATCGTATTAATCATGCTGAACGCTGTAAATATATATGTATATATATAATACAATAAAAGCTTTTGAACCTGAAAATATTTTACGTCATTTTTTATTTGCTTGTGTAGTCAGTTAAGTATTTTCATGCACAAACTTCCGGGATACAATGATTTCACGCGGGCCAGATTATTTGCAGACTTTCTTCAAGCTCGGATGAAACCACACTTCGACAACGACATTCAGTGAAGAAACTAATAACCGCAGCGTTGTATGCATATGCTCTAGTGATTGTATGCAGAACATATGCCTTGAAATTATAAAATTTCTTATCCATTCTCTTTGTTTTGAGAAAAATTCCCTGATTAAAACGTCGTCGTTAAGTACTTCGCGTTTACTGTTTTCACTGCAAGAATCACTGACACAGTCAAAGCATGCACTTGTAGTCTTACGCCGGACTAAAAGACTAAATCAAATTAAAATGTTTAGGCCGGTTAAAATGTTTCATATGTCTAATCCAATAACCTTACTTGAAGCATTGACGACAGATCAGTTTCAGTCCGACAGAATTGCAGTTTCAGTCCCAAGCAAGCAAACGTAAACTGATAAATGACTTTATTAACCGGAAGTCTAAGGTATAGTGGAGGTGTTTGTATTTACGTATACAATAAAGAAAACGTCAACTAGGTAAAAACTCGAGAAGACTTGACAAATGAATGCTATTCAACTAACATTGAAAGTATCTTTATTGAATTAGTGCACCCCAAAGAAAACAGTACAATCTTAGGTGTAGTTTACAGTTTACAGACCACCGAATCATATGTATAGCGATTTTGAGAAAATAATTGAATCTGTTCTAAATAAAATAGACAAAGAACTTAAGACATGTTACATTCTGGGAGATTTTAATATAGACCTTTTGAAACACGAAAAGTGCGAATATTCCGCAAGATTTATAAATCAAATGATGTCATCAATGTTTTTACCGGTTATATCAAAAACTTATTGCGAGGACGACAGCAACACTCATAGATAACATATTTATACCAACACAATACATAAAACACAAGTCAGTGGAATACTATTTAATGACATATCAGATCACGTTCCAATATTTTTAATAACCAAAGAAAATGAAACACCAGTTAAACAAAAGAATCACAAGTGTATGATTAGACATAATATATTAACTAATAGATCAATAAATAGCTTTATAGAAGACATTAAAGATGAAACGTATCAACATGCAATTGACCAAAATGACCCAAATAAATCTTACAATACGTTCATGAAAATATTTCGAGAGAAATACAATAAACACTTTCCCCTTAAAAACATTAAAAGCAACAAAATTAGGCTAAACCAGAGCCCATGGATTACTCATGGTATTGCAAAATCCTCACATACAAAAAATAAACTATATAAGAAATTTCTTAACAAAACCAATCAAAATATAAACTCTACAAAAACAAGCTAAATCGCATAATCAGAATAGCAAAAAGGAATTATTTTAATAAGAAAATTGAGGAAAGTAAACTGATAACATAAAAAAGACATGGGATGTAATATACGAACTAATACGAAAAAAAAGAAACAAACCACAATTACCAACATCTTTTCTACACAATGGAAAATATATAAATAACCCTAATAAAATTGCTAACAATTTTAATGATTTCTTTTGTAATATTGGACCTAACCTTCAGTCAAAAAAGTTCAATAAAAAATCTTCAAATTTTAGAAAACATCTAGGTGGCAATTATACAAATTCAATGTTGCTATCTGAAATAAAAACGTCAGAAGTAGAACAAATAATAAACCAATTAAAATCAAATAAAAGTCATGGACACGATGAGATTCATCCTAAAGTGATTAAAGAAGTGGGACCTAATATCATGTCACATTTTTAATCAAGCTTTTAAAACAGGAAAATTCCAAAAGAACTTAAAATCTCTCTAATAACGCCTATCTTTAAAACTGGAAATAAGGACGAATTTAATAATTACCAACTAATATCAGTTATTTCACGCTTTTCGATGATGTAATAAAAGATTTATTAGTTACATTGAAAAAAAACAAATTTTACATATCAATATGGGTTTAGAAATAATCGATCGACAACGGTGGCAGTTACTCATTTGATTGAAAAAGCAATAGAAAATAGTGAATATACAATTGGAATATTTTTAGATTTATCAAAAGCATTTGTTATATTAAACATAAAATTCTACTTGAAAAACTAGAATTTAAGGGGAATACCTTATAAATGGTTTCAAAGCTATCTATAGATCGTGAACAATTTGTTAAATTTGATAAAACACAGTCGATAAAAAAACGAATTAAGTGTGGGTTCCACAAGGTTCTGTTTTAGGACCATTACTATTTCTATTATATATAAATGATATATTTAACTCAAGTACTTTGACATCATTCATAATTTTTGCAGATGACACAAATCTCTTTTACTCTGGAAAAAATATTACCCATTAAACAATGAAATTAAAAAAATCACTGAATGGTTCAATGATAATCAACTATCACTTAAAGGTGCCGTCCAATCCGTTCTGCGCATGTGTAATATTTCAAACTTGCGGGTCCCCATATGCAGTGGTGTGAGTACTCGTTACAATTGTAACGCGTTACCGTGTACTCGTTACATTTGTAGTAATTTTAACCGGTAATTAATTACTTTTTTGGCAAAGGAACGAAAAAGGTAATTAATTACAAAACAAAGGAACGCGTTCTTTTGCGGAAGAAAATTACAAATTCCTTTCCTTAAATCTTTCATAAATATAATAAATGTTATTTACCATCGAAAAGTACCTATCGACAGACGAAAACAACTAAAGTTTGACGTGGAAACATGCTTAAGTACATAGGTATTATGGCTCATGCTATGCTAAAGGCTTCAGACAGCAATCTTCCCTGAGGACTGGAAATTAGCTAAAGTTTCGCCAATCTTCAAGGAAGGAGATAAAACTGATTGTGGTAACTATCGACCAATTTCTGTTATCTCTGTTGTCGCTAAACTTTTTGAGAAATTGGTATGCAAACAGCTAAGATTATTTATGACTGAAAATAATATCCTCGTTGAACAGCAGTCTGGTTTCCGGTTACAACATTCTACCGAAACTACGTTGCTTAGTTCTACGAATGAATGGCTATACAACATGGATAAAGGTATGATTAGCGGTGTCCTGTTTTTAGATCTCAAAAAAGCATTCGATACTGTTAATCATGAGATCCTTATCTCAAAACTTGAATTTTATGGTATAAGAGGGAACACTCTCGAATGGTTTAAGTCCTATATCGGAAAACAAATTTGTGTAATAAACAGCAGATCATCCGATACAGGAGAAATTGGTTGTGGAGTACCACAAGGATCTAACCTTGGTCCCATCCTTTTTCTCCTGTATATAAATGATTTACCGAATTGTTTGGAAAAAACTGAGGCGACTTTATTCGCTGATGATACGAATCTCACTTGTAAAGGTAATAATTCCTATGAGATACAAAATAAACTTAATAATGATCTCGATAATGTTCACCAGTGGCTTATGGCAAATAAACTCACACTCAATAAAACTAAAACCGAATTTATGATTATTGGCTCCAAATATCATCTGGCCTCAATTAACGAAAGCCCTGAAATAAGCATAGGGGGTGATAAAATCAAACAAGTCCCCCATAAGAAATCACTTGGTGTAACTCTTGATGAACAGCTGAAGTGGGGAAAACACAATGAAGTACAATGTAAGCAAATTTCGAAAAACATTGCTTTACTTCGAAGGGCAAAATCATTTGTTCCCCAAAAAATTCTAATAAATATGTATAATGCTTTAGTGTTGCCTCACTTCAGATATTGCTCAACTGTCTGGAACGATGGTTGTATTACTCATATTAATAAACTTTCAAAACTACAAAAGAGAGCGGCGCGTGTTATAACTGGTGATACTTACAATGTTCGTTCCACTGAAATTTTAGAAAAACTTGGTTGGATGTCAATTCACGAGATTCTAGGAAATCGTCAAACTTTGATGACATTTAGAGCATTGACATCGAAATTACCAAATTATCTTGTTGACTTATTTAATACTTGTGATAATGAAAATTACAATTTACGAAGTAATGGCACTAAACTTACTTTGGCAAAACCAAATACTAATTACCTTAAAAGAAGTTACTCATATAGGGCTGCAATTTCGTGGAACGAACTGTCCAATGAAGTAACTGACAATTATCAAAGTCTATCTATCTCGTCATTCAAACGACGACTTAAGAATCTTTCATAATTGAATAGCTGACGACTTGTAATATGATTGTATATATTGACTTACATTTGTATTTTTATTTTAGTATTGTTTATTGATATATTTATATATAGTTAGGTTTATGCTGTACTTATTTTTAACTATAATAGCACGGCCCTTTGAAAAACAGTTTTACTGAATAGGCTACCGTGTGTAAAGAAATTTAATTAAAGATTAAAGATTAAAGGCCTTCTTGAAAATAGAGCAGACCCTGGGGGCTGACCTCGTCCCCGTGACACACACTCTCAACACGTGTCAAAAGGTAATTTGACCCGTTTCTGGATTAATTCAAAAGCAAAATCTCAGAGGTTAGTATCAATAATATGGCAGAATATTTATAAACAATCGTTGTTACCAATGATACGGACGAGTTAAACAACGATCTGCCAATCTCGTAACCAGAGCACAGCCCAGAGCCTGAATGTGTAGAAGCTGAAGCCATTGTTGTTGTGGACAACAAATTTAATTGTTTCTATTAATAATGCAATGTTTCATAATAACAATTGTTATTAAATGTTAAAAGTTAAAATCCAACCTCATTCCTCTCATTAAACCTTGTCTCATTTTCATTTATGGTGTAAGGAATTTATTTGGCACAAGGTCTACATTACGACATTTAACGTAAAGGAATTTGTAATTAATTACTTTTTTCGGAGAGTAATTTTGTAATTGTAATTAATTACTTTTTAAGAGTGGTAATTGTAATTAGGAATTAATTACTATTTGAAGCAAGTAATTGTAATTGTAATTAATTCCTTTTTGAGGGGTAATTTTGCAGCCCTGCCCATATGTCAACAAACTTCAACGGAATAGATTTACGACAGTCCGAAAGCGAGTATTCGTCAAAGGTGGCGAAGGCGCGAGTGGTAGTTTGATATATTATCCACATTTAGAAATAAAACAGCTTCTTATAACACGCTTTTTAGGCGGAAACGTTCAAGCGTAGAAAATAATTCTGCAATACTTCATGTTCAATGTTTATATAATGCAATGTAAACAAACGATGTAAACAGAAACGTGGACATGCGCAGAACGGACTGGACGGCACCTTTAATCTTAAGAAGACTAACTATATAAACTTTAAATAAAAAAAAGAAAGTTAACCATAACATAAGAATAGCTATCGGAAATTATCAATTTATTCAAGTCACTATAGCACAAAATTTCTAGGAATTATCATTGACTTGGAATGACCATGTAAATCACGTAGCAAACAAAATATCTAAAACAACTGGCATACTCACAAAAACTCACTAACAAACTAATTACATTATACAATACACTTATTTACCCATATCTATCATATATTTAAAAATTCAGAAAAAGATAGTTCGGATTTTACTTTCAATTCGTATATCGCAAAGTCAGCGCCTCTTTTTCAACAACTAAAATTGTTAAATCTTAATCAAATACATACTTATATGTATTAGCCTTTTTCTGTCTACTGGATGTATATCCAGTAGCGCACTAAGTCATCGGCTGGGTTTAGCAATTTCTTTCTTTCTTAGCTTGATTTCTTTCTTTCTTGAATTCTTGGGGTGGTCATGCCATCACGTGACACGAAGCTCTTACGGAGATTTGGCGGATATGACACGAAGCTCTTACGGAGATTTGGCGGATGTTTACGGATAGACCACGTGCGATTGATGCGACTGCGATTTCTTTAAAATTCGTCGAAAATATAAGGATTCTTTGCGGTTTTTCGACATTCAGGGTAAGTAAATATGATCTTTAAGACATACATTTTCATTTAAGGTTCTAATGAAGTGACAGTAGCGTGTATTTTTTACAGCACAGATTTATCGGTTAATGATGATGTCTTCTGGTTTCGTAGATAATTTTTTAAAAATATAGCTAAAGCTATACATATCTTGTTGTTCGTTTCTTGGTTTTAAATGTTAACAAAGCATTTTTATCCCTTTATGTCTTTCAGGTGACAATGTGCTATATGGTTCTAATTATCGTCTGGTATTAATTACTGAAAGCCCTCAAATTAACATTATAAAGAGAGTTCCATATAAGAAAACGCTAGGTTTGATCATTGATGAACACTTAAAATTTGATAAGCTCATAGAGGAACAATGTAAAAAATTCTCAGAATATTGCTCTGCTAAGAAGAGCAAAATCTTTCCTTCCACTAAAAAATCTAGTCACAATGTATAATGCTCTAGTTTTGCCTTACCTCACATATTGCTCGACAGTTTGGAGAGACGGTTGTTGTACTCATATTAATTCGAACTGTCTAAAATTACAAAGGAGAGCTGCGCGAGTGATAACTGGTGATACATATGATGTTCGTTCCAGTGAAATACTTGATAAACTTGGATGGTTGCCTATTGACAAAACTTTAAAAAATCGTGAAATAATCTTAACATTTAAGGCATTAACTTAAAGGTTACCGAAGTATATATCTGAGCTATTTAACAAATGCAATAGCACAAATTACAATTTACGAAGTAATGATACTAAACTGTCGTTGGCGAAACCAAAAACAAATTTTCTCAAACGACGTTTTTCCTGTAGAGCTGCCATTTCCTGCAACGAGCAACCGAACGAAATAACGGAAAATTTTCGAACCCTATCAGTGCCATATTTCAAACGATACCTTAAAAGTATACCGTTACAAAATAACTAATTAATCATTATTTATTATTATTAATTTTAATGTAATCTATTTAATTAATAATTATTATATAAATTGTATGCTGTATTGTTAAGTTTGTTTAGCTTTGTATTTATTGTAAATAACCATTGTAACACGGCCCTTTGAAAAGCAGTTGTTTTATACTGAAAGACTACCGTGTATAAATAATTTGTATAATAATAATAATAATATAGTGCGGTTTATTCTCACAGGAACCATACAAGTAATTGTGCTCGATTACACCTTAGTCAGAATCTTGATAAAGGAATTTTGTTTAATTTCTAAAAAAGGTTAATACTTATATAATTAATACTAATAGGAGATTATCTATTTTTTATAAATATTCTTGCATGAAACCCATATTGCTATATGGTCGCTAAAGTATGTTTCTATATTACCTGAATCAACTTCCATGTTTGTTAATACATTAGTGTATATGTGGTCAATTAGTGTATTGTTATCCATTGTATAATTTGGTATTAATTGCATATAACCATTGTCTCTAACCATAGCCTCTAACCATAGCATTGAAAAGTGATTGTCGTTCACTCTCAACCATCCAATTCACATTAAAAAATCTCCAATAATTATTTTCTGCTGTAAAGCATTTTCTACAGCTGTTGTAATGCTGAGCATAGACAAGTCAGGGAAACTTGCGGAGAATGATATACTCTTACAATTGTTATATCCTCATGGTTGGAGATTTTAATAATAGTAAATTCAAAACTATTGATATTGTGACTGTAAGGATATCCCTCAACAAATGCTATTTTTCTGTAAACCGCTGTACTGTGTTATGGTCGTCTATTATCGAACCAATGCAATATGCAACCAGGTTCTGTTGATCAGCGGTATTTTCTTCGGGTAGTACGTTCGTTTTTAACGACTTTAGTCATCGGTTATGGGTTTTAAATCAATCATGTCAACGTCAGAGGTTATACCCTCGTTGAACTCAATGCCTGGTATAGTCGTGATCATATCCAAGTACATGGGTTGCCATTGTCCATAGCACCAGATGATACGTTCAGGCGGAGGGCTGATGGTTGCCTGAGCGTTTTCTAATAGCTTTCGCACCCATACCGTCTTGCCACTTACAGGTATAAGGATGTTTCATAACAAATACAGGTGAAAGGATGTTTCATAACTGTAGATCCACTGACCACAGGAGGCGGCTCCTTGTAATGGTCAGCTCCTCGATAGACGTTTTTTTCGTGACGGAGGCGATTACTTGGGTTGGCAAATAATTTACCGCAGTTATCACATGTGTAAGACATCTTTACCCAGCAACTGTCGTGCTCAGAATAACGCAACTTTTATTATTTTAGCCTTATTTATGTTAGTGGCACTCCTGTAATTTTCAATGACTATTTAGGACTACAGGAGGACTAGTTGGGTGTTAAGGGTGACTAATCTTAATGCTCTGGTCCACCTGTATACGACAGAAAGTTATCCCAGGGACCGAGTAAGGGACGGTATATCCCTGGGCAGTGCCCGAAGAAGATGGCTGTTTGGAAAAGTTCGGACACGACTTGAATGGAATACCAACTCCGGAAGAAGGCAGGGATGAAGCTGTTCGGTGGTTCCGACTTTGTCAGGTTAACTACTGATCCGATGTTCACCTTGTCTAGAGTGCTATTGAGATGGTGTCTCAGTAAAAACACCCTTTGTAACCCTCCCGAGGTGCATAGTATTTAGCCTGACGACAATATATGGATCACCAAAACTGCACCAGGGTTCAAGCAGTAATTGGCACGTGCTGTTGCGGTCACCCAGCCATTTATGTTGTCAATATGTTATAAAGTATTTGTATTCTTATGTTATGGCGAAACTAATAAACTAAACTAAACTAAACTAAACTGAGCACCCGCACAAACTGCTCCGAATGATCCAGATGTGAAACAGTGCACTCATGAAGATGTAGTCTTCAATCCATCTGGAAGGACTGCATCCGATGTTGGAGACATAGGAATAACAAAAAACTTTATAAACAGGAAAAACTGGCGTAAATCGAATATTCTTTTAAGTACACTAAACACCAGAACAATAACGCAAGACTCGCGTAAACTTGAACTAGTCTACAGTGCCTCCCAAATCAATGCTGATTTTATCTGCCTCCAAGAACACCGAATATATCATAAAGAAACGTTGCTCATCGAAAATTTGATATCATCTGATCACTTCATCTGATCACTTCGCCACCAAAAACAGGAGTAATGCCTGCGTTGGTGGAGTTGGTATTCTTTTATCAACTTCTGCCTACAAAGCATGTATTAACACAGCGAAAATCTGCGACAGAATCATGGTAACAACACTTAATGGTAATCCTCAAAGCACAATCATCAACTGCTATAGTCCAACAAACTCTGCAAACGAAGACGATGTGATTGGATTCTACAAAGAACTGTCTACAGTCGTGTCTGCAGTCCCTGCTCATAATATGCTCTTTGTCTATCGGGACTTTAACGCAAAAATAGGATCTGACGTTGCACTATACTCCTACCACACATAAACCAACAGGAATGGAAATATATTAATCGAATTTATTAACCAATTTAGTCTGGTTGCAGTCAACACGAGATTCCAGAAAAAATCCAACAAACTGTGGACTTTCACCTATCCCAACGGCACTCATGCACAACTCGACTATATACTAGTTCGACGCAAATGGCAACGTAGCATTAAAGATTGCCAAGCATACAACTCCTTTGAAATTGTAGGCTCAGATCATCGCATTGTCTCGTGCAAATGCAAAATGAGCTACAGGGCTACGAAACGACCTCCGAAGGACGCAATGAGAAACATTGATTGGAAGCGTGTCCTATGTGACGAAGGTATGAGACATGAACATGTAAAGATATGAGACACGAATATGAGTTCACAACAGATATCAAAGCTTGC
Organism: Chrysogorgia sp. JL179-B06; assembly: GCA_035772405.1. Classification (NCBI taxonomy): domain Eukaryota; kingdom Metazoa; phylum Cnidaria; class Anthozoa; order Scleralcyonacea; family Chrysogorgiidae; genus Chrysogorgia; species Chrysogorgia sp. JL179-B06. The sequence continues at coordinate 1,293,727 of JAYKKM010000475.1, read as the reverse complement.
TTGAAGTAAAGAATATGATACCCTGATAAGAGCAAACAGAGAGGTATGTTTAAGTACTCTACCAAAAGAACCCAAACCTTCAGTTGGGATCCAAAATGTACAGTGTACTTCTCTTTCAGAAATCCAACAAAGCAGAGAAAGACTCAAATCAGTTTCAATAAACAATCGAACCTCCCCAACAACACGCTCTCGCGAAGAACTGCAATTAAGAAGCTAAGGAGAATTTCGACAAGATCTATAAATTGAATCTGGAGGCTCTCATCCAAGAAAAACAAAAAAGTTGGAAACAGAAAAACAGAAAAAACGTCATGCAAGTGCATGGAAAACCCTCAGAGAGATCACCAACAAAAAAGCTATTCCTCTTAGCCGACTAAAAGGAGCAAACGAAAAGGAGGCTAAACAAATGGTATCAGCATTTCAGGAACCTTCTTGGTAAGCCAGAAGATGATACATCAGATGTTCAGACTGACCCATTTTTCTCTAAAAAGATCTCAGACCCTCCCAATCAATACAAAGCCATTCAGTCAGCAAGAGTTGAGAAAATGCCTGTCAAATGTCAAAAGTTCAAAAGCTCCTGGACTTGACGCAATCCCCGCATTTTTATGGAAAGAGAAATCTTTCATGACGAACTGCTCTACTTTTGCAATAAGACCTTTGAGGGGAATAAACCTGAGGCATTTTCAACATCATGCTTAAAACCAATCCCTAAAAAAGGAGACCTTGGATATGCTGACAACTATCGAGGAATCACCCTTACAGCTATTGCAGCCAAGCTCTATAACTCGTTACTACTCAACAGAATCTTCAAGTACCAGTTCTATCATTGTTTAACTGAACCTCAACCTCAGCCACACTGTTAGGTTATTTCTGAGCAGTACTGTATCCCAAAACACCTCACCGCGAAACTATATCCAACACGATAAACGCACGAAACTACGGTGAAACACTGTAAGTAATGTATTGGCTCTGTATTACCATCGAGTTTTTATAAGCGCGGTTCTTGTTATTAATTTGAGTCACGCCATGCTTATATCGCAATGGTTATCGTGGGCGTACTGTAAATACGTTTTGACCCTTCCGGGCCCGAATAAATGTCCATCGAGACATTTGAGACGTTTATTTAGTCGCCCAAATTGCTCTGAAACGTCGTTACCGCACTGCCCTAGTGGAACGCTGGCTTTTTCGCGCAATTCGCAAGCAAGTTCGCCAATGGCCTTCGATAATCTTTAATGTATGGGGATAGCGTTCATCGATTTATCCTTTTGCGACAAGCGAGACAGAGTTTTGAATACGGACGATAGTATGTTTCCTTTCCAAATATTTGTTCTTGAATTTGAATTTTGAATTTGAATTTATTTTCGCCCATATAATTAATTATTTATTTATTTACATTGATTGATATAATTTGTTAGGGCTAGGGGCCTACTAGAAACCATAACTGGCTTTTTATTAAGACCCCTAGTTTACATTAGATTTATTAATTTATTTAATTGAAGTCAGTTCAACGTTTTTGAATAGAAAGAAGAATAAGCTATAAAAATGATGAAAAAACTAAGATATGAAAGATATGTTGTGGATATTATATATACAGTATGAAAGTCTATGTGGTTTGGATAACAGTATATTTTGTACTACAGTACATGACACACACAAATACAATTTAGCAGTGTACCATATACATACATGCAAGCACATACATATATCGTACACATGCATAGATATATATATATACAACAACACAATACAATCAAATACAAATAATGGTATACACTGCAATCATACAAAAAAATAATTGCAATATACATATTTCACTAGTTTTCTTGAGTTTGTAAGATGTATTTTTTTCACTTTTCTTTTGAAGATGTGATGTGATTTGATATTTTTTAGTTTAGAGTTTATTTCATTCCAAACATTAACCCCTTTGTTAGAAAGTGTATGTTTTGCATAATTAGTTGTTTTATAGGACTTATAAAGTTGTGATGGATTTCTTGTGTTGTGTTGATGAATTTGGTTATTAGTAACAAAATAATTCGTAAATGTTTCTGGTAGGTTATTTAAGTGGTGGTATCGAAACATGAATAAGCTAGTTAGATAGTTGTTGATTTTAGAAATGTTTAATATTTCTAGTCCCGAAATATTGGTTCATTGTGTTCTAAATAAGAATTAAATGTCATTAAGCGTACAATTTTTTTTGTATATTCACTAATTTTTTAGTTCGCTTTTTGTACGTATTACCCCATATTAGATTGCAATAAATTATGTATGGATAGACTAATGCATAATAAATAAGTTTTTGTAAAATGTCGGATTTTGCTGATTCTGCTTATTTTATGACTTTTTCGAAATTAAATCTAGATGGTCATTCCACTGAGCATTCATCAATGACAATACCCAGAAATATTGTGTTCCTAACTTGTTCAATATTTACATTGTTTATGGAAATTGATATGTTATCCTTCACTCTTTTTTTAGAGGGTCTAAATAATATGAATTTTGTTTTAGAGGTGTTTATAGATAATTTAGTAATACTTAACCAATTAGCTATTTTATTGATTTCTATTTGCATGGTTTTATTTTTGAGGAACACCACTTGTGATTTGTCATTTCTTTGGACTTTATTTGGTTGTATTTTACAATTTATTTTCTGTTTTCAAGGTAACTTGTAAACCAGTTGAGGCATATACCTCTTATACCATAATGTTCCAACTTTTTAATCCGAATCTTGTGATTGATTGTGTCAAATGCTTTTGACAAGTCAAGGAAAATACCAATTCTGAATTTTCCTTGATCTATTGCTTTTGTAATTTTATCAATTAGTTCAATGATTGCAAGTTCTGTTGACCTATTTTGTCTGAATCCATATTGATGCTTTGATAAATTTTATTTTTTTCAATGAGTTTAATTAGTCTTTGTACATTAGTTTTTCTAATAGTTTAGACAAACAGGTAATAACTGATATGGGTCGATAGTTTTCAAATTTATTATTTTCATTCGCCTTAAAAATGGGTGATACTAAAGCTATTTTTAACTTGTTAGGGATAATTCCAGTTAGAAATGTTAAATTGAATATATTTGTGAGTGGTTTAGAAATTTCCTTTCCAGTAAGTTTTATAATTTTAGCACTAAAGCCATCATATCCAGGACTTTTATTTGCATTCAAGTTTTCTATTTCAGTTTCCACTTTCAGTGATGGGTTCAAGAAACATGTTTTCCGATAGTTATTAGTGAGATAAGTTATATCTGTGTTATTAGAAATTTTCTTAGCTAGCTCAGGGCCAATATTTACAAAGTATTCGTTGAATTTGTTAGCTATTGTTGATGGATTAGAAAATATGTCTGCAGAATGGGTTCCAACAAACTCATTTGGTAGTTCCTTTTTTCTTCTTTTTATTCAGAATTTCATTTAGCATTTTCCATATCATTTTTGTGTCATGTTTATATTTTATTAGTTGCTCTTTATAATATGTTTTCTTTGCTACTTTTATAATATGGTTTAGTTTGCTTTTGTATGTTTTGTAAGTGCTTTTATTCATTGTACTTGGATTTATTAAGTATGTTTTATAAAGTTTGTTTTTCTTCTTGACTGATTTTAAAATACCTTTTGTCATCCAAGGACTCTTATCTTTATCAGTATTTTTAGTTTTAGTATATTTTGTTCTTATTGGAAAATTTGTTTTATAAGTTGCAAGAAACAACTTGGAAAATTCATTAAATGCGTTCTCAGGATTTTTACTATTAACGAGTATATTTTCCCACGATATGTTTTTAATTGAGTCTGTAAAGGATTTTATATTTGTATTATTAATTATTCTTTTGGTATAGCTTTTGGCAGATTGTTCTGTGTTCTCCTTATACGCATTTAAATTACACATATGAACTATTGGTAAATGGTCTGAAATATCACTAAAAATAATTCGATTTACACTGCAATTAATTTTTTCAATATTGTTAGTAAATATATTGTCAATAAGTGTTGCAGTATGTTGAGTAATTCGTGTTGGTTTTGTTATTAGAGGATAATAAGATGTAAAAAGTTGCTCAGTGAATCTATTTGCATGATCACAAGATTCTGACTTAAGTACATGTAGATCAATATTAAAATCTCCCACTAGGTAGCAAATTTTATTTTCTTTGTCAATTTTGTCTAGCATTCCATTCACTGCATTTCCAAATGTTTAAATTACATCCATCAATTATATTTTTACCAATTAGCCTTTCTCACGCTATGCGACCAGGCCTAATCCGCCATTTTTGGGTGGCAAACCGCGTGGGGCCCGAGTACGAAAACTACTAAAAGTTCTATTTTGAGTAGACGAAAGGTGATAGTTTTGGCAGATTTTTTTTGCTTTTACTGAGAGAAAAGTTTAGATTTCAACTTTTTTATTTAACAACTCAGTTCAACTTCCTGCCCACCAATTTTCCGACGTCAATTCAATAAATTTTCGGAGAAAATCAATGTTGACTGCATCGTTGAAGATTTCAGGTATGGATACTTGTTTGTTTAAAAGCACAATGTGTGACCATGAACCACTCTCATCGCTTTCAACATAAAACCATTCTAATAATATGAATGAAATCACTGACAATTATTTGAACTATATTTGGGAATAGTACAAGCGTGTTAGACAAAAGGTTTTTTTCATGTTCTTTTCCAATGGTCGACACACTACTATCATGGCTATCCTAGTTAAAGTTTTCTTCAAAACAGAGTATAAGAATTATGAAATAACGTTTAAATATATCTTTCAATTCTTATTTCTTTTTGCTGTGAAGTAATGGGCAAATATTATGTGTTGAAAGTTTGAAAACTGTGGTTTAATTGAGTTAATAAGATGTCAAATTATTTTTTTGAAAGTTTAAAATTGAAGGCTGTGCTCAACAAGTGAATATTTGGTGGATAATTTAAGTCTTATCTTGGTCTTCTAGCACAACAAAACCTTTTCTATATATTAATTTCCAATAAATAATTGTCTGGACAAAAAATACAGTAATCAGAAACAAATACACTGTGGGATAAGGATAAGGTAAATAAATCATATGTATAAAAGAAACATTCTTTTGAAATCAACATAAGTGGTACATTGTATATGGGTCTCGTTTTTAAAACCGTATTTTTCTAAGATATTACTGATGCCCGTTATAGATGGCCAATCAGTGCTTAAGTTTAGTTTGGGCCTGATTAGGAAGAGACTGGATTGGGCATGGTCCATGAGTGTTAATCCACATTGGTCATCATTAAAATCACTATTTAAGCATTTACACGAGACCAATTAGACTTATACTGATCCATTCTGGTTGCTGAACTGAACCATAATGATTCAAGCTGATCTGAAGTCAGGTTGGCAATATCTTGATAATATCAGGTAAAGAATCTTGTTATTCTGAATTCTTATGATATAATTATATAATAATATAATTCTTACAACAGTCGGAACTCTTGATAACACGTCCTCACACCATGACAACCACACTATATGACACATTATCACACACTATATGTCATACTGGCAAAAACATATACTGTAAACATATCAACATCACATATAAACATCATCACATAATAAACATCACATATAAACATCACATATAAACATGTCATACTGGTAACTACTGTTTTACGCAATGATATAGTCACATGTAACCACTGGACATTAATTGTGGAGCCCAATTGGCACATGCCTATAGTGTCCTCCACTTAATCTAGGTATCTATTTGTATAGTACTATTTATCAGCACAATTATTAATTTACCACAAATTATTTGCACTGAATCAATCATGCGGTAACATTATCCCCCAAGAATCTTAATCAATCAATTTAACTTCAGTGTGGGAGAAAAGCCAATATAGTATGTGGCTTGGGAATTCAGTAGAAGAATTTCTTTTGCCTACATTTGAAAGCCACAACTTAATATTGATCCATCTCTAAGGAAGTACTGTTATTAGTTTTAACCAGCAAAATAAAATTATAATAATTGGTTTGTTTGGAATATGGCTATTTCTGCATGTATACTGTATTTTTTGTCCAGACGATTTTTTTTAAAAGAAAGTCAGGATAAGACTTAAATTATCTGCCAAATATCTGGTTGTCGACACAGCTTTCAATCTTAAACTTTCAAAAAAATAATTTGACATCTTATTAACTCAATTAAACCACAGTTTTCAAACTTTCAACACATAATATTTGCCCATTACACAGCAAACAGAAATAAGAATTGAAAGATATATTTAAACGTTATTTCATAATTCTTATACTCTGTTTTGAAGAAAACTTTAACTAGGATAGCCATGACAGTAGTGTGTCGACCATTGGAAAAGAACATGAAAAAAACCTTTTGTCTAACACGCTAGCCTTGTACTATTCCCAAATATAGTTCAAATAATTGTCAGTGATTTCATTCATATTATTAGAATGGTTTTATGTTGAAAGCGATGAGAGTGGTTCATGGTCAAACATTGTGCTTTTAAACAAACAAGTATCCATACCTGAAATCTTCAACGATGCAGTCAACATTGATTTTCTCCGAAAATTTATTGAATTGACGTCGGAAATTGGTGGGCAGGAAGTTGAACTGAGTTGTTAAATAAAAAAGTTGAAATCTAAACTTTTCTCTCAGTAAAAGCAAAAAAAATCTGCCAAAACTATCACCTTTCGTCTACTCAAAATAGAACTTTTAGTAGTTTTCGTACTCGGGCCCCACGCGGTTTGCCACCCAAAAATGGCGGATTAGGCCTGGTCGCATAGCGTGAGAAAGGCTAATTGTAGTCTTTATTTCAATAAACATGTATTCAATTATATCTTCTAGATTATATGTTTAAATCTTTCCGAGTTTTAAATTGTGTTTGTTTTGTAACATATATTTGTCTACGTTTGCCTCCCACCGTTCGGCATCTCGACATAAATAATATATACTGTAATCGAGAACGTATCGTTCGACTAGATCACTCGTTAGATTTTCGACAGTCACTCGCTTTCTAGCCAGCGAAATGGGATACTCAAGTTGAGGCGAATTCATAATGAAACGTCGGTGACACGATCAAATAAATTATTAAACACCTGCTCCGCACTTGCAAATCATTCAACTAAAATATTAAAATATTATTTACAAACACACACAAAATGCGAGGGATTATTGCCGATACGTATTTCTATATTCAAGCTCGCGTAATGCAAATTACTTCTGTTCCGGCGTTGTAAGATGGAAATTACACGAAGTACTTGAATGAGACCATAAATACCACGGGCGCACTAACGACAGACCGCATGGAAAATAGTGTTCTTGTTTTTATTTTTTTATCAGTCTTCTACGAGTTAATCTCGGATACAAGGATGTAATAAACATATGAGAAACCATTTTGGAGTGAACACCTTTTTATATAACGAATCCGTGTAACATTTGGGGGCTCAGGCGGGAAAGTTCACTATAAAATCGACGAGAAGAAATAGCGAAATGGACTGGCGATTGAAGGTACATTTTATATGATGTGATTTTAATATATAACTAATAACTATCTACAACTCGAAATGTCTGGTAAAGAGGAAAAGCTAATGGAGATTGAGTCGGAAATACTCGCTTTAAATCTGGAAGGAGTTTTAGCGTTAGCTTATGACCTGAAACTCGACGAATCGAGTATTCAAGATAAGAGTAAATTTACTGTTTTGAAGTCTATTCGAGAAGTTATTGAAGATCGTACAAGTAGTTTAACCGAAGAAGGAGCGATTATGGAGTACTTGGATAGTATTAAAGCTTTCTTGGGTCCACTCCCACTTGAAGAAACCGAAAACAGTGGAGAGCAAATAAACAATCAGGAAGTGTTGGCATTACAGCAAGAGATTGATAATTTGGCGAAGAAGCAAGAAGAAATTCAGTCGAAACTGGCGGATGCTACGAAGAAACAACCCGAGGTTAGTAAGAAAAGTAGTGGCCAGCCACCGAATGTACTAAAAGTACCATTGGTGGATCTTGAAAAGAGTGTCCTCCATAGAGATTTTAAGATCCAATGTGTTGTGGGATATGGTCCAAAGGATAAGTTAGGATACCAGTCACTGATTTCACAAATAGAATCTGGGCTGAGAAAGGGATACACTGACCTGGAAGTTGTCAATGCAGTGATCAGAGCAGTGCAACCTGGTCTTCAACTGAGGAGTTATCTGGAAAGTGTTAAAGATCTCAGTTTAGCTAAGCTAAGGAAAATCCTGCGTTTTCACTTCCAAAAAAGAGTGCAACGGAGCTCTACCAAATCCTTGCCAACATAACCGAGCAACCGAAAGAAGACCCACAATCCTTCCTTATCAGAGCTCTCATGCACCATTCGGCAAAAGATCATCTTTGCCTCTAAAGAGTCGAGAAACAACATCACATAAGACGAGAGTTCAGTTCAAGGCTTATTCCTCCATGCCCTGGAAACCGGGTTGGTCGATGAAACCATCAGCCAGAGCCAAGATTCGACCCGTCCTACAGGACCCCGCCATTGCTGACGAAGATCTAATCGAAGAGATGAACATGGCTATGTCGGCGGAGACGGAAAGGACGAATAAGTTCAGCTTTTCTGGGAGAGCCATGAAGCCAGCGAATGTATCTTCATTGGAGGCGACTAAAGAAAAGCAAGAAGGGCGAATATTAATAATAATAATAATAATAATAATAGTCTTTATTGAGGAAAGCCAACTTCACCAAGAAAGTGATTTACAGAAGGGTTCTCATTAATTACAAAATTAATACCTAGAGATAATATATATTACATTATTACAATAGACAAAAAAATTATAAAAGGATGAGTTACAGATTGTGCATATATATATTGTAAATTACTTCACAACAAAATAATTAGGATAATAACAAAATGCTAGAAAGAGGCTTTAGAAACACCATGTTTAAAAATAGCTAGAGTTTCAGCCTCACGTAGGGAAGCTTCTAATTTATTCCAAACGTCTGCAGCAAAGTTTATTGTGGTCCAGTGACCCCATCTTCTAGTTGCATTAGATTTACGTATATTATTTTTAGATCTAAGTATTGTAATGATGAAAATCTCCATTAAAATTGTATTGAAAGAGAGAAGATGGTCCACCTGGTCAACGGAAGCGTGGATCAGGATGTAAAGGCTGCCAAGAAAGAGGTATGTCTGAGACATCAGTGCAACCATTGTTTCCTTTGTGGTGGTTCCAACCACATTGCTCGCCACTGCATGCCAATTGAAGTACAAGAATCAGGGAAACCGCAGAGGGCTGCCCCCAAGGGACATGGAGTAGCCCTGCCAAACACAGCAACAAAGTCCCACCATGGTAACGCTTTGGGAGATTCATCTGATGCAATGTTTTTGTTAGTCACCTTACTCAAAACAGAGGACGACAATAGCTAAATTGGTTGGGGAAAAGTGTTCAGTGATTTGTCAAATGAATGGTAAAGAAACCAATTAAAGTACTTTGGAACACAGGAGCCCAGGTTTCTATTATGCCAAAGAGAATTCTGCAAGACAAGTTCCCCGATCTGTAAGTTAAAGACATCCACGACTTTTTGGAGGTCGGTTCAGATCTAAAACTCGAAGCAGCAAATGGGACTCAGATTCCATACAATGATTGGGTGAGATCAGTTAATTTTAAACTCCTGGAAAAAACAGCTACAGAAATTACAGTTCCATTCTTAGTCACCAAAGAGCAGCTCGATTTTCCTATCAATGGTTACAACGTAATTGAACTGTTCGTGAAGGGGAATGGCCCCGAACAAGTGTTGCCAACGGTAACTAAAAGCTTCATCCAGAACAACACAGATGTAAGTGTTCTAGTCGACGTCATTACCAGCAACACCACTGATCATCTCCGTGTAGTGAAAACATGCAAGAGGAAGATTGTTATTCTGAAAGGACAGTCAGTGAGTGTTTCGTGTCGTGCCAATACCGGACCAATAGAGCGTACCAATCCCGTGTTGTTTGAACAAGACGAACATGCCACCTGGCCTTCAGGTCTGACAGTGCAAGAGTTGTTGACGGCAGTAAAGCAAGGAAAGTCTACTATTATATATATATACCATGAGTGTCAAACATCACACAACACGACACCACCTTAATTACCAGGTAGATTGACTCTAGGTCGCCTACAATTGGTTATATTCGGTAACTCCAGTGGATGTGACACTAAAGGATGAAGATTGTGTCCCTAAATCAAGTACCAAACCAACTGATCAAGCTATGGCCGGGAAATCATGGCCTAATGGAACTCGGAAAAGTGAGTGTAAACCACCAGAAGTTGATCTCAGGAGCTTGACACCTGACCAACAGCTATCGAGATGTTATGCAAAGAGGCAGACGTATTTTCTAAAGACGAGGAGGATGTCGGACATGTCCAGGAACTTCAAATGAACATCCACTTAACTGATAGTCAGCCAATACAGAAGAATTATACCTGTCAATCCCACGTCCTTTATATATCCAGAAGTAAAGGCATTGAGGATCTGCTCAATAGAAATTTCATTCGGAAGTCGAAGCGACCGTTCTCCAGCAGCGTGGTCTGCGTGCGGAAGAAAGACGGTAGTATGAGACTGTGCATTGATTATACAGAGGATTGAACCAGAAGACTGTACCTGACCGTCATTCAATACCACGTATTCAGGAAACACTAGACAACCTAGGGGGTAACTGTTGGTTCAGCGTATTATATCAAGGGAAGGCATACAGTACCATCAAGGTTTTATGGACAGACAAAGTCAACCTCTAACGGCCTTCATAACCCCCTGGGGTTTGTATGAGTGGATCAGAATACCGTTTGGACTAACGAATGCCCCGGCCAACTTAATAACTTCACCGCCCATCCTCGCCTACCCTCAATATGATGTTCCTTTTATCGTGCACTGACGCGTCACAGGAAGGACTTGGTGCCGTGCTGTACCAAAACCAGTCTGAGGTACTAAGAGTAATTGTGTACGCATCGAGAACGTTGACACCTGCTGAGCGGAACTATCATCTTCACTCGGGCAAGTTGGAATTCTTGGCGTTAAAATGGTCTGTAACAGAGCAATTCCGCGACTATCTATATTACTCCCCGCATTTTACAGTGTTTACATATAACAATCCTCTCACGTATGCCCTGACAACCGCAAAGCTGAATGCAACCAGACTACGATGGGTTTGTGAACTATCGGCAAGACGAATACCGATGCTGGTAGCTTGTCCAGGATCCCGGGGTACTTTGAGAAGTATATGGCTTCCTGTACCGAAACCATTAGCCAAGAAGAGCTAGACGCATCCATCACATCCATCCGTGCCTTGAGTACTGGAGAAGCAATCTGGCTCACTTCCTTTACCACCAAGCAAAACATTCTAGACGACGATGGAGTCTACCTCCCATCCAATCCATCTTGTAACCAAATTAAAATGGTGGACATCGCTTGCAGGCACAGGATAAAGACCGTAACATCAACCGCGTGAAGGAAATTATTCGACCCCAACTGATTCCGACGACCCGAGAACGACAATGTGAAACACCGGAAGTCAAGCGATTTCTCTACGAACTACCCAAGTTACACATTGATTCCAAGACTGGCGTTTTGTACCACAAATCACAAGTGGCTTTGCCGCAAGAATTTCATAGACGGGTATTTAGAAAACTCCACGAAGAGATGGGTCACTTGGGATCGGAAAGAGTCTTCGCCCTGGCAAGAGAGCGTTTTTATTGGCCGTACATGCGAAGGGACATCGAACACTTTGTCAACCGTGTTCGCCACTGCCTAAACCAAAAACGTCCCACACTAGCAACTCGCGAACCACTTCACTCCATCACTACAACTAGCCCATTCGAGCTGATTTCCATGGATTTCGTCCACCTCGAACGTAGTTCCGGAGGCTACGAGTACATCTTGGTTGTGGTAAATCATTATACGAGATACGCTCAAGCCTATCCAACGAAGAACAAGGCTGGTGCCACGGCTGCTGAAAATATTTCCAATGACTTTATTCCCAGATTTGGATTTCCTGGAAAAATCCACCACGACATGGGTAAAGAATTTGAAAATAACCTGTTCAAAAAGCTGGAAAAGTTATCTGGAGTGAGTCACTCGCGTACAACCCCGTATCACCCGCAAGGGAATGGCCAAGTCGAACGGATGAATAGAACCCTCCTTGGAATGATACGAACCTTACCAGGCGAACTGGAAAGTTCATGTCCCCAAGTTAGTACAGTGCTGCCTAGAAATAACCTAACAGAGACCGCGGTTAACCGGGGTTCATCCGCGGATCATCCGCGGTTCAACCTGGGTTCATCTCCGGTTCAACCGAAGTCGATCCTCGGTTGATTCGCGGTCGCACCTCGGTCGGTCCGCGGTTCAACCTCGCGTAACCTAACCGCAAAATTAACTGCAATGCGTATTTCGGAATATGTCGTTTATTTCCGAAGTTTGGCGTCGTTTGACACATGGTTTAATAGTCGTTAGCATTGCGCATTATGTGGTAAAAAAGTTCTGTTGCGGTTCGAAGAAATGGGAAAGTTGTCAAAATATGCTAAGTTACGGCAGCGATGTAGAATATTACTTATTTAAGAAGTATAATATCGTTTGCTATGAATTTGATAATATTGTTTGGGAGAACTTGTGGCAACTTAAAATAAATACTTGTGCGTTATCACGTTACCCGCCTGGTTTATCACTCAATCGCTATTCAATCCAATAAAAAACAGTCCGATGAGCGCGAGCAACAAGTTAATACTACCGTATACTTGCAATCTGCAGTTTAGCGGAAAAACTACCTTGCCATAGTATACTGCCCAATCTTTGACATGCACTTGATGATTGTATGGCATTCTAACTCGCACAATGAATTCAACAAACAAGTAATTTACGCCGGATATACGCGCGCAGATGTCACAGATATGAATTATATCTTCGAACGCTAATAATTCTGACACTATTGGGAACTAATGCCATCAACAACACGACAAGGCACGCTTTGTGTCTGTCATGCAATATTTTAAATCATACTGAAAATATAAAAGCTCTTGTTATGACTGTGTTTCTAGAGCATTCTAACTCGCACTTTTAATTCAACAAACAAGTAATTTACACCGGATATACGCGCGCCGATGTATGGTCGCAGATATGAATTCTGACACTATTGGGAATTCCATCAACAAGATGGCAAGACATGCTTTGTGTCTGTCATGCAATATTTTAAATCATACTGAAAAGATAAAAGCTCTTGTTATATGACTGTGTTTCTGGAGCATTCTAACTCGCACCTTTCGCGCCGATGTATGGTCACTGCAGATATGAATTATATCTTCGAATGCTGATAATTCTGACACAATTGTGAAGTACATTTACGCAAAGGGAACTAATGCCATCAACAACATGACAAGACATGCTTTGTGTCTGTCGTGCAATATTTTAAATCATACTGAAAAGATAAAATATCTCGCGTTCGAAGTAAAGATGTTCTTACTTCAACTGTTTAAAATATCTGCTGCATGGTCTTACTCTGCTCTTGTTATAATATGACTGTGTTTCTGGAGCATTCTAACTCGCACCTTTCGCGCCGATGTATGGTCACAGATATGAATTATATCTTCGAATGCTGATAATTCTGACATAATTGTGAACTACGCAAAGGGAACTAATGCCATCAACAACATGACAAGACATGCTTTGTGTCTGTCATGCAATATTTTAAATCATACTGAAAAGATAAAAGCTCTTGTTATATGACTGTGTTTCTGGAGCATTCTAACTCGCACCTTTTTTTCGCGCCGATGTGCTGATAATTCTGACACAATTGTGAAGTACGCAAAGGGAACTAATGCCATCAACACGACAAGACACGCTTTGTGTCTGTCATGCAATATTTTAAATCATACTGAAAACATAAAAGCTCTTGTTATGACTGTGTTTCTAGAGCATTCTAACTCGCACTTTTAATTCAACAAACAAGTAATTTACACCGGATATACGCGCGCCGATATGAATTCTGACACTATTGGGAATTTCATCAACAACATGACAAGACATGCTTTGTGTCTGTCATGCAATACTTTAAATCATACTGAAAAGATAAAAGTTCTTGTTATATGACTGTGGTCATTCTAACTCGCACCTTGGTCACAGATATGAATTATATCTTCGAATGCTGATAATTCTGACACAATTGTGAAGTACGCAAAGGAATGCTATCAACAACATGACAAGACATGCTTTGTGTCTGTCATGCAATATTTTAAATCATACTGAAAAGATAAAAGCTCTTGTTATATGACTGTGTTTCTGGAGCATTCTAACTCGCACCTTTCGCGCCGATGTATGGTCACAGATATGAATTATATCTTCGAATGCTGATAATTCTGACACAATTGTGAAGTACGCAAAGGGAACTAATGCCATCAACAACATGACAGCCTATATCGTTGCTAAAAATCTTGACAGTTCACCACCTTTTCACTTTGCTAGATATCCCAAACACTGTCTACGCAGCACTCTACTTTTTTACTATACTCTCGGATATTCTATCGCTGCGATATGCCTAACCTTAAGAAGTTTCGTCAAGGTCTCCATCACGAAATGTTAAGTTATTAATTGCTTCCTTTTTTACCGTCGATCAGTAAGCATGACCTTACTTATTTCATCTAAGACCCGTTTTTCCAGTCGTATTACTTTACATTTTAAAGATCATACTCTGATGAACGCGCCTCCGCTCGAAACGTTAGTATTTCGTATGTGGTTGAAGTAAGAACCAATATCATACAATAACGAACTCAGACAAAACACTCTTAAAATAATGTCAAAATCACCGTTTGCCGACATAATAGCGTCCAGAATACGCATTGAATAACTGCATAATTGCATAATAATGTCGGACACGCTTTCTCGGTGCTCTGCACACCTAATCCTATTTTTATCTCTCCTTTTGTTGCTGGGTTCTTTGAAACCATATTTAAAGATTGATAATGGTCCTTCTTCAATCCTGATTGCTTTGAAATTAGATGTGAAGCAGTATCCAACAAGACTAATTCAAATATCTAATTGACAATTACCTCTTACACCCCTGTCAACATGGCTTTCGAAGAAAGAGATCTACGCATACAGCCCTAATTAAAGTAGTCGATAAATGGCTCTCTAATATGGATAAAGGCTTGGTTACAACAGTGGTCTTTTCGATCTCGCTAAAGCTTTTGACACTGTCAAGCATAGTGTATTGATTGCAAAGCTTCAGGCCTTGGGCATTTGTGGTTCGGACCTTGATTGGTTTTCACTTATCTTTACTGTCGCCATCAACAAGTCTTCTACAATGGTGTTCTATCTTCCACAGAACCCCCTGGGACCATTGCTCTTTTTAGCATATGTTAACGATTTGCCTGATTGTATAACTCATGCAGAGCACAGTGAATATGTTCGCAGATGATACTGCCATTTACTTCAGTTCCTCCAATGCTGTAGACACTCATAGAGCACTTAATGTGGACCTGGAAAAAATTGCACAATGGATTCATTCTAATGGTTTATCAATTAACTCTAAGAAATCTGAGTATATGGTGATTGGATCATCGCAGCGACTCAAATCGTTCGGGAATTTTGATCTTCTCGATGGAACACCTATTACAAGAGTGGATACATTTAAATATCTTGGAGTGGTATTGGATAGTAACATCTCCTGGTCTGCCCATACTGACTATCTCTGCAAAAAAGTTTCTTCGAGAATTGGCCTCCTTAAACGAACCATGCCTTTTCTTTCTATACAAACAGCAAATGGTTTATAAAAAATGGTTTATAAAACTATTATCGAACCACTCTTTGACTATTGTGGAGTCGTCTGGGATGTCTGTGGTGAAGTTTCTACAACTAGGATTCAGCGGCTCCAGAACCGCGCTGCAAGAGTTATTCTTTCCACCGATTATGAGACTACTTCAGTGGTGGAACGTGGAAAGCTATGTTTGCAAACACTACAACAAATAAGAACTCATCATAAAGCCATCCTGATGTATAAATGTGTTAACAATGAAGTTGAGGGAATTGATAATAATTTCCTGAGACACATGGATAGGCATAATTATAACACGAGACGTAAAGAAAATTTTGTACTTCCAAAACCAAAAACTAACTTTTTAAAACGCTTATTTAAATATTCAGCTATTGAACTATGGAACTCTATTCCATCTGATATTAGAAAATCAAATAGTCTTCATGTGTTTAAAAGTCATCTAAACACAACAATTTTTACTAGTAATTCTTATTAGTAATTTTTACATCTTATTACGCATGTATATATTAACTCTATATATTTATAATATTTATAACTTTTTATTGTAATTTGTTAAGTCTTACTATACAGGGTCATTAGGGAGAACAGCTTATGCTGATTTTCCTGTTTAAATAAAGCTCATTATTATTATTATTATTATTTCATTTGCTTTCGCGTTCTTACGATCGGGCGAGATCGGAATCCGAAGTGTACGGTCGCCAATACTCTTGCGGTCGAATGTTTCGACCGCAACCGAACCGCAACCGAACCGCAACCGAACCGCAATCTAACTGCAACCGAACCGCAACCGAACCGCAACCGCAGTGTTAGGTTACTTCTAGGCAGTACTGTACATGCGTATAATTGTTCTCGACATGAAGCGACGGGTCATTCTCCATTCTTCCAGCTATTTGGTCGCTCCCCACGGTTACCTATTGATCTCGCATTTAACCTCACGTCTAAAGACAACACCACGAATTATCCTGAATATCCAAGTGGCAAGCCGAATGAAAGAAGCCTACGCCAAAGCCTCGGATCTGGCGTGCCGCAGCGCAAATCGTCAACGCTTCTAAAACCTGGAAATCGGGTCCCGGCAAGTTGCGATCTTTTTGGGAGGACGAGGTGCACGTAGAGGTATCACGAAAAGGCCCAGATGGCCCTAGCTGTCTACGATGTTACGTCAGAAAGCAAGAAAGGATAAACATCGAACACAACATCGCAACATGCTATTCCCATGCGACTATCTATCAGCTGAATCAGCCACGAAAGTTCCATGCCGCTGCGCTCAGGACCATGCCTGTAATACGCCTAACGATAATAATTCATCCTAGGACTTGGACTGTTGATGTTATCTACCCATAAAAATCGTAGATAATCTCTATGCTCTGTCGCTATAGAAATATTCAGGAATGCTTTCTCGATATCCGCTATCATTGCCACTCTGTGCACTCGGAATCTCAACATAATGTCAAATATCAGTGGGTTCAAAGAAGGACCGGTGTGGAGACAATCGTTCAAACTTGTCCCAGAGCTTCTTGCTGATGCATCGTACATAACTCTTATCTTCGTTATTTCTTTATCTTCTCTGATCACTTCTCGATGCGGTAAGTAATGAATATTTCCAACTGGCACGGGTTCTTCACCAACAGGTTCCACAACTCCTGCCATGATTTGCTCCTGAATAATGTTATCATATTCCTTGAGTATTATTGGATTGGCTTGAAGTCGAGACATCAGTGAACTTAATCTTTTTACTGAGGTTGCATAATTGTCGGGAAGCAGCGGGTGATCCTCTCTAAAAGGGCAACTTGACTTCATACTGCTCACCATTGAACCTTGCATCTTGGATGAAACCATCATAGGTTGATGGCTCGTTCTCTCGTATACCTAAGGTCTCGAGATCCCAGAATTTTATCAGCTCCTTTCGCAGATCGGTGACTTGTTCGGTTGTACTGAACTTGTTCTGTGTCGATACGCAATATGTGGGTAGAATTCAGGTTGAATGTGCAGGTCGGCTTATTCTGGCATTCAGTTATCACTGGGCCGGCTTGGTTGCTGATAGAACTGCATATTGTTGGCACATTGTAAATATCCACGCTTATCTCATTTCCATCAACATCCGTTACTGACAAATTAACTTGATCACAGGATACAACTCTAGGTGTCTCCTCTCCGAATGTTTTGACAAGCAAGTTTTCTGATCCAATTGAAAGCAGTTCCAAAGCTTTTCTTAGTCGACGTGACACATACGACCGTTGACTACACGAGTCAAACACAATTCTGGCATTTATCTTCTGGTTTTGACAATTAACTTTACCCACTAAAGCTTAATGAGCAGTTTGTAACAATACTGGGGTCTATACACATTGTTGAAGTAGGTTGTCTTGGTTACCTTGATTGGCGTGGTTACCTTGGTTGGTGCGGTTACCTTGGTTTTTCTCGGTTGGTGCGGTTACCTTGGTTGTCTCGGTTACCTTGGTTGTATCTGTTACTTTGGATGTCTCGGTTGCCTTGGTTGTCGCACAGTGAAGTATGGTGACGGTTGCCACATTTTTGGCATCTCCTCTCAGAATCACAGTTTCTAATAATATGTCCAGATCTGAGGCACAAGAAACATTTCCCCTTTCTTCTAAGGATTGTTCTACGTGCAGCTGTATCAGTAACAATAGGATATGTTGCAGATGGATGTTGCTTGATGCAAAAACTACAGTGGGGACCAGATAGTGAATCCTTTCCTGTTAACAGGGAGGAGGCAGAAGAAGGAGGTTTCCTTTATTCCGAAACCCACCATTTCCTGGGTGACTGGGTAAACTACACTTTGCCATGTTACATCTCTCCCTGCAGGCTTCAAGTTCTAACTTGAACTCTCGTAGAAGCTTGTCAATATCCCAATCATTCTTATCATCAAGCTTTCTAGCAACAATTAACGCACTTCTTCTGGCATTTTACTAACAATAAGTGGAACAAGAAGGTTTCCATAAGAACTTGAAGAAATCCCAAGATTTCCCAGACTTCTAATGTGTGTTTTGATTGAGTCATAAAAAACTGACAAATCTTCTTAACTTTACCAATATCTTCTACGGCTTGTAGTCGTAAAAGTTCATCCATATGACTAGATATTATGATCTGGGGATTAGCAAATCTGTCTTTGAGCACTGAAACTGCAGCATCATAATTCTCAGCGGTAAGTGCATCAATTGCAGAGGCTGTTTTTCCTTCAACCAAACTCTTTAAATAATAAATAGAACTTATCAACTTGTTATTTTCATGCACTGCATTTCATGTACTAGTTATATAATAAGTACTTGGCACACTGGCTGACGTGTTAACAATACATGATTTATCTTGAATGCATACTCGATTAATCAACTCACCGAGTTCACTTGCTTCGATAATCTCTTTATTAATATCTTCGTCCTTTGTAAACTCCAACACATGCTTCATCCATACCTTTCAAAACATCTTTTTTTTCTTTTAAACGCTGTCAATAGTTTTCTTAACATAGGCTCGATGACCACCACGAACTCGAAATGGAATAATCTTCTCTTTAGACATTTCTAGTCAATTTCTATCCGTTCTCGAAGGACCATCTTGTAAAATAAGCTCCACTCTTGTATTTTATAAAGTTTTATTGTATACATTAGGTGGTCTACACTTTTCGACTCCATCTTGACTCTCAACTCGCACGTCATAAAAACGTCAATAGACACGCGTGTCTCTCGCGAAAATAATTAACACTTTTTTAACACGGGCCGGGGAACGCAAGCGGAAGAATAGAGCTTAGACGCAGAAGTCCTTCTAATAATAAGCCCCCCCCCCAAAAAAAAATAATATATATAGGTACTGTACTTATAGTACGTATTCCATATACTGTAAGGAACAGCAAATACATTGCCCTAGTCACCAGGGACTAACATAAACCTCAAATCACCTTAATCCTAACCCCCCGCCAAATGTGTTATCCTAACCCTACACCTCTCTCAAAGGAATTGTTAATGGCATGGTCACATCTCAACCATGGCTTATATTTGGAAGTGTAAGTAACGGTATGAGCTTGGCTACGCTAGCTTTGCAAAACATTTATAATATAACAAATTAAAAAACGCACGCGCTGATTGGCTGAAAGCCGTGTTTCTATAACTCGATGGAAAACATGGATTTTTCCCGCCATTTTTATAAAATCGTCTGTAAGTCGAACCCTTGCTCACGAACAGCTAAAATGTTGAAAAATATGTTCTGCGACAAACGAGAAGATTGGATTCTTTTCTTCACAGTTAAGAGCGTTTATGTTCATTTGAGCATCCGACGACGCTGTCTAGCATGAGTAAGCATCTAGTAATGACCACCGCTGAGGCCGTCGAAACGTCAGTCACCAAAAATAGTCTTTCTCAAGACTACAGTACAACAACAAGACCGATCAACTTCACACATCTAAAATAATCTTATTAAAGAAATACCTAATGGTTTCCGTGTTTGGATACTGTGATCCAAACACTCGGGAAGTTGCGATACTGGAGAAAAACGTAAAAAACGAGCCGCTAGGCGAGTGTTTTTTAGCTTTTCCAAAATCGAGCAACTTCCCAAGTGTTTGGATCATTCCTTTTATAAAATAATAGAAGAGAACGAGCAGCAAAACTTAAGGAACTTTTTTGCGGGAGATTTCCGTGTTTGGATGTAATATATGAAATACGAGGAAGAGTGTTTCATCAGGATATCCAAACACCGAGACGTTTGTTGAAAACCGAGGCGAAGCCGAGGTTTTTTAACAAACTTCGAGGTGTTTGGATATTCTGATTAAACACTCTTCCGAGTGTTTCATATTACATCTCAAACAAATCAGTATTTTAAGAGAAAATCGAGTTGAAAGTTGGCTTAATTTATGTAATTTCTTCCTCCGATATCCAAACCACCGTCTCGGTGCTGATTTCCTTTGTTTTCGGCTCATGAATTATTAATGAGTTTGAGATGGCTTGATCCAAACACGGGTATTGACCAATCAGAGCCTGCGTAGCAAACATGTTATTTTATAATACTTATTTCCTCAGTGTTATTTTATAAAAGAAAAAAACATCTTTCCGTGTTCCCATACGTTATAGAAACACTTGTGAAAGTTTGGGAAAACTCGAAATAGCGTGGAAACACTCGCCCTACGGGTTCGTGTTCCCACTGCCATTTCTCGTTCGCCCAACCTTCCACTCGTGTTTCTATAACTCTATGGAAACACGGAAAATGTTTTCTATTTCTTAAATGGATCGCAGCTCACGCTCATGCATTCTGGCCTTTAGAGCGGAAGTAAATTTCCACGCTAGGTTCCGTTTTTGGAGGGTGTCCTTTGAAGAAATAGTACACATGGAAATTAGTGTTATTTAACTGGGTGGAAAATACGAGGTGCGCAGCCGAGTCTTTTGAACTCATTTATTTGTGTTTAGAAAACGGATGAGAACATTCACGAATCAATATTTTGAGAGAAATTCGACGTCAAAGTTCGCTAATTTTATTTTCTCTAACTGTTACTAAATAATGATTAAAAACTAGTACCATAAATTATTAATACAAATAACGAATTACGAATTATTATCATGAATTACTAGACATGAATTATTATCATCATTAACAAGTAAAATAATTAATTAATAAAAGAATAATACTTATGATTGTTAACCTAATGATTGTTTTAAAGTGAAATCATTTTATTTTAGATGTTCATTCAAATTGACTGGTCGTCGAAACCTATCTAGCTGCAATCTGTTGCAGAAATAGCCTTGTTTGTCTAGTAGTAATGGCGTCGTGGTGGCTTCGAAGGTCCTTCTCTTTCGACCTTCGGAATGGTCGTCTGCGCACTTTTAGACCTGTTTAAAATGACGTCACATTGCTCCCCCTTTAATTCGCCGAGCATGCATTTCACGTACTTTTCCACGTGCTTCACAAGATAAGCCTCCGGCGCTGAGCCCTGGGACAGCACTTGGTAGTGGAAATCTTGAATGCTGAAAAGTCCGGCTAACCTCGACTTGGCGTCCTTGCGCAACTGCACAAGCTTCTGCTGACCCAACATATAAGCCGTGGCTTGGCCAGGAACACCCTGGTAACGAGTGATTTCTTTTTGGGCCATATCAGTATCATCCCATGCGTATTTTGAAAAATACTCCAGTGCTGTGGTTCTAAATTGAACACACATGCTCAGTTGTTGTTTATACAAGCGTAAAAACGTACAAATTGTTGCATGTGGTACTGTCAACGAAGGTATGAACAATGTTATGCTACCAACTGTAAACGATGTTGTGCTGCCAACTGTAAACAATATTTCACTACCAACTGTAAACAATGTTGTACTATGAACAATGTTGTCTACCACTTGTGAACAATGTTGTACTACCAACTTAAAACAATGTTGTGCTGCTAACTATGAACAATGTTGTAGCAACGTTGGGATCTAACGTACGGCAGGAAACTGTAAACAATGTTGTGCTGCCAACTGTGAATGTTTGTGATGTCAACTGTGAACTATGTTGTACTGCCAACTATATGAACAATGTTGTGCTACTGCCAACTATATGAACAATGTTGTGCTACCAACTGTGAACAATGTTGTGATGTCAACTATGAACAATGTTGTGGGATCTCCGCAAAAAGTGTCGTAAAAAGGATGGAGTCAGTTGGAGTCCTTTTCCTTGTATATATAATTATAGTCCCCATTTTCACACGCCATCCCGAGTGTTGACAAGTATTGAAGGCTTTTTGGAAAGTATTAATTTTGGGTGTACGAACATGAAAAGGACTCCAACTGACTACAATAGGGAATTATTTGGATCACTCCCAAATCTCACACTCAATATCTCGCGTCTTAAACATCTTGGAAACTTTTTATCAATATCAGTAGTATAGCAGATAGAGCTGCGAGCCCAATCGACTTCAAACGTGAATATAAACACCAAAACATCACCAAATTTTGCCAAGTCACGACTCGACAAATTTGGCGATGTTTTGGTATTTATATTTACGATTAACATCGAATAAGCTCGCAGCCCTATCTGCTATACTACTACAGCGATCGTTAGTCAATCTAGACACCCCTCGCACGTTTTCTACTCAATTGATGTCAAACACACGCGAGACTAGCGAAACAATACCAAATTTATACTAAATCGCGACTCTCGCTAAATTTGACACCATTTCAGCCACATTTAAAAAATAGTCGTTTCAAAGTTCTCACAAATTTATGTCAAATTACATTTAGGAAAAAATAGAAAGTGTCATTTCAACATTTTCGCGTGCCAAAAAAATAAAATGTGGTACGAGCCCACTCTCACATATTAAAAAAATAGAAAAGTGTCATTTCAACATTTTCACAAATTTGTCGAATCACATTTAAAAAATAGAGAGTGCCGTCTCAACATTTTCACAAATTTGTCAAATCGTATTTAAAAAAATAGAAAGTGCCGTTTCAACATTTTCACAAATTTGTCAAATCACATTTAAAAAATAATCGTTTCAACATTTTCACAAATTTGTTAAATCACATTTAAAAAAATAGAAAGTGTCGTTTCAACATTTTCACAAATTTGTCAAATCACATTTAAAAAATAATCGTTTCAACGCTTTTACAAATTTATTGTCTCGTAAAAGTGTCTCACGCGTGATAAAATTGCCACCTGTTATGCAAATTAGATTATTGCCACCTGTAATAATAGATTAGTCCGTTTGTTCACTATTTTCAGCGTTTGTCGCCTCTTTTCTAAAATGGTGATCGTACACATATTTCGACGTTGTGATTCCTCCCGACAACAAGCCCAAGAAGGGTACGTATGGTGTCACAACCGCGACAATGCTCTCAACGTCTTTCTTTAGTAACGGATCTTTTTGCAACTCATCGTTTAGTTCGTCAGGGTTCTCGATAGCGTTCAACCCATCTAGTAAGCAGGCGAATTTGCTGATTAGCAAGTCGGTGAGAAAAGCGTTTGCGATCTCCATTCTCTTCAACTCGTGTTGGCGCCATATCTTATCAATAACTTTTGCGGACGCTTTTTTAATGTACGC
Source organism: Chrysogorgia sp. JL179-B06 (assembly GCA_035772405.1). Taxonomy (NCBI): domain Eukaryota; kingdom Metazoa; phylum Cnidaria; class Anthozoa; order Scleralcyonacea; family Chrysogorgiidae; genus Chrysogorgia; species Chrysogorgia sp. JL179-B06. The sequence continues at coordinate 1,269,984 of JAYKKM010000475.1, read as the reverse complement.
TTCGGACTGACTTACCACACCGTCACCGGACAGTCTAATAAGTTCGGATCTCCTAACGTCAATGTTGTCTTCCACAGTCGAAGTGTCAGCGGTCTCCTCAACTAATTCCTCAATCGTGGGGTTTTCTTCACTTTTGCGTTTCACCATCACGTTATTACTTATACCCATATTTTATTGCGGAATAACAACTTCGTGACTGTATGGATAACGCAGTGAGATTTCGAGTCTAGCGTACTTATTATTTTTTAATGCGGTCACAATCGCCGACGCTTCCTCTTTGCTAATGTTTCCAAGATAATCGTCAATAACAACCTTCATATCACTTCTGCTCGGACAGTAAAAGCAAATGAGCTTACTAATGTTTTCTCTATACGGTTTTGCGATCGACGTCAGTTGTTGTGTGATGACAATAACGCTCAACATAAAATGTCGCGCACTAAAAGCCAAGTTGACCAATTGACTAGTCCTATTCTTAACATCTTGAGAGCTCGCACAGTCGTCCAACACAATCAGAGTGTTAGTGCCTTTAAAAACATTTGTTACACACTTGAGAACAGCGTCGACACTGTCTTGCGCGCAGTCTATCGCTAACACGTCGGGGTCGCGCACATATTTCCAATCTTGATACGCTTTGTTCCACTCAAAAGTAGGACAAATCAACACAATGTAGTCAAATTTGCTAAAGTACTCAAGCTGTCATCCCAACAATTAGCGCATTAAACGGAGTCTCCATTAACTCACGTTTGATTTAATACTGGATTGATTGCAGCCCATTGTTCATGAAGTTGACCAACCCATCACTTATCACAAACACCCTGCACATGACATTTGCAGTCGTCGCTTTCTTAGTGATCTCAAGAAGCACACCGGATTGTGTGTTTACAATGTTCTTGCCAGTGGCGACATTGCGATTATCTTGAACACTCCTCAAGTCGATGACTAACGCAAAGCCATCTTTATAGAACTTCTGTATGGTCATGAACTGAGCGTGTTCTTCACCCAACCCAAACAATCGTTTCGCTTCTGCATAGAACTTCGACTTTGGGATGCCTTGTGAGTACACGCTATTCGGTACACCTTCAATTGTGACTCTATAACACTCTCAATATTTGGGTAAAGAAACTCCTCGCTGTCTGTTCGCACCTTATTCGTGAATAGCAACACAATTGCCTTCATGCTTTTTCTTGGAAGATTAATGTTTTCATTCACAATGGTCGTGCCTTTGTCCCATTCGGTGGTTTTCATCAACGTGATGTGCTCATATGACAAACTACGACCACTTGTATAGCCCGACGCTATTTCGTCAGCGAGCTCCTGGTTATCAATCGTCTCATACTCAAGCTCGAGGTTCTCCAGAGTGTATCCGCCCACACTACTACCGGATTGAGCTATCATGATGTCTGTAGCTTTGGGAAGTGTGATCACATACTGCAAGTTGTTGTTCATGCTAAAAGGAGCGTACAACCCGTGGTCGTTCATGATCTTGCCGAGCTTTATCCGCTGTTTCGTTCCAACCACGCTAAACATCAACGCGTCACTAACTTTAGCGACGTTCCCACTTGTCGCACCACTGTCATCCTTAGAAATTAGCTTTCTCAAGTTCTCACCACCAATACCATAGTCAATCATTTGGTCTCGCGCAGTGACACTCTCCCAAAGGTCGCGATAAACACCAGTGTAATTTTCCCCATTGTTGTCATACACAGCTTCTCCAGCTAGTCTCACAACAAGCTTCTCAACCAACAACTTGCTAACATTATTCAAGAACCAGCTTTTGGCGTTTGCATTCTTAAAGTCGAACACTAGACCCAACGACCCAGGCACCAAACAGCTGCTAACCTTGAGCTTCGGTATGTCAATGTAAAGTTCCTCGCCAGGACTGACCTTATTAGGGTTCAACGTGATCACATGCTGTGTTCTCACCCCTTTTATGACACCCATGGTTGCTCGTCTAAAACCAGGGCTCAACTCTGCTGACGTGACGTTCATATACCTTACATATGTTTTGTCACTACCGTTTTAGCTTGTAATAATCGTACACAAACCACGCAAGTACCACCGCAAGTACCCACAGATTCTGAGCCAGCCATGCGAGACCCTTCGCACCCAACGTCAACGCGTTGTAAACTAAATTAGCCAACCCAACAGCCCATGGACCCATCTTCGTGATTGCGTTCTTAACAGCCTGTGCGAATGACTTTGTAGCCATAGCGCCTCTCATAACAGCAGATCTCCCAGCGATAATAATAGTTGTTATAATTCCAGCCGCTGAAATTGCTACAGCGCTCAACCCAACCATATTTTCTTTAGCCCATTCCTTGAATCTCTGGAACCTGTCAATGTCGATCTCTTGTTGCTCTCTAACTTCTTCAAGCTTGCGCTGCTCTAAGGTTCTATCTCTGGCTTGCTCAAGTCCTGACTCTCTTTCAAACAAGCTAGCGTACTCTCGCTCTTCGTCACTCGTGAGACTACTTTGGTTAGCTTTTCTATTAAGCTCTGCCAATCTCCCACTCGTTTCACCTATCACTTCTTGAAAGTGGTCTGCCTGCGCTTGCAACGCACCAGTGTCGCCTATTCTTGACTCACGCAACACACTCTCACTTGGATTAAGCACACCACTCAGCTCACGGTTCTCGTTTGGTGTTAGCCCAGGTATGTCGTCGTTATCCACTCTTGTCTCAATTACTGGGAAGTCGTCTGGGGCCACTTCTGTTGTGACAACTGTTGTTTCTACATTCTCAGGGATTTGACTAACTAACTTTTTGAACTGCTCAATCGCATTTTTACTACTCACGTCTTTACTAAAGATCAAACCTTTTTTCCCAGGTATTAGAATTCGTTTAGGTTTTCCATATTTACCATCTTTGCTTATCGGTTTGAAAAGAATAGCCCCTGAGTCCGTGACCTGCGACCTGTTGACTATTTTCCTTGACGTGTCGTCGAGACCGAGTTTTTTTTTATACAACTTACGTATTTTCTTACCTATCGCCGTGACTCTTTTTACTTGATTTTTTACTACCTCTTTGTTGTACACATTTAGCTCATCCAATCTTTTATAAAGATCGTCCGACCTTACTTCAAGAGCTAGATTGAAGCTTGTGTCATCGACGTCACCATATGACTCCTGTTCAACAAACTCCACCGCGGGGACTTCTGTGTTAGTTCCCCTTATTGTCACCGTCTTACCATCGTCAGTGTCAATAAATGACGCCTCTTTTTGCCAATCTCGTCTCGCGTCTAGCTCACTCCTTATCTTTTTCGCGTGGTCTTGATAGTCGTCGTAATTAACACGAACGTCTTCCGGCATGTCGTCTTCAGTGTGCTCATCGTCTATGTCTTCGATTAACTTTTCGATATTGGCGAGCTTCTCTTCTAATTGCTCATCACTCACGTCTTTGTACTCACCGAGGATTTCCATCTCGACCTCGTCAAAAACTTCCTCACCTTCAGCCATATTATATTAGCTCACATTTTGAATATCGCTTTCTGGTATCCACGAATTATGTTTGCTCTCGTAACCCAACCATTTGACCAGCGCCATCTTCTTCCCTCTGACTTTCTTTCTTTTCAACACCTTTTCAACTCTGTACACATCGTCACCATGTTTCTTATTGACCAGCGATAATTCCTGTTCATAAAATTTACCAATAATCAGTTCACCACTTATGTCCTCAATTTCGTACACATTCGGATCACCGCGAATAACTTTCACCACTTTGAACAGCTCTTCAGTGAAGTTGGCTTCGTAGCCCTTTGTGAACACACTCTTGTATTTACTAATTCTCACCGATTGACCAACTCTAAACTTTGGCAATGGGTTGTCTGCAAATTGGTGACCAAACAAAGTGGTCCACACTTCGCCTTCGTTTGACTTATTGACATCCTTCGGCTTCATCATAATGCTTCGATTCACATTGCTATTGTAATTGCTCACAAACTGATCCAAAACGTCAATCCATTTGTACGTCCCGCGGGTATAAAAGTACTTCCACATGATGCTCTTCAGACTTCTATTAAAACGCTCGACAACAGCAGCCTTTTTATCGCTCTTAGTGCTGAAATATTCAACACCGTGTTTTTCCAACAAACTTTTCACACCAACGTTGTAGAACTCAAGTCCATCGTCAAATTGTGCTAACTTAGGTGTGGTTCCAAACCGATCTTTAAAGTCAACCAACAATTTTCCAACAGCCTTAGTCATGTTCTTAGTGTCTTTTCTATAAACTGCGATGCCAAAAGCGTATCTACTCAATATTTCAATGCCTGTCAATATCCAATAATGACCTCCGTTCTGTTTTGAGTACTTACTCATGTCCACTAAGTCCATTTGGAGCTCTTCACCAAGAAACCCAACAAAAGTCGCGCGGAACTTATGTCTCCTCACAATAGGTTTGTACCTAGTGTAAGTGTCCTGCGCTGTCAACCATTCTTTCACTGTTTTTCTAGTCACTTTCAATCCGTCTCCCAATGCACTTTGATACAACCTCTCTACACCACTGAACCCTGTCTTGGGATTATAGTAAATATCTCTCAACCCTTGCTCTGTCTCCACACCAAGTTCCATATAATTTACACAATATACAGTTCCAATAACACCGCACCAATTTTGACACCGCCGTTATTTGGTTTGACGCGAAACGTCATACTTGAGTAGACACCTTTTTTAATACTCACCTTGGACTCAATGTCCACATGACGTTGCACCGACCCGTTCAAAGACTGTTCAGTGGGTATTGGCAACGTTGTGATCACACTGCTTCGCTTCCCATCAATACCCACATTGCTCTCCGTCTCAACAATATCACATAAGATTTCTATGTACTTCAGACCTCTGAGCATGTCGACCTCGTTTGGACTAGTGTACACCCGTGAGTCACCCTCAATCACCCTATACTTCGCGAAACCAAATAGAGGCCCAAGTCTGCCAAGCTTAAATGGGACGCTAACCTTAATCGCGCATCTACCTGTGAACGGTATTTTCTCTATCTCAAGGTCCACACCCTTCCTTCTTTTAAAGTCTTTTTTTAATAGTCTGACTAGTGTGTCGAAGTTAGTGTACCCTCCACTCGTTATTGTACTTTTAAGATCACTCGAAGGGTGACTAAACTCGGAGAGATGAGGGGCGTCGCCATCTAATATGTTATTGTAGTCCCAGAACACAGTGGCTGTCTTGACCATAATGCATGGGTTGTCGTGCGTGACCATTATTGCGTTGTCAAAGGACACAACTTTTTCTGCACCTTCAATGAGTACCGTCAACTTTCGCATTATGTATAACATATGGTATATTATATGCAGAAAGCCCTTCGTGAGTACTATGGGAAGTACTACAAACGTGCGATGGCGAACACATCGAAGGCTACACACGATGCAAAGGCAGACCTCATCAAAAAGTACCCCCACGCCACTTTAAGCAAATTCGAGTTCAACCCAAATATTTCACAAGATGGTAAAATCATGAGTGTCGACGTGTATTTCAGAGACAACGACATCCTCAGCACAGACATAACCAGCGCAACCTTCAAAAATGACAAGAACATGTGGAAGTGGCTACACAATAGTAAGTTCCCAATAATATGGCAAGGCGGTGGAACTATCCAACCACTGCCAAAAGGTCATAAAAACCACTGGGGGCTTTGGGATGGTTATCCAACAGAAAATGTGTTAAATTATCCAGTGAATAACTTCAAAGTCTTCGTTAACCAAAATAGCTACTTCATGTCAAAGCTACCAGTCTTACAAATCACCACGTCAAAGACAAAATCAGAGTGGGATGACAACGAATCTTACTACCGCGTTGTGTTTGCGACGTATTGTGCTAGTTTCTGTTGTGGAATCTCGTTGCAACATTTGTCAGTGTCACAAGAAGTCCACCCTGTGGTCACAAGTGTGATGAGATTTCATTTGTACTTCACCATTAGAAGACTTCTCAGAAGAATGGAAGGTGGTGAGACCATGAGATCAATAAGTAGAGAGTTCAACGCTTCCGAATTGTATGGCAAGATTTCCAAAATCCCCAGAAGGCACTACTACCAGAACAAAGTCCTGAGCGATGGTACAACAGGTGAATCCAGAGTCTACACACTCAACGACGTCCATAACGATTATAAACGATACGTCGCGCGATTGTCAGACGGCTTTACCAACATTGGACTGCAATATCTAAACCAAAGCATAGAAGCCTTTGTGTACTCCACACTTGGTGCGCAAGCGAGAACACGTGTGTCAGTCGTTGGTGGTTCTGCAGGAAGTTTAGAAACCCAACAAGAATTCCGCAAGTTGTTTTCTGACAGTGTTGTACAGTATGACGTGTCGACATGGATTCTCAACATGAATAAATCGATTAGAGACACCAACGTTGTTCAAAACCTCGCAGTGTCGCCAAGTACATGGTTAATGCCAAGTAACGTGGTGATTCTCAAGAATAAAATCGCTGGGTACAACAACTTATTAAAGATTGCCACAGAGTCCATGAAATTTGGAGTGAACACTCGCTTGAATGCAACAACACCAACAATTACGGCTAAAAAAGTCCACCAAGAAAATGTGGTGACTCACTCATTAGTAGTACCAACAACCGTGAAGAAAAAAGCTCACCAAGAAAATGTGACGCCGCCAACTAATCTCGTGGCTAAAAAAGTTTACCAAGAAAGTGCGGCACCAATTCCCATGAGAAAAGCAGTGGCCACAAGTAAGTCAGACACGACAACGTTAGCGATAGTGTTAGGGTTCTCAGCAGTCTCTGGCTATCTACTAACCAAATACACCTTGAAGTAGTAATGAGTCTAAACTATGGGTATGAGTCTGACGACCCTCACGATAAAATACTAAAGAGAACGAAAAGGCATCTGGATGAAGATCCTAAATTAAGCGTGACCGGTGGAAGGATGTCTGGGCCCATAGACATGCAAGGCTCAGCGATAAAAAACGTGGCAGACCCAGTCGATGACTTAGACGCCACCAATAAAAGAACTCTAGAGCAGCTACTATCAGGTTTCCTCAAGAGTCAGTCCTACAACATTGTGTTCGACTTCAACGTTAGCACACACGCCTTGAAAAACGTGGAATTTCACGCCAATGATTCAAACAAAGTGAAAGCCATTGGTGAAACAAGCAAATTAGTGCAAAACAACCCAACTTATGGTCCTATTGTTGGCATCAGCAGTGTAAGCCAAAGTTTTCTATCACCTGTGTTAACACCACTCCCACTTGAGTCAGGTCTCCATTTTAATTGTCCCAGTATGCAATGGTGTGACCTCTCCATTTTTGTCGTGGTGAGGTTACCTATGAGAACCGCTGGATCAAATTGGGAGACAATTATATCAAACGACGACGGTCAATGGGATAAGTTCATAGGGTACAAGACTGGTATGACTAATGGACTCGCGTATGGTGGTAGCGTCCCAGCAATGGAGAGCATATGCACTATTCCAAGTGGTGTTGACATCACCAAAATGCATATGATATCAATACACTGGCAAATGAGCAATTCACATGTCAGAGTCAACAACATCAAGTCAACTGACTCAGACTTCATAGCGAACATGAAAAATATAGGCACACCTTATGGAACAATTTTTGGAATACACCGACCAAGAATACCACTCGCACCTTATGCATACCCATCGTTGATAGAGTTCTACGGTGTGAAAATTGTGAGTGGTTACATGGCGAACCGAGACATCATAATCATGGGTGGAGAAATGATGAAGGAATATGGTATAAAGTAAATGGGAGCGTGTATTTCGAGACCTCATGAAATATATAAAATAAATAAAACGACTGATCACATGTTCAAAGCTGGTGGATCATTTGGCCGCGGTGACGTAACTCTCGAGCTCCACGCTGAGATTGGTATGAGGTCTAAAAAGACTTACGGCAAACCTATTATGCTACCAGAGTCAGACACTGTGGGAGTGGTAGGAGACGTGACCTAAGTTAAAATGGGTTGGTTTAGAAAGCTGGTTCGTAACATTAGAAACTTTTTCAGACGACGTGGCAAACCGAAGACTAATAAAACACACCTGATGCGTTGGTACACAACAAACCAGATCTATAAAAGGCGCTAGCGCCCACATCGAGTAACTTTTTTTGTGGGAGACTATAATATAGCGATGACTTCCATAGCGCTTCAACTATTCGATTTCGATGGTCACCAAATCACGACGGTTAATCACAACGGTGACATATGGTTCAAAGCGAGAGAAGTCGCGAGCGCTCTAGGTTACGCTCGACCAAAAGATGCGGTGCACGACCACGTCGAACCTGACTGTAAAATGAAGATGGAACAGGCCTCGTTTATCAACGAACTTGGGGTCTACTCATTGACGTTCTCGAGTAAAATGGAGCGTGCGAAACACTTTGGAAGGTGGGTGCACACAGAAGTCTTACCAAGCATTAGAAAGGGTTTAGCTGACGTTGGTCTCAAGCACAACCAGTTTAAAATGATCACTGAGTTCGACCTTCACACGAAAGTTGTTGGTTTTCTTAGGAAATATTATCCAGAAGCTATTTTGATAGCCGCTTGTGGTGAGAATCAAGACACTTCGAGTAAAAGAATAAATTCGTGGAAAAAAGGTTACCAACGTGGAACACCTGACTTGATTATCGCTAACGCAAACCGACAGCACAGCGGACTCGTGATTGAGTTCAAGAATCCAGGTGGCACAGGTAAGACGTCCAAAGAGCAAGACTCTCTGCTACTCAGATACAAATCCGCTGGTTATCTAACACTCTTGTGCGACTCATACGACGACGCTATCACTGCAGTAATAAAATATTTCTTTGACGTTGGGTTTCAGTGCTCCCAGTGTTTTCGTAAATTTAAAAATAAATCAGCGTTGAGTAACCATGAGAGACGCTATTGTAAAGAGACTTTTTAGACAGCGAGTAATAAGTCGAATTAGCACTCGTTCTCGTTGTTGAGACGACGCTCGAAGTGACAACTACTCTAGCATTTTTTAAAGACGTTTTTTAACTCGATAAAAATATCTGCGAAACTCTCTCTCTTTGTTTCACAAACCTTCTGACCACTGTGTGAAAAAATGTTTCTATGACATTGGACGCTTCATGTGACCAATGTCTAAATTTAAAAAAGTGGGGTATCCGAGAACACCCTTAATTTTGCGTGGAAGGATGATGACGTCTGCACACTGCACGATATTGCTCAGCACCACCAACGAATGATGGTCCTGGATTGTATCTCCAATTGAATGGTGCGTCAACAGTTGTTCCATCAGTGTCACGACAAACGGCGCAATACGCTTTTAGAAATGTGATGTCGTCTGCTACTGGGAACAGTGTGTCGAGCTCACCAATTCTTTTTAAGCGCTCTGTTGATATGAGACCACAAATAATGACGTGAATGCCGGCTTTAATGTAGTCGCGAATAACTGGGAGTAGACCAGAGTACCAATGGCCTTCATCAATGCCGATGACGTCGTAATCAGCTATCTCGGAAGAACTCGGAAGGTTGGTGATTAACTTCGCAGGTAAACTGTCTGATCCGACAACAATGGTCTGACGATGTGTGGAGAACGCGTGGTCAGTTCGCCTAGTGTCACCTGTGTTGTTCATGTAAAGGACTTTGAGCCCTGACTTACTTGACGTGAGTAACCTACGGAGAGTCTCTGTCGTTTTTCCTGCGAACATGGGACCAATCACGATTTCCAGTTTACCAACTTTTCTCATGGTTACTATACCCTCAGAGAAATATTTTTTATTGTGGTGGAAACCGTCGTTCCATGTTGAATATCCGCTGGAGCTCTAAGTTTTTAAGATGGGACCTCGAGCTCTCGTGTCTCAAGCGATGCAGTGGGTCGTTGGTGACCAAACCGCATGGGTGACAGGTGTACACGTTTTCATCTCTCGCAAAGTGTCTGTGGGCGGGCGAGAGTACGTGGTCCCTGATATCATCCGCACCCAGTATCTCATTACACCCCACCTTGCAAACGTGAACGTCGCGGTTCGCGGCGAGATCTAGCCACGCTTTGGCTTTGGTTGGGCATGGTTTCCATATAAAGGTCGCTAAGAACACTTGGAGGAAGTTACCGAGTAACGTACCGTTGGACCCACTAGGGTTGTTCAAGTAGACATCACTTGCTAACATAAGGTACTTGAATGATGAGTAACACCACACAGGGATTATGCTAGCTAATCTATCAGCAATCTCCTTGGCTCTATCTTCTCGAAGATCGATCCAAGTGTCGTGAAGATGCCTCGCACAGTCGACCTGGGGGATAGGAGTAGTATAGAAAGTGGGGCTACCAGCGCATTTTTCCATTTTTTCATGCTTCGCAATCAAAATGGAAAAAGTTCGCTGTTAACCCCACTTTCGAGACTACTAAAACGATACGAAATAAAATTCGTTAAGTAAATTAAACTCGGGAACCGTCACGCGTTTCCAGGAATAGTTTTTCAAGCACTAGCGCGTAGAAGCTGCAACTCTCTTTTACAACTGGCCATCCTTTTCCCAAGTACAGAATGTTTAAACTCCTCGTCTATTTCCTTACGCTCTAAGCGATTCTTAGCGAATAGTTGTCGTTTGAGCTTTCTAATCTGATAGGTGAATAACAAATATTTTTCGTGTCTCGCTATCTTTTCCTCTACTGATTCCAAACGTTCTACGCTACTCTCCATGGCTCCAGTGCTCATTACTGTGTATGAGCGCTGGAGCCCTGGAGAGTAGTGTAGAACACGGCTATACCAGGACGGTTTCCCAAAAGACAATGTATCCGGAAAAAGTGACACAGCTGTGTCGCTTGTCACACATTCCGTCTTGAAGAACATAGTAGTGTGATACATCGTCTTAGACTCGCTTCCGCTAACATTGTAATTAGATAGCACTGTCTCCTTCATTCGGGGGTTCCCCCTCGGGGATTTCCCCTCTAGACATATGGCTAAATACGTGTTTACTAGTTGTTAGTCCACCCGATAACAACCCTAAACAAGGGAGGTAGGGGGATACGTATGATATGAACTTCTCTACATCTCTTTTAAGTAGTTGATCAGTGATCAACTCTTTTTCTAGCTTTTCAGGTGATTCAATAGCGTTGAACCCTCCTAACGCGTGAGCGAACTTGCTTATTAAAAGGTCACAGAGAAACACGTTCGCTTTCTCCATTCTTTTTACCTCCCATTCTTCGTAGATCTTGTTGATGACTTTATCTGAAGCCTTTTTGAGATAAGTGGTGGATTTATCTATCTCACCATCCTCTGAGAGTCTTCTCAGTTCGTCTCGTTTCTTGTCTACATCAGTTTGTGGAGTGTCGTCGGCTTGTGGTATGTTGGTTTGTGACTCGTCGATCACTTCCTGTTCTGCTTCTCGTATGTCTTCAATTAGTTCATCAATTGTATCAGTATTTTTTGTCTTACGTTTTGGCATGTCCTATACTATACGATGTGTTTTGTTTTTGCGGAATAACTATTTCGTACGAGTACGGGTGTCTTAGAAATATCTCCAATCTTGCGTACTCGTTGTCTTTCAACTGTTTTATTATTTTCTGAATCTCCGCTTTATCAACTCCGTTGAGATAATCGTCTACGATAATTTTCATATCGTTTCTGTTAGGGTTGTAGAATGTTACTAACTTTGAGATGTTTTCGCGATATGGTTTACTAATTGAGGTTAGTTGTTGTGTTATGACTATTGTGGATAGGTTGTAGTGTCTAGCGCTAAAGGCTAGTTTAACTAGTTCGCTTGTTCTGTTTTTAACATCCTGCCCACTAGCACAATCGTCTAATATTATTAGTGAGTTGGTGCCTTTATAAATGTCAGTCACGTATTTAAGAATTACGTCTACCTTGTCCTGCTCACACTGAATAGCTATGAAGTTTGGGTCTCTCAAGTATTTCCACTCTGTGTACGTTTTGTTCCATTCAAATGTTGGACACATAAGAATGATGAAATCGAAGTGATTCATGTAGTCTTTCTCTATCATATCCAAGAGGTGGTACGTTTTACCACAGGCTGTCATACCAACAATTAGCATGTTGAAAGGTGTTTTCATATAGAATACTATATGTTTAGTACTGTATTGATTGTAGATCATTGTTGATGAGGTTTACAAGACCGTCGGATATCACGAATATTCTACACATGACGTTCGCTGCTGTGGCTTCTTTAGTGATTTCCATCAGTATTCCTGACTGGGTGTTCACGATCTTCTTTCCAGTTGCAACCTTATCGTTGTCTTCGATAGACCTAAGGTCAACGACCAAAGCGAAACCGTCTTTGTAAAACTTTTGGACAGTCATATGATCGTAGTCTAGTTGTCCGAATAGTCTTTTCGCTTCTCCCCATAGTCTTGATTTTGGTATTCCTTGACTGTATACCATATTTGGTACGCCTTCTATGGTGAGTTTGACTGACTCTATGTTTGGGTAGACGAAGTCTTCACTATCAGTTCTTGTTTTATTTGTGAAGAGTAGAACGACAGCTTTCATAGATTTTCTCGGCAGGTTAATATTCTCGTTTACGAGTGTGGTTCCTTTATCCCACTCCACAGTCTTCATTAGTGTGACGTGTTCGTATGATAGAGACCTACCGGATGCGTATAGAGACGACACTTCATCAGCAATCTCTTGACTCTCGATAGTTTCGTACTCTAATTCGAGGTTCTCTAACGTATAGCCAGCCACAGCTGATCCAGATTGAGCCACCATGATATCAGACGCTTTAGGGAGTGTGATTATGTACCTGAAATTGTTGTTCATGTTGTATGGTGCATATAGACCATGATCTTCTAGAATCTTGTCGATTTGGATCTTTTGTTTAGTGTCATGGACGGAGAACATCAGACCATCACTAACTTTTTGTGTGTTTCCACTGGCTGCACCACTGTCGTCCTTCGAGATTAACTTTCGAAGGTTCTCGTTTGCTATACCGTATTCGACCATCTGGTCTCGCTCACTGCTAGATTTCCAGAGGTCTTTATACGTACCGATCACGCTCTCACCACTGTTGTCGTACACAGTCTCACCTGCTAGTTTTACCACCAGTCTCTCGAGTAGTAGTCTCGAAAGGTTGTTAAGAAACCATGATTTCGCGTTCGAACTCTTAAAGTCGAATAGAAGATGGAGACTAGAGGGTACCAAACAAGTGTTACCCTTTGTTTTGGGGATGTCGATGTACAACTCTTCCCCTGGATTGGCTTTGTTGGGGTTTAGTGTTACAACGTGACGGGTTCTTGTGCCTTTAATAGAAGATATTCCGCGACGTCTATATCCAGGAAGCAACTCTCTCTCATTAGTGTTCATACTATACTATAACACATGTTTTATTTCCTCTGTTTGTACTGATCGTAGACGAACCAAGCTAGTGCTATCGCTAGGATCCATAAATTAGATGCTAACCAAGATATACCTGCAGCTCCCCACTTTAACGCAGTCGCCACCACGTTTAGCAGTCCAGCTAGTAGAGGACCAGCCTTTGTGGCTAGATTAGTTATAGCTTTTCCTAATTTTCCAAGTGCTTGACCACCTTTGAAGACTACGCTTCTAGCGGATATTATAATCGTGGTGATAAAAGAGGCTATGGTTATTCCTAAAGCCGAGGCACCCAACCAATTTTCCTTAAACCACTCCTTTATTTTTTGTAACCGAGTGATGTCCTCTTCCTGTTGTTCTCTAACCTTCTCACGTTCCAATTGTCCTAAGGTTCTGTCCTTAGCTCTCTTGAGACTTGTTAATCGTTTGATCAACTCGGACTCCTCTGTGGAATTGGCCTCTACTGTATTAAGAAGGTCTCTAGTCTCATTAATAGCGTCCTGAAAATAGTCGGCTTGTGTTTCTAGAAATATTGGTCTAGTGTTTGGATCGATTGTATCACTTGGATTTAGGACACCTCGTAGATCACGATTCTCTTCTTCTGTTAACCCAAATACGTTTTCGTAGTTCACTTCTGTTTCAATTACTGGGAAGTCTTCACTCGAAACTGTGGTGTCTCCTGTAACGTTAGTTGTGGTGTTTCCTGTAACGTTAGTTGAGGTGCTAGGGATTTGTTCAACTAACTGCTTGAACTGCTCAATCGCAATTTTACTTCTACTGTCTTTGCTGTAGATCAAACCATTTTTTCCAGGTTTTAGAATTAGTTTAGGTTTCAAATACTCACCGTCTTCGTTTATCGGTTTGAAAAGAATAGAACCTGAGGTTGTCACGTATGACCTATTAACTACATTCCTTGACATATCATCATTACTGAGTCTTTTGTTATACAATTTACGTATTTTTCTATCTATTAGATTGGTTCTTTCTATACCATTTACTATTAACTTTTTATTGTCTTCTTTTAGTTCTTTCAGTCTTCTTTCAATTTCGTTCGCCTCTTCAAAAGCCAAATTGAAGCTCTCGTCGTGGACGTCACCATATGTTACCGGATCATCAAACACTACTGCTGGGGCATTAGTGGTGGTTCCTTTACTAGTTATTAACACTGTTCCGTCGTCATTGTCTACGAACGACGTCTCCGCATGTCTGATTCTGTCTTGCACTCTGAGATCTATAACTCTAGTCTCTATCTCTTGTTTCACCCTGGTGATTCTGCTATGTATGTCACTAAGTTCTTGTGTTGCCCCATATTCCTCGACTACATCATTGAGTCGGTTAAGTTCGCTTTTTAACTGTTCTTCCGTATACTTCTCAAAATCGTTACGATCTTGCATTTCGATTTCATCGAACCCTCCTTCAGCCATTATATACTACTCAATGTTTTGAATATCAATCTCTGGTATCCATGAGTTGTGTTTGCTATCATAACCAAGCCACTTAACTAAAACCATCTGTTTACCCTTGACCTTCTTTCTCTTCACTATCTTCTCAACTTTGTATACATCGTCTTTTTTATCAACAGCTGACAACTCTTCCTCATAAAACTTACCGGTGATGAGTTCCCCCTCGTGGTCCTCTATCTCGTACACGGTAGGGTCACCACGTATGACCTTTGACACTTTAAATAGCTCCTCGGTGAAGTTAGCCTCGTACCCCTTCGCGAATATGCTTTTGTACTTTGATATCCTGACAGTCTCACCTACTTTGAATTTTGGTAGTGGGTAGTCACCGAAATGGTGTCCAAACAATGTCGTCCATACTTCGTTTTCGTTTTTCTTACTAACGTCTTTAGGTTTCATTAGAATAGTACTGTGTTTGGTATTGTTGTAATTCTCAACGAGCTGGTCTAAAATGTCTATCCACTTGTACGTTCCTTTACTGTAGAAGTACTTCCACATAGACGTCTTGAGTGTTCTGTTAAATCGTTCCACGACTGCTGCCTTTTTATCAGAGTTCGTGCTGAAGTACTTCACGTTGTGTTTATCCAACAGATCCTTCACACCAACGTTGTAGAATTCCTTACCGTCGTCAAACTGAACCAGCTTTGGATACTCACCAAATCTAACCTTAGCCTTCTCCAGTAACTTTGCGACAGCCTTAGTCATGTTTTCTGTGTCTTTCCTGTAGACAGGTATGGTAAAGGCATACCTACTAAGGATCTCAGTGGCTGTTAGTATCCAGTAGTACCCGTTGTTCTTGTGCTTGTACTTACCCATATCGACCAAGTCCATCTGTATCTGCTCACCCATATAGTCAACAAACGTTTGTCTAAACTTGTGTTTCTTAACAACTGGTTTGTACCTGGTGTATGTGTCTTGAGATTTTAACCAGTCCTTTATCTTTGTCCTACTAACGTTTAGTCCATCTTCTTGTGCCTTTTGGTATAGCCTCTCAGCGGACTGGTAACCAGTTGACGGATTATAGTAAATACCTCTTAGTTCTTGCTCTATGTCCATATACACTACGTGATGTGTAAATCTAGCAGCACCTCGCCAACGCTAATACTGTTGTCATCCTGATCTGTTATCTTGAACTCTAGTTGGTTGATGACTCCTTTGTTTATTAGGATTTTCGACCCAACACCAAAATGTTGTACAGAACTTTTAAGTGTCTGCGTGCTAGTTATTGGCAGTACTGCGATACAATCACTTTTGTTACCATTGACTATGTTCTTAGATCTGTCCACAATATTAGATGTTACTTGTACGTATTTCAGTCCTATGTTAACGTTCACAACGTTGGGACTGGTTTTTGTGGTGGCTATTGTAGTGTTTTCGTCAAACCCTAAAAGTTGTCCAAATTTAAACAGTTCTATTTGTTGATCAGTTGTTATCGTACACGTCGAGTCATATCTGTTAGCCACTAGCTTCACGTCTCCTAACTCTTCCAAGTCGTCGGCGATCATTTTGAAGGTGTGGTACCCAGGACTAAAAACGTGGTCACTACTGTTGTAAGTTATCTTGTTGTTAGCTGTGGTTACGTTAACGTAGTCCCAAAAGATGGTTGCCTCCTTCACTAGTAAGTGAGGGTCTAAGTTAGTTGCTAGAATTGACTCTGGTAGGTCTACAGTTTTCGTTGAACCACTAATCAATACTACCACTCTCATATAACGTACGGTATGTTATGATGGATGCGTTCAAAAGAAAGTATCCTTATGCTGACAAGAATAGGTTTTTTCTTGACGTTGACGACAATATGCATATGCATATATTCTTCGTGACGAAAACTAATATTGGTGACGTCTCGGTAGATTCAAGTAGGTTTAAGAGTAACCTGGAGTACACTAAGTATCTAACGATAAACAAACCAATGATAGTTAACCAAAAAGAGATAGCTAACGCCGTACGCGTGGCTAAGCTGAATCTAGTCAAAAAGTACCCTCAAATCACTTTGGGTAAGTTTGAGTTTGATCCAACTGTCTCACAAGACGGTGAGGTTAATGGCGTTGACATATATTTTAGAAACAACGACATCATAAGCACGAACATAACTAGTGATACCTTCAAAAACGACAAGAGTATGTGGATTTGGTTACACAACAACAAGTCTCCAAAAGGTCACGACGACAAGTTTCCAGAAATATGGCTATCTGGTGGAACTATCCAACCATTATCAAAAGGTCGCAAGAACCACTGGGGACTTTGGGATGGCTATCCAACGGAAAACGTGTTGAACTACCCAGTGAATAACTTTAGAGTATTCGTTAATCAAAAGAATTACTTTTTCTCAAAGCTACCAATATTACAAATCACCACGTCAAAGACAAAGTCAAAGTGGGACGACAACGAGAGCTACTATAGGGTTGTGTTTGCAACATATTGCGCAAGTTTCTGTTGTGGAGTGTCGTTACAACACTTGTCACCCTCGCAAGAAGTCCACCCTGTTATCACAAGTGTGATGAGGTTTCATCTGTACTTTACTGTTAGAAGACTTCTCAGAAGGATGGAAGGTGGTGAGAGTATGAGATCTATAAGTAGAGAGTTTGACGCTGGAGAATTGTATGGTAAGACAGACAAGATTCCTAGAAAACATTACTACCAAGGTAAGGTTCTTGCTGATGGTACAACAGGTGAGGAGAGAGTCTTCACGATTAACGACGTTAAGAACGACTACAAACGATACGTTCCTCTGGTGTCGAATGGTTTTACCAACATTGGGCGACAATATCTAAATCAGTCCATAGAAGCCTTTGTTTACTCCACACTTGGTGCACAAGCGAGGACACGTGTGTCAGTCGTTGGTGGTTCCGCAGGTAGTCTAGAGACTCAGCAAGAGTTCCGCAAGTTGGTGGAGGACAGCGTCATAAACTATGACGTGTCAACGTGGATTCTCAACATGAACAAGTCGATTAGAGACACTAACGTTGTCCAAAATCTTGCGCTGTCACCGTCTACGTGGCTCATGCCAAGTAATGTGGTAATCCTCAAGAACAAAATAGCTGGGTACAACAACCTGTTGAAGACTGCCACGCAGAGTATGAAGTTTGGAGTAAACAGTGGGTTAAACTACACGGAAACGACAGAGGTTAAGAAAGTACACCAAGAAGGTGGAGAGCACCTGGAGACACTTGATAAAACAAAGGTGACGAATCGTCTGACACCAAACGTGACACATCAGGAAGAGCACCTGGAGACACTTGATAAACCAAAGGTGACACACCGTCTGGAGGCATCAAAGGCGACACCAGGTGACAACACGATAGAGTTGGGGCTAATTCTAGTGGTTTCGGCTGTGTCTGGCTATATTTAGTGAGTAAATATGTGTTATAACATAATGAGTCTAAGTTATGGATTTGAGGACAGAGACTACGAGAGCGACAAAATACTAAGAAGAGCGAAGAGACATCTAGACAGTGACCCTAAGTTAAGTGTGAGCGGTGGGAGGATGTCTGGAGACATAGATATGGCGTTCAGGGCACTCAAAAACATAGCAGATCCAGAAGATGATTTGGATGCTGTCAGTAAAAAAGTGTTGGAGTCCGTATACTTATCACAATACTTTAGAACGCAGTCCTACAACGTTATATTTGACTTTAACGT
This sequence comes from Chrysogorgia sp. JL179-B06, assembly GCA_035772405.1. Classification (NCBI taxonomy): domain Eukaryota; kingdom Metazoa; phylum Cnidaria; class Anthozoa; order Scleralcyonacea; family Chrysogorgiidae; genus Chrysogorgia; species Chrysogorgia sp. JL179-B06. The sequence continues at coordinate 1,251,619 of JAYKKM010000475.1, read as the reverse complement.
CACAAAGCACGCTGTGAGTATGGTGGAATACCATAGTGGAACAAATAAAGTGAAAACCATTAGAGATAAAACAAACATGTTAGTGCAATACGACCCAACGTATGGTCCTATTATTGGTGTTAACAATGGTCAGCTTCCTAGCTATCCCCCGAACTAACTCCAATTCCGTTTGAAGCTGGAGTACATTTTAACTGTCCACGTATGCAATACTGTGACATATCCGTTTTTGTGGTAGCGAGGTTAGCCATGAGGGTAACTACGAGAGATTGGTAGGCGATTATCTCAAACGATGATGGGTCGTGGGACAAATACATAGGATACAAAGGAGTCGATAAATTATCGTATGGTGGTGGAGCTCCAGCAAAGGAGTACACGTGTACAATCCCAAATAACATCGACACCACCAAGAGACATATGATATCAATACATTGGCGGATGGGTAACTCCTACGTTAAGGTGAACAACATAAGATCAACAGACTCAGACTTCACAGCTAATTACGAAGAGATAGGATCTCCTTACGTAACGATCTTTGGAGTTCATCGACCAAGAATACTACTCGCACCCTACAAGTACCCGTCTATGATAGAGTTCTACGGTGTGAAGATTGTCTCTGGTTACATGACGAGCCGAGACATAATATTAGTTGGTAGAGATATGATGAAGGAATATGGGGTAAGTTAATGAGGAAGAAGTCAGTTGTTGTTTTCAACCACATATCAAAGGATATGTCAGAGGAAGAGGTGCTAGAGCTCAAACGTTTGTACGCGTACTACCACAAACTAGAAGCCTGTTACAAATGGAAATACAAGAGGTTGAAGAAAGTTAAACTATCGTTAAACATGACTAGCATAGGGTTAACGACAGTAGGGATTATAGCTGGATCGATAACCGTTAACCCTCTAATCATTGCTTGTATTAGTGGTCCTGGTGTGATCATCCAAGGCTACTTGGCTAAATCCAACCTGACGAATAGAGTGGAACATTGTAAGTTCGCACACACTAGCTATAAAAAGATACTGACACAACTAAGATCGTATCTTAGAGGTCTTCCTTACAACGAGTCAATGTTCCTCTCAGACGTTAAAGTGTTGGACGATATTGTGACTGACTTATGCCCACCAATCAACGGAATGGTGAAAAGGTACAATAAAGTATATGACGAGACCGACGTTCCAAAATAGGGTAAGACACAGGGGGTGACTCACCCCACACGGCCACACACGGTCGGTCTACATGTCAGAACCAGGAGTGTGTTCCACATGAAAGATGACAAAAACTCAGGTCCCAAAATGGGACCTTGGTCAGAGTCACTTATAATATTACACACGGTATATTATATATGACGAGCCTTGTCAGAAATTTCAGTTTTGAGAACAACTCAGTCACGACTATTAAAGATGGAGACAATATTTGGTTCTATGGAAAAGAAGTCGCTAAGGCACTAGGGTATAAAAACGCGAGTTGGGCTATCAGTGCACACGTTGACGACATATATAAGGTCAAACGAGAGGTGTTTGAAGGGGTGCGCGAATCACGCACCCCTTTAAACTTGCAACCAAACACGATACTCATATCGGAGCCAGGAGTTTACGCTCTAGTCTTCTCATCGAAACTCGAGTCAGCCAAGAAGTTTCAAAACTGGGTGTTCTCAGAAGTCCTACCATCTATTAGAAAGACAGGTGTTTACACGCAACATAACCAGTTATCAATCATGAATGAGACAGATTTACACTACGACATTGTGAAGTACATTAGAGAGTACCACCCAACAATAGTCATCCCAGGGTTGGGAGAGTACCAAGACACATCTACTAAAAGAATAGATGGATGGAAGAAGGGTTACAGTGGTGGACAACCAGATTTGATAGTTCCACAACTACACAAGAGATACAATGGTTTTGCTATAGAGTTCAAAACACCGAAAGGTAATGGGGTTATTAGGAATAACCAGGTGAGGATATTAAGGAGACTAAGATCACAAGGGTACAACACGTTACTATCCTCAGACCAACATGAGATAATACATTTCATAGAAACATATATGAGAGACTCCAGAGTTCTATGTGAGTACTGCAACAGGAGATTTAAGAGTGAAACCACACTGTCTAATCACCAAAGATACTTTCATCGAATACTCTATCTGTGAGATAATCTGTGAGATGACTGTGAGGTCATCTGTAACAAGACACCACATATAGTATAGATGACTGACAGTGAGTCCGTACCTATTATAACGTCGACAACAAGGACCAAAGACCCTAAGAGAGTAGAGGCAGGCAAACGCTTGGCTGCCATATCTAAAGCAGCTAAAGAGAGGAAGATGAGAGAGAGAGTGATAAGTGAGGACGATAGTTTTAACTATGGATACATCATAGGCACTATAGGAGTGGTAATAGCCGCTGGTTCACTGTATTACACGATTAGTCAAGACAAACAAGTAGTGACCGAAGAGCCTAAGACCGTCGTTATAAAACCACCACGCAAACTCGACAGCTTCGATTAAAACATATCGTATAATATATGGCATCAATAGACAGAAAAGAACTGATGAACGAGCTATACGACGCAGCCCTCGTGACTGCTGGAGCCGTAGCTGTGTCTATGGCATCAAAGAAAGTACTAAAAGAACCGTTAGGCACCCCTGAATCAGTGAAGGGCACCCTCAAGCTAGCGACTGCTGTAGGTGTCTCAACGCTACTCATTAAGTGGGCACAGAGTAAGAAATACTTACCTATTGACCCGTTCTCAAAATAATCTAACGTAATACATAATGGCTAGCTTGGTAGCAGGTGGGTTGTTCAACGCTATAGCATTCGCAGGAGCTGGATTTCTATTCAGTAAGCTAAACCATACCGGCTACGAGGTAGAGATAAAGAGACACAACAAAGCGTTGGAGAGTCTTGCAAGAGCGAAAGAAAAGTTCTACGAGAACGAGATTCGTCAGAGAGACAAAATTCAGGAGTTAAGACAACAACTGTCAGATGCTAACGCAGACATAAACGACACGAACCACGCTCTGGACCAACTAAGACAAGTACTGACTGTACAGTATGATGGAAAGACGTTTAGTAAAGAGCCTGAGTTGTCAGACTATTACAAACCTTCAGATGAGATGAAAGAATATCAAACGGTATTCGTTGGAGTTGTTGGGTTACCCATCGGTTACTTAATATATAGAGTAGTATAATGAGCACTACTTTGAAGGAGATAGCTATGGAATTTAATAAAAAGCGTGACTCGACAGAGACACTACAAACTCGTCAGATAGAAACGTTGGAACAACTACTATCAGACGCTCTAAAACAGGTCGCAACAATAAAATGTGAGTGGGAGACACTCAACCACAAAGTTACTACACTATAGTCTAAAGGTATATATAGTATAGTAACTTAGATGGTTGACGAACGTACAATGAGAATGTTCTACGCTGGGTATACATTGGATGAGATTGCATCAAAAAAGTGGAGTGGTACTACACTAGGGTACACATTGGACGAGATCAAGAATGGAATTAAGGACGCAAGACCAAAAAAGTGGTACGACACCACATACTGTTACGAGTGTAGTAACCACAGAACCCTAATCGAAGATGGTGTGTTTAGTTGTAACAAGTGTGGAGAGACTACCTACGGACGTGTGAGGAACTTCGTACCTAATATTTGGATGTACAAGAAATCGGCTCATAGTTACAGTAAGTGGTTAGGGAGAATGTTGACTAGTAAAAGACTAGTTAACGAGAGTGACATACCAACAGTGGTCAGTGATTTTATAGAGATAATATGGTCTCTTAAAAGAAACAAACTGATTGTCAAGAACGTATCGAAATATATTTTCTATGTCGTAAGAATATGCTCTAGAAGAGATATAGAGTTGAGAGGTAGTCTTAACGACCTCAAACCTGGTAAGGTCAAGGCACGATTCGAGCGCAACCTGTATAGCGTAGTATACAAGGATCTAGGTTGGGATGGGAGAGGAGATCCATACTACAACGAGTGGGTAAATAAAATATATGGTAATATATAATGGGGAGACCAAGAATTTACGAAACCAAAGAAGAAGCTTTAATAGCAGCCAGAGCGCAAACCAAAGAGTGGATGAGAACTCATAAGTGGGTGTGTGAGACATGCGACCAGTCATACCACGTGACCTCTAAATATAAACACATCAAGACTAGAAAACATTTGAGAAACCTAAGCAGCTAGTTCCGAACTATTTTGTGATGTCCATACGCATAGCTAGATACACCGTCTGGTCGTATGAATCGCTTGTCATCAAAGCAGCTCAATGATATCTTATTTATTTCATAGCTTCCTAGTCGGTGGCTCTTGCTTCGAATAGTTTTAATTATGTGAGACATTTGCTCACCATTTGCCAGGACACTTTTATAGTTGTCATGTCTTATGTTATTTCTCACAACGCTCTTCTTAACACCTTTAGCAGTCTTCCCACCTTTTCCATCCTCTTTCACGTAACTATACATTTTTGACCTTAAACCAACATACTCAACGACAGGGACTCCAAACGTCTCGTCCTTCATTTTACCAATGACCTTCTTGTTAGTTGAGTCGAAGTAGGGAGATGACTTGTCATATCCACTAAAGTCGAACACTTCTTTGTTAGCGTACATGTCTTTGTACACATTCTCCGTCTCGATCTCGTACATTAGGCTATCTGTGTCTGTGAATAGTAGTTTGGCTTTGTTGCCATACTTCTTTTTAATGTTATTGTAGTGGAAGTCATATACCAATGTCTTCGACAGGTCTAGAATACACATACCCACATATGCTGGTCTATTTAGAGTTAGTGTCTCTTTGATCTTGTGAACTGCTACCAAGTTATTGTCAAATATCTTACTGCTCACAAAGGTTGGTTTTGACGTTAGTTTCTTCAGTTTTTTCTTGTCTGTTACCAACTCCACATTCACACGCTTTCGTAGATTCTCCATAGTCTTTCCAAATACACTATTGTTCATAAGTTTGAAAAAGTCTTTCTCAAAGTCATTCTTTGCTTTGGTTCTCTTGTCCGTGTTAAAGTCAATATATTGCTTAAGCCATGGTGACTGATCGAATTGAAGTACTCTATGTACCTTCTTAACATTCATTCCCAAACTCATATATAATTGTAGGTTTCTATAATGAACTACGTACTTAGTCTTGTCGTTTAGGTTAGGTACAAGTTTTGCAACCTCTCCTACAGATATCTTAAACTTATCTTGGATTGTCTTACAATAGTTTGACAACATATCACTACTCACTTTCATCCTCTCAGGAGCTAAAGGATAGTCGTTATGTATATCATGCAAACCCTCTGGATACTCTAAATCAACCTCAAGTATCAACCCTTTGTCTGATTCGTTGTTATACTTGTCTAGGTCATTCACGTCAAAACCCTCGACCCACTCAAACCCACCAGTCGGTAGATACTGAGACATAGCCCAACCATAAAGGTTATTAGCATCTAGATATAATATGTATTTCGATGACTCGCTACTATCGTAGTCCTTCATATATTTGTTATTGGCCTTACCATATCTATGTGTAATACAAGAGACACCACCTCGCATTCCTTTCTCAATAAACTGAAACATATCAATGTTAGTCATTAACGTTAGTTCCACTCCCGTCATCTTTAGAGCAGCGTCCCACGATAGTCCAGGTGACGTGAAGTAATGACAAGGATCTAGTTGATAGTACTGCTTACACGTCCTTCTGAAGTTCTCGAACACGTCAGCCAGTAGTAATACATCAGACTTTAGGTATAGGTCGTGGTACCCACCCATACTCTCCACACCCATTGTCTCCCACACTTCTTGAGCGTGCTCATAGTCTGTGTCTGACACATGCTCATCGTTTAGGATGCTGTAGAAACTCTCCTTTGGTGGTAACTCAAGTTCGTTAAACTTGTCGAAACTATCCATATAGTCATATGGGTACACACCTTTTCGTGACACCAACTCTAACTCCTTACCTTGAAACAGTTCAGACGTGTACTTGAGACAGTCCTTTGGTAGGTTGTTCACTAGGTCGGCTAGACTAGAGCTCATGAATTGAAAACTATCTAGAAACACTAGATGTTTACCTAACATGAATGCCATATATTTCTCCATATTATTTGGTATGACATTGATTTTCAGACCTATCTTACCTATCTCTTGCATTATGAAGTGGCTGTCGTACCCTCTTAGATTATGAAATATGACAGGTATCTTATCAGTCAGTCTATAGTTCCTATTACATAACTGATGTGCTGAACCTCTATATTTACCAGTGACATGACAATGATCTCTAACTCTCACGTCTTTACGCCTATACTCCCCACCACAAATATGACACTTAGTCGCTTCCTTGAAGTTAACCTTATCATCCGTGGTCATCACCATGTCCTTATTAAAATGTTCCTTTCTAACTTTCTTGCAGTATTTAACCTCCTCTAACATCTTTTTCATGAACTTCTTAACTGCTTTCTGACCTCGAAACATCTCTACTGGTTTACTATATTTATCATCGTAACAGCACACTACTTTGTATCCATACCCACAGTCCGTGTGTCTTTGGTACTCGCTAGTGTACGATCCTGTGAGTGGTGTAACGTTGTCGACCTTCTCTGTGATAGCCTCGAAGTCTGCGTATATTACAAACGGTACTTCTAATTGTTTGTGGTAATTTACGTACTCAAGAATGCTATCTTCTTCGACTGGCATCTTGATCGCTTGCTTACCATTTACCACCATACAAACCTCCTTGTGATTCTCTAGAATCTCATTGGTAGTAAAACACTGAAGACAGTACCTACAGAAATTCTTGCGACATTTATGATTAGACTGACCGCACATAAACCTACCAAAGTCTTTGATGTACACGTAGTGTCGTTTAGCATCATTCGTTATTAGCAGCAGGTCCATATGATCCTCACACTTCTCCTCAGAAACGTAGATAGGGAATGGCTGCTTGTCCTCATACCCAAACACGCTGATGCTAATATCATTCTGCCTCTCTATCTTTTTGTACTGTTTCGTATCCACTGGAAATCTCACTCCTTCATAATTGACAGAACCTACGTTCTTCTTGTGCTTCGACACTCTTTGCGGATCCTTTCCCACAGGACATTTGTGTAACACGTGACACCACATGAAACACTTGTCATCTTCATTCTTTATATTAATCAAACCTTTCGACGCGTTCCTCAACTCCTCTGGTAGCTCAATATAACTCGATCCTTTAAGAGGTTTATACACTACCACATTAATATAGTGATCACTAACACTGTCCACAACCCACCCAGACCCTTCTGACAACCACACAGCTATACGATTTACTATCTCCTCACTAGCTTGTCTTGTAGTCCCACTAATATCAACACTACTAGTCACTGTCTTGACTACACTGTTGAAGAAGGCTGTTTTAAACACAGACTCTCCGTTACCAATTTGTTTCTCTAGAGTCACTTTCAGTGTCTCGGAAAACTTTAAACCTTTCAGTCTCTCTAACTCTTTCTGTAAAGCCAAGCCCACTACTTCTCTAGTCTTGACTAGTTGTTTTAGTGGATCCTTATTGTCGATCACCTTAACACTATACGACTTGGTGTACCCTTTGAGAGCAACTTTCCTTTGTACTACAGTAGGACGTTTCATCTTAGCAATAAGGTTAGTGATTCTTTCATACTCTCTGTCTGAGACCTCCTGACTTAATCGTGACCTCTTAACATATCGTCTAAGATCGCGTCTAGCCTCTCGAATCTTTCTGACCTCCCTAACTCTGGTGACTCTATTAATAACATTCTCTCTAGACACCCTTCTAATAAGGTCCATCCACTTATACCCTAATGCTTTAGCGTCAGCGAGATAGCCAGACATCCTCTTTAGAAAGCTCATCTTAACATTCGGTATAACTAAGTTACCAAAACCTATAGCAGGACCACGTGCACCACTACGAGCGACATTACCATCCACAATAGGGTTACGTTTACTCTCAGACATTTTCACACGAGTCGTTTTATTATTTAATATAGCTAAGTCCTTAGACCTTTTCATGCGAGTCGTTTTATTATTTAATATAGTCAAGTCCTTAGCCCCTTCTGAACCATGAACCCCGCTCAACTCATGACCTAAAATAAAGTCCATATCAGGATCACGTGTAATATCACTTGACATATTCTTGTTACGAGCAACATCCTCACCCACAGCGGCCCCACGTCTAGACACCTCACTCTGTAGCCTACTAGCTGAGACACGTCTCTGACTCCCCAAACCATGCGACACATCGTCTATTAGTAGTCTCGAAAGTGGGGCTAACGGCGAACTTTTTCCATTTGAATGTCTCAACTTCTCTGGAGAACCAAGCACTTTTTCCGTTTTTGGGTTCCACATATTTGCTCGAAAATTATATGTGGAATCCAAAAACGAAAAAGTGCTGCGTTCTCCAGAGAAAAAAGTTGAGACATGAAAAATGGAAAAATGCGCCGGTAGCCCCACTTTCTATACTACTGATAGGCTGTTTTATTAACACCTCTTCACGTCTGAGGTCGAGCAGATTGTATATTGAAAAGTACTCGTTTAAGACGTTGGGCCCATTGTCGACTCGTGGGGTAGACACACTGACAAAGGCCGTTCTCAGCAAGCGGTCAATAACTTCTTCGCTAACCTCTCGGTCTTGAGTCATTATGTTATACTCCCAGAAAAAATCCTAATTTTTAGCGCGTTTGGTCTGGAACTGTGAGTCACCTGTGAGGTCAACTGTGAGACACCTGTGAGGTCAACTGTGAGTAAGATAACACGTGATAGTGTATTAGATGGTTGAAGACTCACAGACGGCTGTCGACGCTAAGATCACGGCTGATGTGAAAAGTGTTAGGGTGAAGGACCCAAAGCGCGTCGCCGCTGGTAAAAAGTTGGCTGAGATATCGAAAGCTGCGAAAGAAAAAAAAATGCGTGAAATGATAGTCAACGAAGAGCAGGGTGGTGAGTGGAGCTATGGTTACATTGTTGGAACACTTGGTGTTATCATTGCCGCTGCCTCGTTATGGTACACAATTAGCGGTGAAAAAGAGACACAATTAGAACCTGTGAGCACTGTGGTTAGCACGTCAGAAAATCGTAGAACTTGTCGTCCAGCGTTAGACACATTTGATTCTTGAACAAAACACACGACAATGTATATGACTGCGATCGATCGAAAAGAACTTATGAACGAACTGTACGACGCGCTACTTGTCACGACTGGTGCTGTGGTAGTGAGTATGATTTCGAAAAAGGCTTTGGGGGAACCATTGGGAACACCAGAGACAGTGAAAGGCACAGTTAAACTTGCCGCAGCTGTTGGCGCAGGAACGCTGTTAGTAAAATGGATGCAATCGAAAAAGTGGATACCGACAGACCCATTCAAATCAACGTAAGTTAATGGTGAGTGTCGTGGCTGGAGGGATATTTAATGCAGTAGCTTTTGCAGGCGCTGGCTTTATGTTTTCAAAGTTTAACCACTCAGGCTACGAAGCTGAGATGAAAAGACACAACCATGCGTTGGAACAGTTAGCCAGTGCGAAAGAAGTGTGGTATGAGAATGAGGTCGCTAAGAAAGATAAGATCCAGCGTTTACGACAACGGCTCTCTGATGCTAATGCTGACATCAATGACACAAACCACGCGTTGGAAGAACTTATAGAAGCGTAATGACCATACAGTACAGCGGACGAGTGTTCACTGACCTCCCGAAGATTGCGGATTACTACCAACCGAGTGCGGAAATGAAGGAATATCAATTATTGTTTGTTGGCGCGCTAGGTTTGGGTAGTGGAATAGCGGTATGGGTACTAGTTCGGTGAAAAAAAAAATGTTGGAGTAGTATAAGTGATGGACAAACTTATGAGGCAGATGAGTTATGGCTTAACAATTGACGAGATTGTGAGTGAGACGCAAACTGAGTGTGGAGACACCTTCAGAATTTACTACTGCTCGGATTGTGACGTTGTGAAAAACGTAAGTGACTGCGGTGGGTACGCGTGTCCAAAGTGTGGCGACATCGAATGGGGCTACATTCAGAGTTATGGTGACATGAGACTCACACGACTAAAAAGCGTTCACAAACGGTCTTGGTGGATGGGGAGGAGACTGCGGAACGTTGTGAAGGGTGAGCACCTTGAGTTGATAAAAGAGGACTTCCTGAAAGTTGTCAATGTGCTGCACTCATGCGATTTGATAAAGGGTAGAAATGTTAGCAGATACGGATACTACATTATTAGGTTGTGTCATAGAAGACAACTCGAGACACTCAAGAAGGTGCTTGACCTCAAAGACGGAAAGGTGAAAGACTTGTTTGACAACAATTTGTTTGGGGTGGTGTACCCAAAGCTGGGGTGGTGTGAAAGTGGCGATCATTATTACAACGAGTGGCTTAGGAAAAAAAAATAAGCGTAGTGTATATAGAAGCCAATGAGTCGGACTGTGAAAAACCCACTGACAAAAAGACGGGCGCATAAGACGAGTGCAGCCGTTGTCAATTCACTAACAGACGAAGCGACCAACGTTCACAGCTTCTTTAGAGATCAAGAGGGACAACCTGTAGTCGAAGACCTCGCACCGCCAACGCATCTGTTGGATCGAGCACTGAGAGGGTTCACAAGGTCCTATGGAGTCGAAGTGATTGACGACAGAGACATCAATCAGGTAAACGCTAGTAGAAGTGCTGTCACTAACCTTTTGAGACGTGAGCTGGGTGAGACCAACGGAATGAAAGTGGTGGAGACAGTCAAGGTCACTTTTGAGAAAGTTTTAGAGCGTGATAAGACCACGTACAAAACTGCCTACTTTAACAGCGAAACGTTCGTCGTCATTAACGAGCATGACATCGAGGGTGTCGCCAATCGTGGGTCGGAACAGATTTTGACGCGGATAGCTGGGTGGTTATCTGAGGGGTCTGGATGGACTATCGACAAAATAGATGCGCACTACGTCAACGTCGCTATTTACAGACCTTTGCATGGGAGTAGCTACATTGCGTTGCCAAAGGAGCTGCGCAACAGTATGAAGGGTCTGATAAACGTAAATAACGGGGATGACAACGAGTGCTTTAGATGGTGTCACCTTGCACGTAAGTTTCCTGTTGGAAAACACTCTGATAGAACGTCAAAGTACGTCAGACATGTCGGTGAGCTGAACTACAGTACTGCTCAGAAATAACCTAACACTGCGGTTGCGGTTCGGTTGCGGTTCGGTTGGGGTTAGGTTGCGGTTCGGTTGGAGTTAGGTTGGGGTTCGGTTGGGGTTCGGTTGGGGTTAGGTTGCGGTTCGGTTGGGGTTAGGTTGGGGTTCGGTTGCGGTTCGGTTGGGGTTCGGTTGCGGTTCGGTTACGGTTCGGTTTGCGGTTCGGTTTGCGGTCGATACACATTAGCGTGTGTGAAAACGGCTTGGGTTCCGACTATTTCCGACATGGAAAGCGTTTAGTTTAAAATATAGAGAGGGCACCAAAAGCAAAATAGATCTTCATGTTTGGCTTCATTCTTTGTCTGTTTCATGTCCTATTGACAAGAATACACTCGCGCAAGAGATTCGCAGTTGAAAGTGCAACGTTGTGCTTTCGCCGTCCAAAACCTAATTCAAGTAATGTTCGACTTATACTGCACTCGTGGCACCGTTTGCAGCGAATCCTCGTCGAATCTTAATGAATGTGATAGTATTACGAAAATATAATGATTGCGGCAGAGCGTGTGTCCGTTTTAATTCCTAAACCGTTTTCCCCTATCATTATTGTTTATTGCAGTGCGTCAGCCGCGTATAGCATGGCAGAAACTAGAAAGAGCCTATATCTCTGATGAAGCTAGGCCTTCTCTCGAAATTGTTAGACCTATTATTCACGATTTCGGCACTACACCAAACCTTTTAGCATTTTCGATTCCTAACTGATAATTCACGTGTCGAAAAGTGGATTGGCATGAAGTTTCAACCATTTCTGTGTTTACATGAAGCGAATCGAAAATTCGATCGGCTTACAATGCCGGATCGACTCGACTTTTAAAAACAAAAGAAATCGACACTATTTCTTTTGAGGGGATTGAGTGTTCCAATGGGATTGAAATTTCGATACCACGTCATTGAATACTGTATCTGCTAGTGAAAATATTTTAAGTTAATACTAGGAAGTCAAAAAATCATCATTAACAAAATTAGATTTGAACGGTTCGAATGCCTTTGTGCGTCGTAAATCAAAATATCGGTTGACAGGTTTGAATATAATTGACCACAACACGAGGAACGTATGAATATATTGAATAATAATTGTATTCTAGTGCTGTTTCGGGCGAAGTAGTTCACACAGGTGAAGCTTTTTCATGTCTCGTTTACACGGCGACGGAATTTTATAACGAAGTGTCTATTCGTCCGGCAGATATAACAACAATATATAGAGGCGTTCGTTCACAACGCGCGATTTCCGGTCGAGTTTGATAAAAATATAGTTTGGTATACTGGGTTTGCCTTTTCTGCATAGTTTTTGGTTAGGGTTAGTATTTTGGTTAGTATTTTGGTTAGGGTTAGGATTTGGGTTATGATTAGGTTTTATTTTAGAATTATTGTTACGATTACTGACTGCCGGACCTCTAGTTTTTCCCAAATACGAAAACGGATTGTTCATCGTAATCATATTAATGCAATCTGCTGAAACAAAGTAGATGTTACTACCAACGTGTACCGAATACAATTCACTGAAAAAGATCTGCAGCTAAAATGCGTTTGTCAAACTTTAATTCAATTTGCCGTATTGATTTAGACGAATTTCGTAACATGTGACCACGGAAGTGTCAACGCTATTATTGTTGCCAAGTTATATCTATTTTAGTGCGTTGAGTATCACGTTTTCAAACGTGTCTTTCTCCGTTAAAGCTGAGACAAAACGCCAATCTTTTAAGCTTGTTTGCCTTCTGCACGAATAATTGACTCTCGGTCTGATCCGACGAATAGTAGAATTCAAAACATTCACACCGCATTCTTCCATTAGTTTAGTTTTCAATTTGGCATGTAGATGTTAACTCGTCGTTCATGTCATCTTATCGTCGATATATTTGCGTGAAATAATTCGATTCCATGAGTAAATAGACAGTTTTCTCATTTCACCAAACAACGCCGTCGCGTAACTGAAAAGGCAAACATCGGAAATGATCGTATTTCCTATCGTGTGAAACTTGAAGAGCGGTTGCGGTCACGCCAGACTACGACCTAGGTTCGACCGAGGATCGACCGAGGATCGACCTAGGATCGACCTAGGTTCGACCGAAGATCGACCTAGGTTCGACCTAGGTTCGACCGAGGATCGACCTAGGTTCGACCTAGGTTCGACCTAGGTTCGACCGAGGATCGACCTAGGTTCGACCTAGGTTCGACCGCGGTTTTCGTTAGGTTATTTCTGAGCAGTACTGTATGACGGAATTGACTTCCCAGTCACACTCAAAGACTACAACAAGATCGAAAAGGCAAACGATATTAGCATCAACGTTTTTGTGTATGAAAATTTGCAGCCATTCCCTGTGTACGTTTCTAAGGAGACGTATTCTGACCATATGGACCTATTGTTGATAACTAACGACGCGGGCAACAAGCATTATGTGTACATTCGCGATTTTAACAAATTCATGTACCGTCAGACAAAGTATAAGGCGAGAAAGCACTTTTGTAGGTATTGTTTGCAGTGTTTTAGTCGCGAGGACGTGCTTGAACGCCATGTGGAAGTATGTTTGGTCATCAATGGGAAGCAAGCTATTAAAATGCCACAAAAAGGCGCGAAAGTAAAATACGAGAATTTTAGTAGACAACTAAATGTACCATTTGTGGTGTACGCAGACTTCGAGGCTATCACACAGAAGGTGCATGCGGCAACACCATCAAGCGAGTGTAGCTACACAAATGCTTACCAGAGACACGTTGACTGCGGTTATGGGTATAAATTAGTTTGTTGCTACGATAACGAGTACAGTAAGTCAGTAAAAGTGTATCGCGGTGAAAACGCAGTCAACAAGTTCATTGGGGAGATGTTAGAAATTGTTGAATATTGTAAAGAGACATCTGAGAGTCACTTTAACAAAGAGATGACACTAACCGATGTCGATAAGAAGAATTTCGACGAGGCTAAGAGTTGTCATATTTGTAGTGTTGAGTACACTAGCGCTGACGTTAGAGTGAGAGACCACTGTCACGTGTCAGGTAAGTACAGAGGGTCTGCACATCGTCAGTGTAATGTGAACTTTAAGTTGACTGACAAAATCCCTGTGATCTTTCATAACTTGCGCGGCTACGATAGCCATTTCATCATGCAGGAGATTGGTAAGTTTGGTCAAGACATAAATGTGATACCAAACAACATGGAGAAGTACATGGCGTTCATGCTTGGAAAAAACTTGGTATTTTTGGACAGCTTTCAGTTCATGAGTAGTGGTCTAGACAACTTGGTGAGGAACCTACCAAGGGACGCTTTCAAATACACGTCAGAAGTGTTTCGCGACGAGGGGTTGGCACTTATGACAAGAAAGGGGGTCTATCCCTACGATTATATGGACTCCTTTGAAAAATTCGACGAGCGCGAGCTACCCTCCAAAAAAGATTTCTACAACGTTCTGAACGATGAACACATCACGGAAGAAATGCACGAGCGTGCCATCGATGTGTGGGACTACTTCGACGTTGAAAGTATGGGTGAGTATCACGACCTGTATTTGAAAAGCGATGTGCTCTTGCTTGCCGACGTTTTTGAGAACTTTAGAGAGACATGCCATCGCGAGTATAAATTAGACCCGTGTCACTATTTCACGTCGCCTGGATTGGCTTGGGATGCCATGCTAAAGATGACTGGAGTGGAGCTCGAATTATTGTCCGACATTGACATGTTCCAGTTCGTAGAAATGGGTATGCGTGGTGGTGTGAGCTACATATGCAACAGACATGGCGTGGCGAATAATAAGTACATGGAAGGGTATGACAAAGAGCAAGAGTCGAAGTATTTGATGTACCTTGACGCCAACAACTTGTACGGATGGGCAATGAGTCGAAGTCTACCTACGGGCGGCTTCAAGTGGTTGACTGAGAAAGAAATAGAAAAAGTTAATCTGCACGACTATCACAACAATAGTAAAAAAGGTTTACTGCTCGAAGTCGACTTGGAGTACCCAGCCCATTTGCACGACCTACACAACGATTACCCGTTGGCTCCCGAGAAGATGGAGATAACCGTTGACATGTTGTCGGAGTACTGCACGAAAATCAAAAATAAGTTTAACGTGAGTGTTGGTGGTGTAAAGAAGCTGGTGACTAATTTGATGGACAAAAAAAAGTATGTGTGTCACTACGGAAATCTGCAGTTGTACATGGATCTTGGATTAAAAATCAATAAGATTCACAGGGTCCTGCAGTTTGACCAGTCCAAGTGGCTAGGCAAGTACATCGACTTTAACACAGTCAAAAGAACTGCGGCTAAGAACGCTTTTGAGAAGGACTTCTTCAAGTTGATGAACAACAGTGTGTTCGGAAAAACGATGGAAAACTTGAGGAAGCGTGTGGACGTAAGATTAGTGACCACTGCGAA
Source organism: Chrysogorgia sp. JL179-B06 (assembly GCA_035772405.1). Lineage (NCBI taxonomy): Eukaryota > Metazoa > Cnidaria > Anthozoa > Scleralcyonacea > Chrysogorgiidae > Chrysogorgia > Chrysogorgia sp. JL179-B06. The sequence continues at coordinate 1,236,059 of JAYKKM010000475.1, read as the reverse complement.
GAAATTAGAAAAGCTTGTCTCGAAGCCGACGTTCGTGTCTTGCAAAATATTTAGCGAGAACTTAGTCGCTGTCCATAAGGTTAAAGAAACGCTGACACTAAATAGACCTGCATATGTGGGTATGTGCATACTAGACTTGAGTAAAACGCTGATGTACAATTTTCACTACAATTATATTATGAAAAAGTACTCTAGCGACACCTGTAGATTGCACTTCACTGACACTGACAGTCTGTTGTACTCAATCAAAACTGACGACGTTTATTCCGACTTTATGATGGAATGCGAAAAGTTCGACAATAGCGACTACCCTGCAGACAGCCCATTCTTTTTTAGAGAGAATAAGAAAGTTATTGGGAAGATGAAGGACGAGTGCGCTGGAACGCCAATTGTCGAGTTCGTCGGGTTGCGCAGTAAAATGTACAGCTATTTGAAAGAGGGTGGAGGTGGCGGGAAAACCGCTAAAGGTATTAGAAAAAATATAATTAAAAAGGTAATCAGACACGAAGATTACAAAAGTGTGTTACTCGAGCAGAAACAGTTGCGACACACAATGAAGACCATTAGAAGTGTCAAACATCAGCTAGGTAGTTACGAAATTAATAAAGTGTCGCTATCCTGTTTTGATGACAAACGATACCTTTTAGAAAATGGCATTGACTCCTACGCATATGGTCACAAAAACATTGTAGTGAGAGATAACAACACATCCACTGACACATCTTAAACACTGCGACGTAACTCCCATAAGGTTGTTTTCTCACTGACTCGCTAATCGACAAATTCGCTATTGAGAACCCTGACGAACTAAATGATGAGTTGCAAAAAGACCCGTTACTAAAGAAAGACGTTGAGAGCATTGTCGCGGTTGTGACACCATACGTACCCTTCTTGGGCTTGTTGTCGGGAGGAATCACAACGTCGAAATATGTGTACGATCACCATTTTAGAAAAGAGGCGACAAACGCTGAAAATAGTGAACAAACGGACTAATCTATTATTACAGGTGGCAATAATCTAATTTGCATAACAGGTGGCAATTTTATCACGCGTGAGACACTTTTACGAGACAATAAATTTGTAAAAGCGTTGAAACGATTATTTTTTAAATGTGATTTGACAAATTTGTGAAAATGTTGAAACGACACTTTCTATTTTTTTAAATGTGATTTAACAAATTTGTGAAAATGTTGAAACGATTATTTTTTAAATGTGATTTGACAAATTTGTGAAAATGTTGAAACGGCACTTTCTATTTTTTTAAATACGATTTGACAAATTTGTGAAAATGTTGAGACGGCACTCTCTATTTTTTAAATGTGATTCGACAAATTTGTGAAAATGTTGAAATGACACTTTCTATTTTTTTAATATGTGAGAGTGGGCTCGTACCACATTTTATTTTTTTGGCACGCGAAAATGTTGAAATGACACTTTCTATTTTTTCCTAAATGTAATTTGACATAAATTTGTGAGAACTTTGAAACGACTATTTTTTAAATGTGGCTGAAATGGTGTCAAATTTAGCGAGAGTCGCGATTTAGTATAAATTTGGTATTGTTTCGCTAGTCTCGCGTGTGTTTGACATCAATTGAGTAGAAAACGTGCGAGGGGTGTCTAGATTGACTAACGATCGCTGTAGTAGTATAGCAGATAGGGCTGCGAGCTTATTCGATGTTAATCGTAAATATAAATACCAAAACATCGCCAAATTTGTCGAGTCGTGACTTGGCAAAATTTGGTGATGTTTTGGTGTTTATATTCACGTTTGAAGTCGATTGGGCTCGCAGCCCTATCTGCTATACTACTATTATCTCTGCTTAAAAAAGTTTTGCTAAAAAAATATTGGAAATATTGATTAGCCAGCCTCACTGAAATCGAAAACGTCTTGTTCCGACGAGCTGACTAATCGAAATTATCCCATTCTCAAAATAGTAAGTTTCGCGTTTCCTATCAAAATTCAGAATAAATAATCAATGGTAAAAATTCTCTGGAAATAATCAATAATAAAAACTATGTGGAAATATGAAAATGGCAAATGCTATGGAAATATGAAAATGGAAATTATATGGAAATATAAAAACGGAAAATCAGACAATCGAAATTCTATGGAAATATGAAAATTCTATGGAAATATAAAAACGGAAAATCAGACAATCGAAATTCTATGGAAATATGAAAATGGAAATTTTTATGGAAATATAAAAATGGAAAACTATATGAAAATATGAAAATAATAAAATCACTTAAAATAATCAAATGGAAATATGAAAATTAAAATTTTATGATTATAAAAAAGTACAACAGCTTGCTAATTGATGCCTGAAAGTAAATAATTGGTATTCTGAAAGTAAATTGTTGTTTTAGTCTGAAAGTGAATAATTGGTATTCTAAAACTAAATAGTTGTTTTAGTCTGAAAGTAAATAATTGGTCGTCTGAAAGTAAATAGTTGATTTAGTCTTAAAGTAAATAATTGGTATTCTGAAAGTAAATAGTTGTTTTAGTCTGAAAGTAAATAATTGGTCGTCTGAAAGTAAACAGTTGTTTTAGTCTGAAAGTAAATAATTGGTATTCTGAAAGTAAATAGTTGTTTTAGTCTGAAAATAAATAATTGGTATTTTAAAAATAAATAGTTGTTTTAATCTGAAAGTAAATAATTGGTATTCTGAAAGTAAATAGTTGTTTTAATCTAAAAGTAAATCATTGGTATTCTGAAAGTAAATAGTTGTTTTAGTCTGAAAGTAAATAGTTGTTTTAATCTGAAAGTAAATAATTGGTATTCTGAAAGTAAATAGTTATTTTAATCTAAAAGTAAATAATTGGTCGTCTGAAAGTAAATAGTTGTTTAGTTTGAAAGAAAATAATTGGTAGTCTGAAAGTAAATTGTTGTTTTAGTCTACAGATTGGATACGTTTCCTTATTTCTGTTGTACTTAAAGTCGACAGTTATAGCCTTATGTTTTAATTTCTCTTCCCAATGAACCACTTGCAGCACTCGTACAAGAGGTAGCATATGCCGTTTACGTGAGAGTCTATTGGTGGTACTAGGATAAAGTCTGACATCTTACAATGCCTTAGAAATTTGGTTTCTGCGTAGGCAACTCTGTGGCTTCTTTTTTCAGGCTGAGCGAGCAATGTTTTGGTTGGGATTGCAGGGAAGTATAGGGATTGTGAAGGGATTGATTGACGAAGAGGAAGCTATTTGACTCGGGAAAAAGAAGCCACAGAGTTGCCTGCGGAGGAGGCTAATACTAATAGCGTGTGTTGTTTCGTCATACCTGCCTCTACTGGGAATATATTTTAGGGTTTCTCTCTTTGGGCACATTTCGTTAAAGTGCCTATGCAATGAATCTAACTCTTTTGTTTGAAAGAACTCTTGAAACTATAAAGACTAACCATTTGCAACTTTTCCATATCTCACTTCACTCTTGAGATATGATTTGTTTGATCATACTTATGACATCACACTGCATAATAACTTATTGAAAACGCTTATATCCTTGAGATTTCTGTATGTAATGAAATCTCTGATGATGTCGTAGATCGACGAAAGCTCTGACAATATAGTTTTTAACTCAATAAAGTTTTAAAGTGAAACTCACAGTAGTCGGCCTCACTTGAATAACTTATACTCACATCATGCTACTGAAGGACACCTTTACCATATTAATGAAATCACTTGAAATGCAGGTGCATGAGCGTGGATGTATCCAATGACATCAGATATGCAAATCACCAAATAATTCCATGTGATAATGGTAAAGATATGCAGAAATTTTCAACAAGTCATTATGCCATTGTGATGGATCATTTACATATAAACCAATTCTTAATATCTCAAGAGTGAAGTGAGATATGAAAAAGTTGTAAATGGTTAGTCTTTATAGTTTATAGAAATTCGTTCAAACAAAAAAGAGTTATTTTACAACTGAATTTTTCATTGCATAGGCACTTTAATCGTTTGATTTGTTAAGAAGTCGTGGTGTACTGTATTTGTTTCCCACCCTCTACTGGGGCGCATTTGTTTGGGTCACCAAACTTGTAAACCGTTAAATCGTATAGTGAGAATGCCTCATATATTTTTGTCATCCAATTTCTAGGTGTCATTAAAAACTCCTCTATATAGATGGTTTTTCCCTCAAGGCTTTCTAAATTTCCCCATTTTCATTCACAAAAGTAAGAGTCAAAGTGTATGGCATGACATATCGTTTACTTCTCTACTAACGCTATAGTTGTTCACTATAGTCTTTCTTTTACGTTTACTATTGCCTTGTTTGTAAATGATAGGATAGTGAGTTGTTAATGTTTTTGATACCATTTTACATATAGCCGCTCTGTCTTTCCACAACCACCCCTCCGTTGTATAGGCACCCAATGCCGTTTAAGTGTGTAGTCGTTTCACGGTTGTGTTTTTCGAAGTATATCAGTTTGCTATCTATAACATACAGGTACAGTATACGCCTTCCCTATCCGTTTAGTGGAGAATTTGACTTCCTTTTATATTTCTGAATTTAACTTTTGGGTTAGTAATACAGATTCCGTCAATGATATTGATACCATATAATTCTGTCTCCTGATAACACGCCATAATGAGCTCGAGACATCTCAGGATACCTTGACTTATCATAAAACTATTAATGCTTGTATTGTCGCTAAATATGAGTTTACATTGTTGCTCTCTAATAAGATACGTGCTATCGTGAAAGTTGACTGTTATACGTTTCTGCATTCAGTCATTCCATTGGTCCAGCACTCCACAGCCGTGTCGTAGCTCTGGAATACAAATCCATGGTTTCCTCCTTTGTTGTATTTACTATTAAGTATCTCGAAAGTGTTCTGCTTATATCTGTAATATCTGTAATGCTCCTTGATAAACGGTTCTATCTGCGATTGCGGGTTGATTACACCTTCTAATTATTCGAGCTACTGTGGTAGCCGAGTATCAGTCTCCCGGCCGCGCTATATTGACCCGACAGCTTTGCAAAACTGAGACATAGCGGCTTTGCGTTTGATCTGGTTTTACGAAGAGTTCTCGAAGCTTTTAGAAGACTTCATCTGAACAGTCATTCTTGATCAGTCATGTGGTTGACAACTGTGTTAATGTTAAATATGCTCACTATACGCTTACACATGCAGGCATTGATAGCGGTAAACCTACTCCAAAAGATGCTGAGCTAATATTTCGATCCGGGTTGTTCCGCGGTCTCGATCAAAACATACTGATTATACATGATTTATATGATTTATAGATTTATATGATTTATTGAATTTTAATACTGAAAAGTATTACTCACAATTAAAATTGGAAACTATCTCCAAGATCAGTGAGACATAAATGACGTTGAAGACAAGGCTTAATATGTGGCTGTGCAGGTAAATTGTACAGTAAAAGGTACTTTTAGCTTTCCAAGTACTACATTGCATATTAAACTACATTGCGTCTGAAAATTCTGTACTTTTTAACAAACACTTAATATGTACACGCTGTTGTGCGGTTTCGTGCATAAGCTTATGCCAAGCTTCATTGCTATTAGTAGCCCGAGTAAACGCCTAGCGGGCGTCTTGTTCGCTAACATTCATTAAGACTTAATCCCTGTATGGGTGTAAATGGCGCGGTCTTCGTATCAACAACTGAGTATTCTTCTCTTTGTTGTGCTATCGTCTCTTCTCCTTGTTGAGATGTTGTCTCGGGAATACGTTTCACCAATTCCTTAAACTGTAATGGCCTTTTTGCACCTACGTTTTTACTAAATACTAAATTACCACCTTTTATGGCTTTTACGATTAGTTTTAGCTGTCCTAATCATCTAGGGTTGGTTTGAATAAAATCGATCTACTATCGGTTTCAAGCGCACGATTAACTATATTTCTTGAAGGGTCATTGGCGTCTGATTTTTCTTGTATAGATTGTTTATCTTTTTATTTATTAGTTTGACTCTCTTAATCTCAATTTCTATAATATATACTTTTTCTAAACGTTTCTCGATTTCTTCTGTTTGTTTGAATGCTTAGGATTCTTCGCTAACATCTTTATAGTCCATACTACTTTTAATGAAATCTACCGTGGAGATATTTTTCACTTATATATCCCTTAGATATTGAAACTGTTTTACCATCATTATTATATATGAATGTTGTTTCAGCAGTCATATTCTCTCTAACTTGGTCTATATGTATTTGATATGTCCTCTCAATTCGTCATAGCAAATTCTAACATCATCAGGCATACTCTTTAAATTTCTATAATTATTCCATAACCATTCGGCTTCCTCTGCGTATTCGCAATAGTTTTTATCGATTCCGTTATCTTCCATCGTGTCATCTTTAAAATTTTCCATTTCAAAATCATAAAATCCTCCTTCGGCCATGTTATATACTACTCAATATTTTGTATATCACTTTCTGGAATCCAACTATTATGTTTACTATAATAACCTAGCCATTTAACAAGTATCATCTTTTTTGGTTTTTTTTAGTTTTTTTCATTTAACAAGATAATCTTTTTACCTTTCATAGTTTTCCTTTTAACAATCTTCTCAACACGATAAACATCTTTCTTGTTAATACAGGGTCATAAAACTTTCCATAATATGTTCTCCTTCATGATCCTCTGTCTCATACATATTTGGATCACCACGTACTATCTTCGATATTTTAAACAGCTCTTGAAAGTTGGTGATCAAATTATAACAGAATATAAAAACATTGCAAATGAGTTTAATCACTATTTTTCGACGATAGGTAGCAAGCTAGCGGATAGTATCCAGTATAGTGATATTGACCCGCTAAGCTTTGTGACTCCTGCCGATAATGTGTTTAACTTTAAAGATATCGTACACCTTGAAGTATTAGATGAGATAAAGCATCTAAAAATTAAAAAGGCGTCATAACAGGAATTGATAGTATAAGCACGAAGCTATTAATAGATGCGGGCGATATTGTGGTTGAGTCATTGGTCAACATCTTCAACATATCACTTCAAATGGGAATATTTCATCACGATTGGAAGATCGATGGCTATAGGGTTTCGCCAATATACAAAGAAGGGCCTAAAAATGATTGTGGGAACTACCGTCCTATTTCTATCATCTCTGTTGTTGCAAAACGTTTTGAAAAAATAGTAATCAAACAACTGAGATTGTTTATGACTGAAAACAACATCATTGCGGAACAGCAATCTGGTTTCCGAGCCTTCCGGCCTATATACATTCTACAGAAACTGCATTACTTAGTGCCACGAAGGAATGGCTATACAACATGGACAATGGCCTTCTTAATGGAGTCCTATTTTTGGACCTTAAGAAGGCATTTGACACGGTAAATCATAGAATCCTAATTTCTAAACTTGAACAATACGGTATACGAGGCTACATCCTGGTTTAAGTCATATCTTAGTAACAGAAAACAAATTTGTGCAATAAATGGTAAACTATCGGATGCAAGGAAAATTTATTGTGGGGTTCCACAATGATCTAACTTGGGTCCTATTCTTTTTCTATTGTACATTAACGACTTTCCAAATTGTTTAAAATCAACTGATGCCGCATTATTTGCAGATGATACAAATCTTTCATGTAAGGGAGCTAACTCTAAATAAATCGAAACTATAAACTTAATAAAGACCTTGGAAGTCATGTTCACCTCAAATAAACTTACTCTAAATGGTGACAAAACTGAATTTGTGATCATTGGTTCTAGACAACGTATTGCCTTAATTAACAAACGTCCTATAATATCAATAGGGAATACAAATATTAAACGTGTTCCTAACAAAAAATCCCTTGGTCTAATAATTGAGTGAACAGTTGAAATGGGACAACAATAATGAAGTGCAATGTAAGAAAATCTCAAAAAACATCGCACTTCTCAGAAGGGCAAAATTATTTGTTCCTCAAAATATTCTTATAAAATTGTATAATGCCTTAATAATGCCCCATTTCAGCTATTGTTCGACTGTTTGGAATGATGGTTGTTGTAGCCATATTAATAAATTATTTAAACTACAAAAGGCGCACGTGATAACTGGTAGCACTTACGAGGTTCGTTCCACTGAAATACTGGAAAATCTAGACTGGATAACAGTCGAGAATTTAAAATATCGTGAAACTATGATGACATTTTAAAGCTTTAACTGGAAAGTTACCAAAATATCTCGTTGCGTTATTCACTAAATGTGAAAATGAGAATTACAACTTACGAAGTAACAATGTTAAACTCTGTTTGGGCAAACCTAAAACAAATTTCCTAAAAAGAAGCTTCTCCTATATACAGAGCTGCTAAATCATGGAACGAATTTACGAGTGAACTGACTAATCAATTAACACAATCAATATCATCTTTTAAGAAGCGTTTGAGTGATTATATTAGATTAAATTAATTTTATTATTTAAATTTTTAATATTCTGTAAAATAGTTATGTTGATTTCTTATATGTATTATATTTATATTTTATTCATGTACTGTATACACGGCCGTTTGACAATCAGCTCGCGCTTTGAAATTTTCCTTATAACCTTTAGTGAATATGCTCTTGTATTTGGATATTTATTCTGAATTTTGATAGCAATGAATGGGATAATTTCGATTAGTCAACTCTTCCGAACAGGATGTTTTCGATTTCTGTGTGGCAACAATTTGTTTAGCAAAAATTTCAAGATGTTGTTTAAGACGCGATATATTAAGTGTGAGATTTGAGACTTATCCTTGTTGCAGTCAGCTGACTCCATTCTTTTAAGACATTTTTTGTGACACCGCATTTTTTGTCCAGTTATAAAGGTCAGTGGTTGACACAATTTCCAATTACAAAAGTTTACCTGTTCATCCCTCGATAATGGAGTCCAGTGTCAACAATTAAACGCAATGCTCTCCAGATCTACAAATAGAAAGTCGTGCATTCATCAATAATCTGAAGCCAAACCAAGCTCGTACCCAAAAGCATTTTGTCTCCACCGTGGAGTTGTTTTTTGGGTTTTTTTTTATCAGCTTCGCCATATGTAACCTACATACAATACACACAATAAACAGTAAGTTTAACAATGGCAGGGGATCCAAAACAGCGTTAGCCAATTACTGTGGGCCCTTAGACGTATAAAAAGGTAGAACATTAAATATAGAAAAAAATATCACATTACAATATGAATATTACCACTTACCTGCCATTTTAACATGCCATATTTCTGAAAAGGATTGTTTTTGTAAGTGTCAGTGTCTTCAGCTATGACAGGGTTTTCCGAGTACAATCCCCAACCTTCGGTAAAGAATGTGTAGCGGGTTTGCTCGTCTATCCACTTGGGAACACCACCGTACTTGTCTCTGAAGTATTCTGCTTGTGCTATATAGAGATTAACGTGGTTATATAATAAAAGTCTTTATTGAAAGACACACAACAAAATACGTGTGACTTTACAATATTGAATAAAAGCTATTACTAAGCTGGAAACTAATTTACATGCATAAATATATATATAAATAATGATGATAAATAAAACAAAATATTGTATATAGTTCAGAGTATAAGCAATATGTTACTTAATAAATTAAAAAAACATATATTTACAAATTCTCGTTTGAACCTTTCTGTTTTAGCTTTAGAGAGTAAAGTGCGCCCTCGCTCTTTAATATCACTCCCTCTTTTGGGAGGAAAGGCATGTTCAGTGTCACTGATTATTCTATTAAAAAGGCTTCTATCTCTCTTCACAATTACGTCCGATATTATGTTTTTCGATCGTGTGTACAAATCGAAAGGCTCGCTTAAAGAAGCTAACGATACGATCTAAGTATTTGCCTTGAAAGGCACTCACTACTCAGAGACCAAAACGTCTAGTCCATAGAGAAATAGTGACAATATTATAATATACCATATGGCAGATATTTTTTCGCATTGATCAATTTTATATTTTCCTATGATTTTTTCACCGTCGTTTTGAGTCGGCTAACGAACACATGCATACCAAAATTTAAGCAAATTTGGTTAACTATTTCCTACTTTTCTAAACAAGACGATTTAGGTTCACTATAGCTGCCACAAATCATCACCCACATGCATAGAAAGTATAAAATAATGTTTATTAGTTAGAGTTCCGGTACGGGTGCACCGCGGTGCGAGTGGGATCTCTGCAGAGGCTCTGCTCCATTGACATCTACCGGCTCTTTTTGTTCACTGACCATTTTTTATTATATACACCGTATGCTATGATATACTAATTAAGCAAGAGCAAGATAAATTTTGTCTCTTACTCGGTTAATTCGACCCTGATTGGCCAGACAACGTTTCTCACTAGTGAAAAGAATCGTCTCATGGCCAATGAGAGGCCCATACCGCCATACGACATTTTTCACTAGTGGAAAAAAGCGTATCGGTTTTTCCCGCCAACAGAGCTTAAAAATAGCGTCCCGTTTTGCAGACCTAGATGTGTCGGTAGAAGAATTCATTGATACACAAGAAAATGAAAATACAAAGAAGAAGACTCTGTCTTTATTGACGAAATTCCTAAACCTTAGAAACGAAATAAGAACCATTGAGCATACCCCTCCCACCGAACTGAACATTTACCTTAGCGAGTTTATAATCACAGTTCGTACAAACGAAAACAAAAAAATATGAGCCGAACTCTTTATGTTCAAAGATGGCAAGCTTCGAAAGATATCTGAAGAAGATGAAGTATGGATTTAGCCATGTGGTTCATTCGATAACTTATTCATTCGACGACTCACAGTCAGACGGCGGAAAACAAACAAGGATAACAAGAGCTGTCCTTGTTTTCCGGTGCTGTGATACACGAGGGAAAATAAATATATCGATAAACACTCTGAATCAATCTTCAACTTTGACAAGAAATGAAAGCCCTTCTCCAAAAAGGTACAAACGATTGAAAATTGTTGGTGATTCTGAATCTGGTTAAACCGTTTTTTCAATATTTAACTTGTAAAGACTTTAGTGTTACGGTTGTTAAACTCTCTGTTTAAAAGTTGACTTTTACAGAACGCACATACTGTAAACTCTTTTTATTTGCTGTTAAATATTACCTGGAAGATAGTAAAATAAAACTTTTGTGCACTGTTATTTTCAAGGAGTTAAAATAACTCCCCTGTTATCCCATTTAGGTGGAGTTAAAAAATAACTCCACTATATTGGGAGTTCAAATAACTCCCAATAGTGCAGTTATTTTTTTATTTTAACTCCTTGAAAATAACACTTAAAAAATATGTTCGCTCCCTTTTGGGATATCGTTGTCTGAGAAGATTTGTTAAAAAAATAGTCCCAGACGAGTCAAAATGCTATAGTTTCTTACATTATATCAACTCGGACATACGATGCAGCGACAGGGAAAAGCCAGTAAACACGGAAAGATATTCAGGTTATATGTAGACTACTGTGTAGTTGGATTTGAAGTGTCCTTCGGTTCGAAGACTTTGTCGGCGATCAGGGACAAGGACTATGCTTCAAGAACCCATTTGTTTTTGAAGAAACCTGTCTTCCTGTCAACAAGAATGTTTGGCCTAAGGTTTACGTTCATGCTGCTGTCGACTACAGCCGCCGCTTTTAAGTCTGAATGCCGTACTTATTGGCTTTTTTACTTTCTTTGTGAATCGTCGAGTACTGTCCAAGACTCCAAGTTATTAAACATATATTTTATGTCTAGTTGAGAAAAGTTTTGTTCTGTTCTTAACTTGTAATACTGCAGTCTGCATGCTCAACAAAATCTTCGAAATTAGATTGTTTAAATGATTTATACAAGCTAAGTAGGTCAAAAATTTGAAAACATAAATAAGATTCGTAAGTGTTTGATAATTCATTATATACGATAAATATTACTATAAGTTATATAGCGCAGCGGATTAGTCGCGGAACCTAGGTTAATTAAGTTAAGTTTAAGTTATTAAGCAAGCCCGAGCGGTCGCGTACAAATCACACGTTGGTCTAACGAAAGAGAAATTTCATCCCGACCCAAGACACGCGAGTTAATTTTTAATGTCGTAAATCCAGACAATTAGCTTTTGTACTTCGGGCTTCCTTACTGCCAGAACTCAAAACAAGTTATATATTAGTTATTTAATAAACAACACACTGTTATTTTCAGGGAGTTATTTTAACTCCAAAATTCGCGTCCAAAAAAAGGTTCAAAATAATTCGTTTTGTGGAGTTAAAATTAACTCCCGTTTTTGGAGTTAAAAACCAACCCGTGTTTCGGAGTTCCCTCCTTTTGCTATGAATTAAACCATTTTTACACAGTACGTATATAATAAACAAATTACATCATAGTTGGTTTCGCTTGTACGATTTTTATTCACTCGTTGTGATTGCTCGTGCCTCGCTCGTTCGTTTGTGATTCATCACAACTCGTGAATAAAAATCGTACGCGCTCACCAACCATTAAACTGTTTTTCCATTGATTATTTTCAATTTAACACTTAATAAGCTGTTTTTCCTTCGACGCTTTCCCCTTCGATTATTTTCAATTTACCTGTTATTGCTTATTAACTCTTTCCTGTCGGGATGAAAACCATCCAAAATTGAACCACCTCTGTTCTATTTTGATATCTCTGGAAATAACCATAACTGTTGCGAAAGCTATACATTTTCTGAAAACCCAACAAACCGGCTTTTATCAATGCTTTTAAATTTCCCGAACAAGACACATTATATTAATATAAATTAGAATTAATTATCATCTAAAAACCCATCTTGCACATATCATGAAAGTTCAAAATGCCACCAATCGCAACGTTTTTTATGAAATCAAATCAATCATGGCGTGTGAGTGGATCTCATGTGTCTGGTGCTTGTTGATTTTCAATTTTTAATCTTGCGTTACCGTATGCCGTATTTTTCGTTACACAACCTGATCAGTAAAAGATTTAATGAGTCGAAGAGTTTACTGAATTGATATTTGGTGTATCCATATACGGTTAAGCATTGGTTTTTTTCCTTACACGTCACTACTCGATATGTATTTGACAATTATACTCCATGAACTCACATACAAAGAGAGCAAATGCATTATTGTTTTATAATATATAGACACTTTTAAGGTATCTTTTCGTTTTGTTTTAGCTTAAAGTGCCCCTGCAACGAAATATCACATTACGTTTCCAGGCAAAAGTGAATAAATGTTCCCATTTGCCAAAAAATGAACAACAAATATTCTATCACAAGAAATTTAACCTCCAAAGTCGCACAAATTTTGTCCGCCATTGCTCAAAACTTGTTACAGACGAGCCCGCGATTCCACAGCAGAGTATGTGATTGTGACGTCAGAGACTCAACACGTGACAAAGCTTTGTCGAAATAATACGAAAAGTTACAATAGAACATTTTCCCCAAGTAACTTTGTATTCATACACAACTAGCCACGTGTTAAGTCTTTGACGTCACTTCCTCTAATCGCTACCCCAATCGTCCGGAACATGTTCGAGTAATGGCAGCCATATAATCTCGTATAAATGCTCGCAATTGCTTGAAATTTGGCAGGTTGAGTAAGAACACCATGCTCTTTACAAATATGTAAACATTCTGGATACCAAAAATTTGATCACAGGGGCACTTTAAGCAAATACCTGGTTTCTCGCTAATTCACTTAAGCATTGCGCCGTTTTGTTTTTCATAAACCGAAGGTAATTTAAGAGAAATTATAACCCTATCAGTAACCGTGGTACATCAAAGAGAATCGTCAAAATAAACTAAATGTATATTTTACAATTATACCACGAGCTTCAATCATGTATGAGCTCATAGCTATGAGCTCATAGCTCGTGACTGGCTCACGCATGGCTATGAGTTAGTCATATAGACGAGAGATTATCTTGACACTCGTGGTATATTTTTAGTTATTTGTCGTGTTGTTTTATCAAGCAAACACCAGAGTTCTTGCTCATTCTGCACTTTAGCAAAACATTTCGCCATTTTATATTTTTCATTATAGTTTCATTAAAGTGCCCCTGTGATCAAATTTTTGGTATCCCGAATTTTTACATATTTGTAAAGAGCATGGTGTTCTTACTTAACTTTCAAGCAATTGCGAGCATGGGAAGTCGCCTTTTCAGACTGTTTTTATACGAGATTACGGCCACCATTACTCGAACATGTTCCATTCCGAACGCTTAGGTTGCGATTAGAGGAAGTGACGTCAAAGACTCAACACGTGGCTAGTTGTGTATGAATATATAGCGACTCTAGAGAGCACGTTACAATGAGATATGTCGGTCCAAATGCGGGTACGCCGGCGCCCTCCGAGCCCCGCAGGCTCTAGTGAACAGCGGCTATTGAACACGACACAAAATGATAGGCATACGCTCAAAAATGACAAAATAAAATCCAAAAAATGACAAAAAAAATCCAAAAATGACAAATTTGGACCGACATGTCTCATTGTAACGTGCTCCCTTGAGCTACTTGGGGAAAACTTTCCATTGTAACTTGTCGTACAAGCTTTGTCACGTGTTGAGTCTCTGACGTCACAATCACATACTCTGCTGTGGAATCGCGGGCTCGACTTGAACAAGTTTTGAGCAATGGCGGGGACAAAATTTGGGCGACTTTGGAGGTTAAATTTCTTGCGATAGAATGTTTGTTGTTCATTTTTTTGGCAAATGCGTACATTTATTAACTTATGATGTTTTGTAATAAAAAATGCCTGGAAACGTTAAGGGCAGTTTAAATCAGATAGCAGAATAGCTAATACATGTATCTAGTGGAATCGAGTAGCATATAGCCAATCAGATTGCAGCATTTACAATACTAGACTACTATTACTTTATACTAAAAAAACATTAATGACCATAACAGGAGAATTTTTATAAGGAGAATTTTTTACCTTGGATTTGGGTGTGATGACCTGGCCATGCTTCATGGGCTGTGACAGACCATTCTGAGAAACGTGGACCAAAGCTTTCCAGGAAAAAAGGCAGACCAAAGTATGCAGGTTTTGTGCAGCTACTTCCAGCCGACATAAAGAATTGTACTCCCGAAGACGGATTGAAACTGGGCAGCATCTCGATGGGACAGTTCGGTATGGTGATTTTTTTCCCGGTGTGATAGAACAGTGGGATGAGTTTTGGGGCAAGCATTGCCATCGTCTCACGGCAGGAGTCGGCCCATGTTAACATGGCTGCCCAGCGGTTCGGGCAGTACTTCGCAGCAGATTTATCGTCCTCGCACAATTTGTAGGCAGTGGCGTTCGACTCGTTGGCTGGAAATGGTGCGTTATTGTAGAACTGCTTTTGTTGTTTCAACAACTTTCTAAATTCGATGACGGCCACTGTTTGATTTGATAGGCCGGTTATATTTTTGGCTATAGACAACACCTTGATTTGAAAGAATTCGAAGACTCGATGTTACGAGTAGGCACATTAATGGTTATGGGCATTTTAATGAAACAACAATGAACACTTCATGAAGATTTTACGTTTTAACGAGTCAACGAAACAATAGACTTACTTGAGGGTAGAGGGCATTCAATCTTTCTTCCCCAATCTCATTTATCCTCTCCGGTGTTATGTCACTTGTCGTGAAATATGACAGGATAACTTTGTAGCTAGCTTTGCCACTTATAGCCGCGTTGGTGATAGGAAGCACTTTGGTCGTACGAGTTTTAGTACGATTGCCATTCAAGTAAATATAATCTACAGGGAGATTTGTTATCCCACTTGAAAGATCCCGAGGTAAACAATGTGACACGTGCTCTTGTTCCAAGTAATTGATTAACTCGATTATGGGTTCACCGATACCTGATGAATAAAGTTATCAAAATGAGCGGTATAAAAGTTTTGTGCTGCGTAGGCAGTGTAGACAGCTGGGCCACCGAGAGAAATTTTGGGCCCCTACCCAACGGTGCGGATATGTTGGGAAAAATCCTCAACTTTGTCCTATTTGATGAAGCAGACTCAGAAGCGTAGCCAGGATTTTTTGTCAAGGGGGTCCAGGAAAAACCTAGGGGGCAGCCTAACTGAGCAAAATGAAGACCAAGAGTACAAATTTTCTCAGGGGAGGTATGAATTTTGCCAGGGGGGCGGGCCCTCCGGCCCCCATTCTGGCTACGCCTCTGAGCAGACTTCACAAATATTAATTGACGGTACCGAAAAAGTTGGCGATTAAGTTTGGTAAAAAGGAAGCTTTTGCGTATTTAATTCATGTTTAGCTATTAAACAATGTTTAGCTATTATTACAGGTGATTTAAGGTCGCAAATAATTCTGGTAAAATGTACAGCCGCCATCATTTTTGGTACCGTCAATTGTGCTACAAATCTACAACTACAAACACCGCACCGTGGCGGACAAAAAACTCCCCACTTCCAGATCTGTTGACTATAGTGTTGCAACTTGCATCAACTTCTTTGAAGACTGATTTCGATTAGGTTTCTTACTTGAAAGCATTTGGGTAATTGGGTTTATTACTGTTCTGCGAATAGAGATTTAAATGATGGCAGTGATAAAGGGCCACCATGAGTCCATGACGGTGGTAAGATCTATTATCAATGAAATGTAATGATTAATGCTAAAACGTCAGTTCTTAATTATTACAGAACCGAATTTATCGTTCCACAGTTAAGATAATGTATAATATACTCTTTTATTTCGTTAAAAATGGGCCCCCTTTTGCAACGAGCTGCCCCTGGTTAACGACCAGGCTGACTCCCCCTCTCGCCAGGCCTGAGTGTAGAATTATATATAGAATATACAATACTCTAAAACGTTTCGAGCGAAGGCCTTTCGTCAGAGAGTGAAATATATGTAAATGTTACATCTCCTACACCCATAGGCGTATGAGCCGGGCGGCTGGGGGCTGCAGCACCCCCCCCCCCCTAGTTGTCCGAAAAATTAGCTCTATTCGGGCAAAAAGGGTCGTGTCTTAAATTATTATAATATTTGAATGCAACTTAATGACATTATAACGGTTTCTCATTGAGGGAATTAATCTGGGATTTCATTTTGTTCTGCGTTGATCAATGGTCAGTGGCATAGCCATCTCGTGTATTCAACTTGAATATACCTAATACATTATTTTGGTTTTGTGGCTATTGCTTTATCTTTCTTCTCTTCTGCCGTCGTGCAACGCATTCTCCATGCACGGGAGAGATATCCACGCGGTCTAAATTTGGAAAATCTGTGTTACTTTAACGGTGATTAAATACTTCGAATCCCGCACACTGCCGCGGCTGAAAAACGAGAAAAGTGCCCTCAAATTGCAGGAAACACACTTTCAACCAATCAAAAATTCATAAAATTTTCCCGGGGTAACATTCCCCCGGACCCTAATGTACATATCGAGAAACGTGCATGTATAATAATACTCTTCAGGCGTTAAGTAGATTAATAATGACGTCATCATTTATTCGGGCAAGTTATGCTCAGCCCCCTACAAAATTTTACCCGTACGCCTGTGCCTACACACTATTTCGGTAGTACACCAATCTTTTAGAGTTTTTTATTCATAAATATTATAAACACTTTGAAAAATGATTTGAGATGATATTGGGTTACATAATTAGAATAATATTCAAATTACTTTATTAATATCTATAGTTTTTAAAAAGAAATGATGGCTTTTGGTACCTTTAATTAAAGTATCATTTATCGTTTGTGCTATGTCTTTTCCGTGGTTTTCATTCCAACTCTTTCTGTCCGCCTTGGAAACACCCTTAATGAATGTTTCATTTGTGTAATATTTCACGAACCATTCTTTTAGAACATCGTTCGGGTCATTATTCTTTGATATTTGCTTGAAATGTTGTTTGAAAGCATCCAAACCTGATTTACAGGTCAATATTGAGCGTACCATTCCAACACGGACACCCAACTTTAGGTTTGATCTAGAAGAATATAGCAGATAATAAAGACTTTAAATTACAGGAACCACCGAGTATGATGAGTAAAACTAGGTTTTAGTTAGGTTTTACAGATACAGCTATACTTATAAAGTGGTACTTTTGTTGATAACAACATTGCACAGCCCTAGTCCACAAATTCAAAATGAATCTTCCGCCTCCTAAATAGTCCTGCAAGATAATCGTTAACTGCATGACACAAAGACAGAACATCCAAAGAATACCAAATTTCGGTTGTTTACAAGTTCTCTTGTCCCAGCTGTTCACAATCTTACATAGGTAAAACAGACAGATAACTGTATATTCAAATTAAAGAATATAGTAAATGCTCCAACGAACAATTTCAATGCTTGGAAACTCTTATGTAACTTTGTCCCTATACACAGAGACCTTAAACAAAATTCCAGCTTCGGTTACATTATGTAAAAATAATAGATAAAATCGATCACTGTCGGTATTGCTCTACAAAGAAACGCTTGTCATCCTCTTGTACGCGGGAAATAACGTTTTCATCATATTTTATGCCGACGGCTAAAACTCTATGTCCAGCGGGAGTTTCTTTCAAATTTGACGTCATTACTAGATGTCATCGACCTGCCAGGTGCGCCAACAATCAATCATCCACGAGTCCGCGGTACATTAAATTTACGAATCGGACATGCATGTATGATGATATACATCATAGAACTGCTAATGCCAAAACAACTAATGAGTTTTCTAACCCTAACCCCCGTCTTAAGTGTCTTCCTAACCCTAACCCCCCGGCTGTATTTTGACGTATAAACCACATTTTGGTTACGATATTTTGGCTAAACATGTCCTCTAAGAAAAGAACAGATCAACAGAAGACCCACGTCGAGAACGACCGGAAATTTGGCGCACCTGAAATTTGGCGCACCTGGTTTAGGTCGATGACATCTAGTACTTTTCAAGATACAGGTATGACGACCCAATGACGTCAAAATTGAATAGAAAACCGCCACTAACATCAATTTTAAGCCATCGAGCAAACGTCCATGAGAGGCAAAAAAATCGAGAAAAGTAGTATAGCAGATGGGGCTACGAGCTCACCGACGTTGAACGTAAATATAAATACCAAAACATCACCAAATTTGTGCCAAGTCGCGACTCGACAAATTTGGTGATGTTTTGGTATTTATATTTACGTTCAACGTCGAATAATCTCGTAGCCCCATCTGCTATACTACTTTGGCAATCGTTAATCAAGCTAGACACCCCTCCCACGTCTTCTACTCAATTGATGTCAAACACACGCGAGGCTAGCGAAACAATACCAAATTTATACCAAATCACGATTTTCGCTAAATTTGGTGTTATTTCAGTCATATTTAAAAAATAGACGTTTCAACATTTTCACAAATTTGTCAAATCACATTTAAAAAAATAGAAAGTGTCGTTTCAACATTTTCACAAATTTGTTAAATCATATTTAAAAAATAGAAAGTGCCGTTTCAACATTTTCACAAATTTGTCAAATCGTATTTAAAAAAATAGAGAGTGTCGTTTCAACATTTTCACAAATTTGTCAAATCGCATTTAAAAAATAATCGTTTCAACATTTTCACAAATTTGTTAAATCACATTTAAAAAATAGAAAGTGTCGTTTCAACATTTTCACAAATTTGTCAAATTACATTTAGGAAAATAGTCGTTTCAACATTTTTACAAATTTATGTATCGTAAAAGTGTCTCACGCGTGATAAAATTGCCACCTGTTATGCAAATTAGATTATTGCCACCTGTTAATAATAGATTAGTCCGTTTGTTCACTATTTTCAGCGTTTGTCGCCTCACTTTTAAAATGGTGATCGTACACGTACTTCGACGTTGTGATTCCTCCCGACAACAAACCCAAGAAAGGCACGTACGGTGTCACAATCGCGACAATGTGTTATCTCTCACTACAATGTTTTTGTGACCATACGCGTAGGAGTCAATACCATTTTCTAAAAGGTATCGTTTATCTTCGAAACAGGATAGCGATACTTTATTAATTTCATAACTACCGAGCTGATGCTTGACACTTCTTATGGTCTTCATTGTGTGTCGCAATTGTTTCTGCTTAAATAACACACTTTTGTAATCTTCGTGCTTGATTACCTTTTTAATTATATTCTTTCTGATACCTTTAGCAGTTTTCCCACCACCTCCATCCTCTTTCAAATAACTGTACATCTTACTACGCAACCCAACGAACTCAATAATTGGCGTCCCAGCGCACTCGTCTTTCATCTTTCCAATAACTTTCTTGTTCTCTTTAAAAGCGAATGGGTTGTCTGCAGGGTAATCGCTATTGTCAAACTTTTCACGCTCCATCATAAAGTCAGAATAGACGTCATCAGTTTTAATTGTGTACAGCAGACTGTCGGTGTCAGTGAAGTGTAATCTGCAGGTATCGCTAGAGTACTTTTTCATGATGTAATTATAGTGGAAATTGTACATCAGCGTTTTACTCAAGTCTAGTATGCACATACCCACATATGCAGGTCGATTTAGTGTCAGCGTTTCTTTAACTTTATGGACAGCGACTAAGTTCTCGCTAAATATCTTACAAGACACAAACGTTGGCTTCGAGACAAGTTTTTTAAATTTCTTCGCAGTGGTCACTAATCTTACGTCCACACGCTTCCTCAAATTTTACATTGTTTTCCCAAACACGCTGTTGTTCATCAACTTGAAGAAGTCCTTCTCAAAAGCGTTCTTAGCCGCAGTTCTTTTCACTGTGTTAAAGTCGATGTACTAACCCAACCACTTGGACTGGTCAAACTGTAGGACCCTATGAACCTTTTTGATTTTTAATCCAAGATCTATGTACAACTGCAGATTTCTATAGTGACACACATACTTTTTTTTGTCCATCAAATTAGTCACCAGCTTCTTCACACCACCAACACTCACATTAAACTTATTTTTGATTTTTGTGCAGTACTCCGACATGTCAACAGTTATCTCCATCTTCTCGGGAGCTAACGGGTAATCGTTGTGTAGGTCATGCAAATGGGCTGGGTACTCCAAGTCGACTTCAAGCAGTAAGCCCTTTTTACTATTGTTGTGATAGTCGCATAGATTAACCTTTTCTATTTCTCTCTCAGTCAACCACTTGAAGCCACCCGTAGGTAGACTTCGACTCATCGCCCATCCGTACAAATTGTTGGCATCAAGGTACATCAAATACTTCGACTCTTGCGCTTTATCATACCCCTTCATGTATTTATTATTCGCCACGCCATGTCTGTTGCATATGTAGCTCACACCACCACGCATGCCCATTTCTACGAACTGGAACATGTCAATGTCGGACAATAATTCGAGCTCCAATCCAGTCATCTTTAACATGGCATCCCAAGCCAATCCAGGCGATGTGAAATAGTGACACGGGTCTAATTTATACTCGCGATGGCATGTCTTTCTAAAGTTCTCAAAAACATCAGCGAGCAAGAGCACATCGCTTTTCAAATACAGGTCGTGATACCCACCCATACTTTCAACGTCGAAGTAGTCCCACACATCGCAAGCGCGCTCGTGCATTTCTTCCGTAATATGCTCATCATTCAGAACGCTGTAAAAGTCCTTTTTGGAGGGTAGCTCGCATTCATCGAATTTATCAAAGGAGTCCATATAATCATAGGGATAGACCCCCTTTCTTGTCATAAGTGCCAACCCATGGTCATGAAACACTTCTGACGTGTATTTGAAAGCGTCCCTTGGTAGGTTACTCACCAAGTTGTCTAGACCACTACTCATGAACTGAAAGCTGTCCAAAAATACCAAGTTTTTTCCAAGCATGAACGCCATGTACTTCTCCATGTTGTTCGGTATCACATTTATGTCTTGACCAAACTTGCCAATCTCCTGCATAATGAAATGGCTATCGTAACCGCGTAAGTTATGAAAGATCACAGGAATTTTATCAGTCAATCTAAAGTTCACGTTACAGTGACGATGTGCGGACCCTCTGTACTTACCTGACACGTGACAGTGGTCTCTCACTCTATCGTCAGCGCTAATGTACTCAACACTGCAAATGTGACAACTTTTAGCCTCGTCAAAGTTCTTCTTATCGTCATCAGTCAGTGTCATTTCTTTGTTAAAGTAACTCTCAGATGTTTCTTTACAATATTCGACAATTTCTAACATCTCCCCAATGAACTTGTTGACTGCATTTTCACCGCGGTACACTTTTACTGGCTTACTATACTCGTCGTCGTAGCAACAAACCAATTTATACCCATAACCACAGTCAACATGCCTCTGGTAGGCATTTGTGTAGCTACACTCGCTTGATGGTGTTGCTGTGTGCACCTTCTGTGTGATAGCCTCGAAGTCTGCGTACACCACAAATGGTACGTTTAGCTGTCTACTAAAATTCTCGTATTTCACTTTAGCGCCTTTTTGCGGCATTTTAATAGCTTGCTTCCCATTGATGACCAAACACACTTCCACATGGCGTTCAAGCACGTCCTCGCGACTAAAACACTGCAGGCAATATCTACAAAAGTGTTTTCTAGCCTTGTGCTCTGTCTGACGGTACATGAATTTGTTGAAATCGCGAATATACACATAATGCTTGTTGCTATCGGTAGTTATCAACAATAGGTCCATGTGGTCAGGATACATCTCCTTAGAAACGTACACGGGGAATGGTTGCTTATTTTCGTACCCAAAAACATTAATGCTAATATCGTTAGCCTTTTCAATCTTGTTGTAGTCTTTGAGTGTGACTGGGAAGTCAATTCCGTCGTAGTTCAGCTCACTGA
Source organism: Chrysogorgia sp. JL179-B06 (assembly GCA_035772405.1). Lineage (NCBI taxonomy): Eukaryota > Metazoa > Cnidaria > Anthozoa > Scleralcyonacea > Chrysogorgiidae > Chrysogorgia > Chrysogorgia sp. JL179-B06. The sequence continues at coordinate 1,213,458 of JAYKKM010000475.1, read as the reverse complement.
TGTGACTGGCGTACTTTGACGTTCTGTCAGAGTTTTTTCCAACAGGAAACTTATGTGCTAGATGACACCATCTAAAGCACTCGTCGTCATCCCCATTATTTACGTTTATCAAGCCCTTCTTACTGTTGCGCAGCTCCTTTGGCAACGCGATGTAGCTACTCCCATGCAAAGGTCTATAAATAGCGATATTGACGTAGTGTGCGTCTATTTTGTCGATAGTCCATCCAGACCCCTCAGATAACCACCCAGCTATCCGCGTCAAGATCTGTTCCGATCCACGATTGGCAACACCTTCAATATCGTGCTCGTTAATGACGACGAACGTCTCGCTGTTAAAGTAGGCAGTTTTATATGTGGTCTTATCACGCTCTAGGACTTTCTCAAAAGTGACCTTAACTGTCTCTACCACTTTCATCCCATTACGTCTCAAAAGGCTAATGACAGCGCTTCTAGTCGCATTTACCTGATTGATGTCTCTAGCGTCAATTACCTCAACTCCATAGGACCTTGTGAACCCTCTCAGTGCTCGATCCAATAGCTGCGTCGACGATGCGTCACTATGGTCTTCAACTGTGGGTTGTGTTTCTTGGTCTCCAAAAAAGCCGTGAACGTTGGTCGCTCTATCTGTTAGTAGGTTCACAGCGGCTGCATTTGTGTAGCTAGAGCGAGTCGCGCCAGTTCTAACAAGTTTCTTATGCGTCCGCCCACCAACTTCGACTTGTCTTTTTGTCAGTGGGGTTTTCACAGTCCGACTCATTGGCTTATACTTATACTACACTTTTTTTCTTAGCCCACTCGTTGTAATAATGATCGCCACTTTCACACCATCCCAGCTTTGGGTACACCACCCCAAACAGATTGTCGTCAAACTTCTCTTTCACCTTTCCGTCTTTAAGGTCTGGCACCTTCTCGAGTGTCTCAAGTTGTCTTCTATGGCACAACCTAATAATGTAGTATCCGTATCTGCTGACGTTTCTACCCTTTATCAAATTGCATGAGTACAACACATTGACAACTTTCAAGAAGTCCTCTTTTATCAACTCAAGGTGCTCACCCTTCACAACGTTCCGTAGTCTCCTTCCCATCCACCAAGACCGTTTGTGAACGCTTTTTAGTCGTGTGAGTCTCATGTCACTATAACTCTGAGTGTAACCCCATTCGATGTCGCCACACTTTGGACACGCGTACCCGCCACAGCCAGTCATGTTTTTCACAACGTCGCAATCCGAGCAGTAGTAAAACCTGAAGGTGCCTCCACACTCAATTTGCGTCTCATTTGCGATCTCATCAATTGTCAAACCAAAACTCATCTGCCTCATAAGTTTGTTCATCACTTATACTACTCCAACATTTTTTTTACCGAGTGAGCACCCATGCCGCTATTCCACTACCCAAACCTAACGCGCCAACAAACAACAATTGGTATTCCCTCATTTCCGCGCTCGGTTGGTAGTAATCCGCAATCTTCGGGCTCTCAGTGAACACTCGACCGCTGTAGTGAATGGTCATTACGCTTCTAAGTTCTTCCAACGCGTGGTTTGTGTCATTGATGTCAGCATTAGCGTCAGAGAGCTGTTGTCGCAAACGCTGGATCTGATCTTTTTTAGCGACCTCATTCTCATACCACACTTCTTTCGCACTGGCTAACTGTTCCAACGCATGGTTGTGTCTTTTCATCTCAGCTTCATAGCCTGTGTGACTAAACTTCGAGAACATAAAGCCAGCGCCTGCAAAAGCTATCGCATTAAATATCCCTCCAGCCACAACGCTCACCATTAACTTACGTTGATTTGAATGGATCTGTCGGTATCCACTTTTTCGATTGCATCCATTTCACTAACAGCGTTCCTGCACCAACAGCTGCAGCAAGTTTCACTGTACCTTTCACTGTCTCTGGTGTTCCCAATGGTTCTCCCAAAGCCTTTTTCGAAATCATACTCACTACCACAGCACCAGTCGTAACAAGTAGCGCGTCATACAGTTCGTTCATAAGTTCTTTTCGATCGATCGCAGCCATATATACATTGTCGTGTGTTTTCACAACATTACCAATACCCACCGAACAGTCTTTGAAGGGGTCAGTACAACGTCATGTAGACATTGAGTCAAAGGTGAGTATTAAAAAAGGTGTCTACTCGAGTATGACGTTTCGTGTCAAACCAAATAACGGCGATCTTAAAATTGGCGCGGTGCTATTGGAACTGTATATTGTGTGAATTATATGGAGCTCGGTGTGGAAACAGAGCAAGGGTTGAGAGATATCTATTATAATCCCAAGACGGGGTTCAGTGGTGTAGAGAAATTGTATCGAAGCGCATTGGGAGACGGATTGAAAGTAACTAGAAAAACAGTGAAAGAATGGTTGACCACGCAGGATACTTACACTAGGTACAAACCCATTGTGAGAAGACACAAGTTCCGTGCTACCTTTGTTGGGTTTCTTGGTGAAGAGCTCCAAATGGACTTAGTGGACATGAGTAAGTACTCAAAACAGAACAAAGGGTATTATTGGATACTAACAGGTATTGAAATATTGAGTAGATACGCTTTTGGCATTGCAGTTTACAGAAAAGACACTAAGAGTATGACTGAGGCTGTTGGAAAGTTGTTGAATGACTTTAAAGATCGGTTTGGAACCACACCTAAGTTAGCTCAATTTGATGATGGACTTGAATTCTACAACGTTGGTGTGAAAAGTTTGCTGAAAGAACACGACGTTGAATATTTCAGCACTAAGAGTGATAAAAAGGCTGCTGTTGTTGAGCGTTTCAATAGAAGTCTCAAGAGCATTATGTGGAGGTACTTTTACACCCGTGGAACGTATAGATGGATTGACGTTCTTGACCAGTTTGTGAGCAATTACAATAGCAATGTGAATCGAAGCATTATGATGAAGCCGAAGGATGTCAATAAATCAAATGAGGGTGAAGTTTGGACCACTTTGTTTGGTCATCAATTTGCGGACAACCCATTACCAAAGTTTAGAGTTGGTCAATCGGTGAGAATTAGTAAATACAAGAGTGTGTTCACAAAGGGCTATGAAGCTAACTTCACTGAAGAGCTGTTTAAAGTGGTGAAAGTTATTCGTGGTGATCCGAATGTGTATGAAATTGAAGACATAAGTGGTGAACAGATTATTGGTAAATTTTATGAACAGGAATTATCGCTGGTCAATAAGAAACATGGCGACGATGTGTACAGAGTCGAAAAGGTGTTGAAAAGAAAGAAAGTCAGAGGGAAGAAGATGGCGCTGGTTAAATGGTTAGGTTACGAAAGCAAACATAACTAGTGGATACCAGAAAGCGATATTCAAAATGTGAGCTAATGTAATATGGCTGAAGGTTGGGTAGATTTCGATGACCCCAGGATAAGATCTGATGAATACAAGGATGTCACTGACGATGAACTAAAGTATAGTCTCGAAAAAGCCACTCGAGATCGCGAACTAGCTCGGGACGATCCAAACGTCACAGTCGATGAGAAAATTAGACTAATTAAAGTGAAGAGTGGACTGGAGGTCGAGCGTAGTAGAAGAACGCGTCGACATATGGAGGGGTTTTTTAGTGGTCTTAAAACGTGGGCTAATGACAACGCAAGAGATCGTGAAGACGTCGCGAGGAGTGCGCCATTGTTAGACACCACACACGCGGAGTACGTCGACATACCTGGACTAACACCAATCGAGAACCGCGAGTTGAATAACACACTTAATCCAAGCGAGAGTGTGATGTCTGAGTCGAGAGTAGGCGACACTGGTACATTGCAAATAGAGGCGGACCATTTTCAAGACTTGATAAATGAAGCGAACAAAAGAATAGCAGAGCTTGATAGAGAGGGTCTCACGATCGCAGAGAACGAAGAGTACATTGATCTAGCTGAAAGAATGATTGGGCTTATGCAGGCTAAAGACATGGTTATTGAACAGCGGGAAATAGAAGAGGTTAGAGAGCAACAGGAAGTCGACATTGACAGGTTGCGGAAGTTCAAGAAATGGGCTAGAGAAAATATGGTTGGGTTTAGTGCTCTAGCGATTTCAGTAGCTGCAATTATAACAACTATTATTATCGCTGGGAGGTCTAACGCTATGAAAGGTGCTATGGCCACAAGGTCATTTGCGCAGGCTATTAAAAACGCGATAATGAAGATGGGTCCATGGGCTGTTGGGTTGGCTAACTTAGTTTATGACGCGCTGGTGGTAGGCGCAAAGGGTCTCGCTTGGTTAGCTCAAAATCTGTGGGTGTTTGCGGTGACATTCGCGTGGCTTGCGTACAATTATTTAAACTAAAAGCAAACGTGATTCATAGGTGTCAGAAAGCGATATTCAAAATGTGAGTTAATGTAATATGGCTGAAGGTGGGGAAGGTTTTGATGACCTCGAGATGGAAAACTTCAATGAGTACAAAGACATGAGTGATGAGCAATTAGAAGGGGAGCTCACCAAGACTGATGAGTGGCTCAGCAAGACAACCCTCGAGTACAACACGAGTGAGATGCCGAGAGACGTTCGTGTTAATTATGACAACTATCGCGACGACGTAAAAAAGATAAGAAGTGAGCTAGCTAGAAGGCGAGGTGGGCAAAAAGAGACGTCGTTTATCGACACTGACGATGGGGACACCAACACAGAGGTCCCAACGTTTGATGTCGACGATTTGCCATCGAATCCTGAGAACCAAATTTTGATAAGCTTAGAAAAGTTCATTAGTAGTGAAACTGGGGCGCGATTCAAGCTTGACATTCGTGACCCCGACGTGTCAGCGCTGCGACTCAGAACATCAATAAGCAAGAATAACAATATCTTATTCAAACCCAAACTCGTTAGTAACAAATTTGGTAAAGAGCAAATAGTTCTCAAACGTGGGGAGGGTGGTGCTCTGTGGTATAATGAGGCTAAGGTTGCGCAACGTGCAGTTGACCAATTTAAAGACTTTTTGTATAAAATCGAAGTCAGCTCGAGAGACCGCGAGGAAACTGTGAGGAGTCAACCATTGTTGGACACCACACACACGGAATATGTTGACAAACCTAGACTAACACCAAACGAGAATCGCGAATTGGATGGCGCGCTCAATCCAAGTGAGAATGTGTTGCGCGAATCAAGAATAGGTGACACTGGTGCGTTGCAAATACAAGCGGACCATCTTCAAGAATTGATGGGACACACAAACGAAAGAATAGCAGAGCTTGAGAGTGGTGAAGAGAACATTGATCCGCACGAAAGAGTGGTTGGACTTAGACAAACTAGAGGCAGACAGCGTGAGTTTGATGAGCTTACTGATTTGCGCGAAAGAGTGAGTGAACTTGGACAAGCCAAAGAAGAAGTCTTAGAACAGCGACGAATAGAAGAAGTTAGAGAGCAACAAGAGGTTGACATTGACAGGTTGCAGAAGTTCAAGAAGTGGGCTAAAGAAAATATGGTTGGGTTGAGCGCGTAGCAATTTCAGTGGCTGGGATTATAACAACAATTATTATCGCTGGGAGGTCTGCTGTTATGAAAGGCGCTATGGCTACGAGGTCATTCGCACAGGCTGTTAAGAACGCGATAACGAAGATGGGTCCATGGGCTGTTGGGTTGGCTAACTTAGTTTATAACGCGTTGACGTTAGGTGCGAAGGGTCTTGCGTGGTTGGCTCAAAATCTGTGGGTACTCGCGGTGATATTTGCGTGGTTCGCTTATGATTATTACAAGCTAAAACGGTAGTCTCATCTTCGAGGGCCTCAGCTTCGAAGATAACAAAATATGTGTAAAGTATATGAACGTCACGTCAGCAGAATTGAGTCCCGGTTTTAGACGAGCGACCATGGGTGTCATAAAAGGGGTGAGAACGCAGCATGTGATCACGTTGAACCCTAATAAAGTCAGTCCTGGTGAGGAACTTTACATTGACGTACCGAAGCTCAAGGTTAGTAGCTGTTTGGTGCCTGGATCGTTGGGTTTAGTGTTCGACTTTAAAAATGCAAATGACAAAGGTTGGTTCTTGAACAATGTGAGCAAGTTGCTTTGTGAGAAGCTTGTTGTGAGACTAGCTGGGGAAACTGTGTATGACAACAATGGGGAAAATTACACTGGTGTCTATCGTGACCTTTGGGAGAGCGTTACCGCGCGAGACCAAATGATTGACTATGGTGTTGGCTCTGAGAATTTGAGAAAGCTGATTTCTAAGGACGACAGTGGTGCGACAAGTGGAAACGTTGCTAAAGTTAGTGACGCGTTAATGTTTGGTGTGATTGGAACGAAACAGCGGATTAAGCTCGGCAAGATCATGAATGACCATGGGTTGTACGCTCCTTTTAGCATGAACAACAACTTGCAGTACGTGATCACACTTCCGAAGGCCACAGACATCATGGTGGCGCAATTAAACCAACGAGAGTGTGGGTGGATACACACTGGAGAACCTCGAGCTTGAGTATGAAACGATCGATAACCAGGAGCTCTCTGATGAAATAACGTCGGGCTATGCAAGTGGTCGTAGTTTGTCATATGAGCACGTCACGTTGATGAAAACCACTGAATGGGATAAAGGCACAACCATTGTGAACGAGAATGTTAATCTACCAAGAAAAAGCATGAAGGCAATTGTGTTGCTATTCACGAATAAGGTGCGAACAGACAGTGAGGAGTTTCTCTACCCAAATATTGAGAGTGTTAGAGTCACAATTGAAGGTGTGCCAAATAGCGTGTACTCACAAGGCATTCCAAAGTCGAAGTTCTATGCAGAAGCGAAACGATTGTTTGGGTTGGGTGAAGAACACGCTCAGTTCATGACCATACAGAAATTCTATAAAAATGGTTTTGCGTTGGTCATTGACTTGAGGAGCGTTCAAGACAATTACAACGTCGCCACTGGTAAAAAAATTGTGAACACACAGTCTGGTGTGCTTCTTGAAATCACTAAGAAAGCGACGACTGCAAATGTTATGTGCAGGGTGTTTGTGATGAGTGATGGGTTGGTCAACTTCATGAACAATGGGCTGCAATCAATCCAGTATTAAATCAAACGCAATTTAATGGAAACTCCGTTTAATGCGCTAATTGTTGGTATGACAGCTTGTGGTAAGACACATTATTTGCTTGACACACTGGAATCTGAGTATTGTGGTAAATTTGACTACATTGTGTTGATTTGTCCCACTTTCGAGTGGAATAAAGCGTATCAAGATTGGAAATATGTGCGCGACCCTGACGTGCTAGCGATAGACTGTGCACAAGACAATGTCGACGCTGTTCTCAAGTGTGTGACGAACACTTTTAAAGGCACTAACACTCTGATCGTGTTGGATGACTGTGCAAGTGGGCAGGACGTCAAGAATAGGACTAGTCAATTGGTCAACTTGGCTTTTAGTGCGCGACATTTTATGTTGAGCGTTATTGTCATCACACAACAACTGACGTCGATCGCAAAACCGTATAGAGAAAACATTAGTAAGCTCATTTGCTTTTACTGTCCGAGCAGAAGTGATATGAAGGTTGTTATTGACGATTACCTTGGGCACATCAGCAAAGAGGAAGCGTCGGCGATTGTGACCGCATTAAAAAATCATAAGTACGCTAGACTCGAAATCTCACTACGTTATCCATACAGTTACGAAGTTGTTATTCCGCAATAAAACATAGGTACATGTATAAGTAATAACGTGATGGTGAAACGCAAAAGTGAAGAAAACCCCACGATTGAGGAATTAGTTGAGGACACTGATGGTACTTCGACTGTGGAAGACAACATTAACGTTAGGAGAGCCGAACTTATTAGACTGTCTGGTGATGGTGTGGTAAGCCAATCTGAAGCGTACATTAAAAAAGCGTCCGCAAAGGTTATCGATAAGATATGGCGCCAATATGAGTTGAAGAGAATGGAAATTGCGAACGCTTTTCTCACCGACTTATTAATCAGCAAATTCGCTAGCTTACTAGATGGGTTGAACGCTATTGAGAACCCTGACGAACTAAATGACGAGTTGCAAAAAGACTCGCTACTAAAGAAAGACGTTGAAAGCATTGTCGCGATTGTGACACCGTACGTGCCTTTCTTGGGTTTGTTGTCGGGAGGAATCACAACGTCGAAGTACGTGTACGATCACCATTTTAAAAGTGAGGCGACAAACGCTGAAAATAGTGAACAAACGGACTAATCTATTATTAACAGGTGGCAATAATCTAATTTGCATAACAGGTGGCAATTTTATCACGCGTGAGACACTTTTACGATACATAAATTTGTAAAAATGTTGAAACGACTATTTTCCTAAATGTAATTTGACAAATTTGTGAAAATGTTGAAACGACACTTTCTATTTTTTAAATGTGATTTAACAAATTTGTGAAAATGTTGAAACGATTATTTTTTAAATGCGATTTGACAAATTTGTGAAAATGTTGAAACGACACTTTCTATTTTTTAAATATGATTTAACAAATTTGTGAAAATGTTGAAACGACACTTTCTATTTTTTTAAATGTGATTTGACAAATTTGTGAAAATGTTGAAACGTCTATTTTTTAAATATGACTGAAATAACACCAAATTTAGCGAAAATCGTGATTTGGTATAAATTTGGTATTGTTTCGCTAGCCTCGCGTGTGTTTGACATCAATTGAGTAGAAGACGTGGGAGGGGTGTCGAGTCGCGACTTGGCACAAATTTGGTGATGTTTTGGTATTTATATTTACGTTCAACGTCGGTGAGCTCGTAGCCCCATCTGCTATACTACTGAGAATGATAACGTTGTTTCTCGAGCACAAGAACAGATACCGTAAAACTATTAACATTTCTAAACCCTATACTTAAAGGCCTTTTATTTATTTACTGCAGTTCCCGCAGTTCCCCTAAATCATATAGCCCATTATGAAACCGATTATAAAAGTATATTATATAGCCGATTATGAAAGTATAATTAATAAACAATCATTTCTAAAAAGATCTTACTTGTACTGCAATATACTTTCACGATTCATCATGATTGCGTTAAGTGTGTCATTTAGATGGTCTAGGTTCGCTGGTTTGACATGATATGCATAGGCATTAATACTGTATCCTATGTAACATATGGCTTGCCAGCAGAAATGATTAGGACCCAACATCCAGTCACCGTTGTAGAAATTCTCATCAAATGGATGTCCAAAGGTGGACTTTAGAAAGTGCTTGACCTGTGAAACAACCCAGCAAAAAAGTTAACTGAAGCTACACAGTAGATTCTGTTGTTAAAAACTAGAAATTTTACCGCCACAATACGGTATATGGCATTAACATAGAATTACAATACCTGCATGACTGTTGAAATATATTGCACTTAATTTTTATGTTGCGTTGTCTTGCATGTGTTGTCTTGTGTTGTGTTGTGTTGTGTGTGTTGTGTTGTGTGTGCTGTGCTGTGTTGCGTCGTGGTCTTGTATTGTATTGTATTGTGTTGTGTTGTGTTGTGTTGTGTTGTATTGTGTGTGCTGTGCTGCTGTGTTGCGTCGTGGTCTTGTATTGTATTGTGTTGTGTTGTGTTGTATTGTGTTGTGTGTGCTGTGCTGTGCTGTGCTGTGTTGCGTCGTGGTCTTGTATTGTATTGTATTGTATTGTGTTGTGTTGTGTTGTGTTGTGTTGTGTGTGCTGTGCTGTGTTGCGTCGTGGTCTTGTATTGTATTGTATTGTATTGTGTTGTGTTGTGTTGTGTTGTGTGTGCTGTGCTGTGCTGTGTTGCGTCGTGGTCTTGTATTGTATTGTATTGTGTTGTGTGTGCTGTGCTGTGCTGTGCTGTGCTATGCTGTGCTGTGTTGCGTCGTGGTCTTGTACTGTGTTGTATTGTGTTGCGTCGTGGTCTTGTATTGTGTTGTGTTGTGTTGTGTTGTGTTGTGTTGTGTGTGCTGTGCTGTGCTGTGTTGCGTCGTGGTCTTGTATTGTATTGTATTGTGTTATGTGTGCTGTGCTGTGCTGTGCTATGCTGTGCTGTGTTGCGTCGTGGTCTTGTATTGTGTTGTATTGTGTTGCGTCGTGGTCTTGTATTGTGTTGTATTGTGTTGCGTCGTGGTCTTGTATTGTGTTGCGTCGTGGTCTTGTATTGTATTGTATTGTGTTGTGTGTGCTGTGCTGTGCTGTGCTATGCTGTGCTGTGTTGCGTCGTGGTCTTGTATTGTGTTGTATTGTGTTGCGTCGTGGTCTTGTATTGTGTTGCGTCGTGGTCTTGTATTGTGTTGCGTCGTGGTCTTGTGTTGTGTTGCGTCGTGGTCTTGTGTTGTGTTGCGTCGTGGTCTTGTGTTGTGTTGCGTCGTGGTCTTGTGTTGTGTTGCGTCGTGGTCTTGTGTTGTGTTGCGTCGTGGTCTTGTGTTGTGTCGTGGTCTTGTGTTGTGTCGTGGTCTTGTGTTGTGTCGTGGTCTTGTGTTGTGTTGTGTCGTGGTCTTGTGTTGTGTTGCGTCGTGGTCTTGTGTTGTGTTGCGTCGTGGTCTTGTGTTGTGTTGTGTTGTGTTGTGTCGCGTCGCGTCGCGTCGTGTCGCGTCGTGTCGTGTCGTGTTGTGTTGTGTTGTATTGCGTTGTATTGTGTTGTGTTGTGTGTGCTGTATTGCGTTGTATTGTGTTGTGTTGTATTGTATTGTATTGTGTTGTGTTGTGTTGTGTTGTGTTGTGTTGTATTGTATTGTATTGTATTGTATTGTATTGCGTTGTGTTGTGTTGTGTTGTGTTGTGTTGTGCTGTGCTGTGCTGTGCTGTGCTGTGCTGTGCTGTGCTGTGCTGTGCTGTGCTGTGCTGTGCTGTGCTGTGCTGTGCTGTGCTGTGCTGTGCTGTGCTGTGCTGTGCTGTGCTGTGCTGTGCTGTGCTGTGCTGTGCTGAGCTGTGCTGTGCTATGCTGTGTTGTGCTGTGCTGTGTTGTGTTGTGTTGTGTTGTGTTGTGTTGTGTTGCGTCGTGTTGTGTTGTGTTGTGTTGCGTCGTGTTGTGTTGTGTTGTGTTGCGTCGTGTTGTGTTGTGTTGTGTTGCGTTGTGTTGCGTCGTGTTGTGTTGCATGTGTTGTGTTGTGTTGCGTCGTGTTGTGTTGCATGTGTTGTGTTGTGTTGTGTTGCGTCGTGTTGTGTTGCGTCGTGTTGTGTTGTGTTGTGTTGTGTTGTGTTGTGTTGCGTTGTGTTGTGTTGTGTTGCGTCGTGTTGTGTTGTGTAATTGTGTTGTGTTGTGTTGTGTTGTGTTGCGTTGTGTTGCATGTGTTGTGTTGTGTTGCATGTGTTGTGTTGTGTTGTGTTGTGTTGTGTTGTGTTGCGTTGCGTTGTGTTGTGTCGTGTCGTGTCGTGTTGTGTGTGCTGTGTTGCGTCGACGTTGTGTTGAGTCGTGTTGCATATGTTGTGTTGTGTTCCTTGTGCTGTATTGTATTGTGTTGTGTGTGCTGTGCTGTGTTGCATCGTGTTGTGTTGCATATGTTGTATTGTGTTGTATTGCATGTGTTGTATTGTATGTGTTGTGTTGTGTTGTGTTGTGTTGTGTTGTGCTGTGTTGTGCTGTGTTGCGTCGTGTTGTGTTGCATGTGTTGTGTTATGTTCTATTGTATTGTGTTGTGTGTGTTGTGTTGTGTTGTGTTGTGTTGAGTTGTGTTGTGTGTGCTGTGTTGCGTCGTGTTGCATGTGTTGTGTTGTGTTGTGTTGTGTTGTGTTGTATTGTATTGTATTGTATTGCATTGTATTGTGTTGTGTTGTGTTGTGTTGTGTTGCGTTGTGTTGTGTTGTGTTGTGTTGCGTCGTGTTGTGTTGTGTAATTGTGTTGCGTTGTGTTGTGTTGCGTCGTGTTGCATGTGTTGTGTTGTGTTGTGTTGTGTTGTGTTGCGTCGTGTTGTGTTGTGTTGTGTTGCGTCGTGTTGTGTAATTGTGTTGTGTTGCATTGTGTTGTGTTGTGTTGTGTTGTTGTGTTGTGTTGTGTTGGGTTGTGTTGTATTTGCTGTACGTGTTGTGTTGTGTCGTGTCGTGTTGTGTTGTGTTGTGTTGTGTGTGCTGTGCTGTGTTGCATCGTGTTGTGTTGCATATGTTGTATTGTGTTGTGTTGCATGTGTTGTGTTGTGTTGTATTGTGTTGTATTGCATGTGTTGTGTTGTGTTGTGTTGTGTTGTGTTGTGTTGTGTTGTGTTGTGCTGTGTTGTGCTGTGTTGCGTCGTGTTGTGTTGCATGTGTTGTGTTATGTTCTATTGTATTGTACTGTGTTGCATGTGTTGCATTGTATTGTGTTGTGTTGTGCTGTGCTGTGTTGTGTTGTGTTGTCTTGTGTTGTGTTGTGTTGCGTCCTCTATAACAACATGAGTTACATGAATTATAATTATCCATTTCACCACTAACCTGCTCTATAACTTTTACTTCCCTTGACTTCATCTTATCTTCATCCATTTTTATTGCTTCAATTTCGTTCAACAAAGAAAATGCGGCGTCAGTTTTTTCTTTCAGGTAAGCAGGAGTAACATTGTAAGGAAGTTGTCTAAAAAAGAGGATAAGTAACAAATGAAGCAACATAATAGTTTATATATAACTACTTAATAACAGTAAAAAAGTAGAGTGCTGCGTAGATAGTGTTTTGGATATATATAGAAAAATGAAAAGGTGGTAAACTGCCAAGATTTTTAGTGACGAAATACTGACGTTTCGAGCGGAGCCCTTCATCAGAGTAAGACGGGTGAACTAAAATAATATATATATATATATATATATATGCCAAAAGTGTTTCACAAGTAGAAAGTAGCCAATCAAACGCACGGGGGATAAACAAACTAATAATTAATGAGATGCGAAAAGTTAAATCATTTGCTATTTTTACAGGTAAAAATAGGGAGGGAGAAATGACAGGTCCAATATTCAAGGTATTAGGCGATAGTAAAGCGGTAAGAAAGTGAAAGTGCATGAGCTAATAATAAAAAAGTTCCAAGCAAACTCAAATGACAAAAAACTTGTAAGAAATTAAATAAAAGAAAAACGTTCGTTAAGATCAAGAGGATGTGTGGTGCCAAGTTTAAAAATGAGACGCTTCTCTTGCCGTTTGCGGTTATCGTTACCACCTGAGATGGGAAAGATGGCACAGACTTTCATGTCTGAAACCAAATGGTTAATAGAGCTGTTGAAATGGCGGGCTACAGGTTTGCCGACATCATTGTTCCTCACGGAACGAAGATGTTCAGCATGCAAACCTGTCTGAAAGGCGTCGCCCAGTTTCACCGATGTAGATTTTAGGGCATTTATCGCAAGAAATGCAAGAAATGATGTTGGTGGACGTGCATGAAAAAGTATGACGGATTGTGTGGTCGAATTTGGGGGCAGTAATATCACCGATAAACCTTTGGTATCTTTTCGCCGTAATAAAAACATTCGTGATTCCTTATAGTACCTAAGCGGGAACAGTTTTTTGCGGCCGTTCCCGCTGCTACACATGCCCATTTCTCAATCCCACCACAGTTATTAATGTCCGCAAATTCGACCACACAATCCGTAATACTTTTTCATGCAAGTCATTCAGACAGGTTTGCTGAACATCTTCGTTCCGTGAGGAACAATGATGTTGACAAACCTATAGCCCGCCATTTCAACAGCTCTACCCACTTGGTTTCAGACACGAAAGTCTGTGCCATCCTTCCCATCTCAGGTGGCAACGAGTAACCGCAAACGGCAAGAGAAGCGTCTCATTTTTAAACTTGGCAAAAAAAACTTTTTAAACTTCTTTTATTTAATTTCCTACAAGTTTTTTGTTATTTTAGTTTGTTATTTTACTTTTTTATTATTAGCTCATGCACTTTCATTCCTTTTCAAGTTTTTGTTTCTTACTGCTTTACTATCGCCTAACCCCTTGAATATTGGGCTCCGCTCGAAACGTCAGTATTTCGTCACTATACTGTCACACACTTGGCAGTTTACCACCTTTTCACTTTGCTCTACTTAATAATAGGCCTTTTTAAATAAGAATGTATTTAGATTCTTCTTAAAAGAGTCAACCGAGGGGCTACCTTTAATATCTAGTGGCAAGAAATTCCACAATTGTGGAGCACACACCGGGAATGCACGATAACCACAAGACTTGAGGTAAAACGATGATGACTAGAAGAGCCTGCATGTGGAAGAGGCAGTGATACCTCAGGTTGCGTTTCGGTACATATTGTACCAGCAGTTCTTTCATATAGTGAGGACTAGCACTGCCACTAACTATACCTATTTATACAATGTTGGCCATGATCTATTAGAGGACAGATGCACGGATAACGTCAGCTCACGCCAGATCACGCCATGTCAGCCGACTGCTTTTATCTTTTTTCATACCCCAGAAATTGCCAAAGAGCTAATAAGCCTTTTGAATGGTTTGTTTTCAATTTTTATTGTATAAAACAAATAGACTCCATTTTACCGTTGTCTGTTCAGTTATAGATGCACAGAGGACGTCAGAACGTGGTAAGAACATCAGTGACCCACTGACTATCGTCTCGTGCGCCACTTTTTTGTTCTTACCACGCTCTGACGTCATCTGTGCATCTATAACTGAACAGACAACGGCAAAATGGAATCTATATTTGTCAAATATACAACGTAAATGACAAAACATACAGTGCTAATATACACATGCACTGCTGTAGTGAATGTGGGAGAGCTTGGGAAAATATTCAGTGATAGGGCGCGATATGCCATTGTTTACATGACAGAATAACTGCAGTACTGTCAGTCTGTCACTAATTTCTTAAAAAGACTCGATACGGATATTCTCTTAGTTTCAGGAGCCGTACACAAAATACATGGCGTTCTATTCGCTGATTTTTAACACCCTCACTACTCCCCCCCCCCCCCGTGACGTTTTGTGGCAGTTTTCATTACTCCCAAAAAATAGGTACGCAACGCCTACATGTGTCTGCTGACATTTGAGTTACAGAGAAATATTGTAAGTCCATTGGCTTGTGTCCATTTTTTATGAATATGGCTATAAGAACGGGTACTGAACTCAACTAGAAGATAGTTTCGCGCAAAGTTGTCACGATATTTATTCAAATCATATAGGTTTGTAGGCTAGAAATGTCTGAAATCGTATTTCTTTCACTGTTTATATCTACGAAAGTTTAGCGAAGGTGTAGATCATCTTTGAGTTAATTGAGACGCGTTTGTTTTGGATATAATATATAATATATGATAAATATGTGCGACGGTAAACATTAATACCAGTACTGGGTTCATAAGTTTCGATATACAATTATTTCGGCTAAAATATTAAGCGATTTTGAAATTATCTGGCAGTATCACCATTAAATTTAAACCATATGAGCCCACCACTGAAAAAAACAAATATAGCGCCTGGCCAAAAAATGTCGGTCGTTGCAAACACACTAACACTGTCTTCGTTCAAATTCGTATAGTACGTGAAATTTACACACAAGAATCTGACCAAAATGTTGGTCAGTCTAAACACAATGGCTCAAATAAACAACAAAAGTAGTTCAATACCTATCGTGGACCAAGTAAGCGAAGGAAGAAGCCTACTTAGGTTGAAGCAACAAATTACGATCTCGGCGAACTTTCGCTGTCTTCCGGAACGTGTTCGGTTGTGACGTAAGTGCCAACAACCAAACAACATTTCGATAACTAAGTGTCAGCAGACTACTCTGCACACATAAATATATATTGAAAATGAAAAATTTAAACTTGTTGTTTTACTGTTTAGACCAAAGTTCCGTTTTCTATGGCGGTGCGAGGAGAAGGCAATGTGTATCACTGTATCCCTCATACCAGTATACGGCAATATGCATAACATTGCACTGTGCTGCGCTGTAATCCATATCTCTATATGGATCCTCTGCAGATCTCCTCTATATGGATCCTCTGATTTCCGATCCTCTGATCGGAGAAAAAGTACAAATTAAAATAATTTAGGCGAAACTAACGAGTTTCAAACAAGTACAGCTGCTGTAAACTTGTTTCATGTTTTCTGTTCACATCAACTGACCGTGGCAAACACGTTTCAGATGTGTGCCAACGGTGTATTCGTTATACTGTATCTTATAGAACATAGCTTGCAGCGTTGATCAAAACAAAAAAAATTCGCTCCGTTTTATCGCAATATTGTCCCAAATATTCTTCTTCCTGCACTGATGTTAGCTACTTTTGAACATCTTCCTCTGGCCACCCTAAAATCACCGACTTTCCAGACATGTTCCGGCAGCTGTCCGCCATATTGGATGTGTTTATTCTGATATCGTTCGAAACTACCTGGCGAGGTTAGTTTCAAACGATATCAGAATAAACACGGTTCGAACATGATTCGCGTGCTGAATCTCGCAATCTAAACGCTCGTATAAATTAAACGTATTTTGTTCGTGATCACACTAACCTTTCTCTTAAATCATCTACGAGATCTTCATCCGTCTTGTCAGGTTGCCATGGTAAATTGTGGCGGTGGTATTCGTAATATGTGTCCTGTACCTTCTTCAGAAATTTAGGTAATCTAATACGATTGGCTTCGTCTGAGTATTTGTACTCAACTAGAAGGATAACAATGCAGGAAACTATATCGTGTAAATCTATCATGGCAATAGAGAAACCAGGCGGGAATCGAATTTTAGTTTGGGATGGTGAAGGAGGCATAAATGGCTATACACTGTTACGTGAATAGAAATTAATAAAGTGTTACTCAGGAATATGTTAATTAAACGAGTAGAATTACAGGAAACGAGGAGAATTACAGGAACCGCGGAGAATTACAGGAAACGAGGAGAATTACAGGAAAATAGAAGAATTACAAGTAAATCGGCGGAGATATGATATGATAGGTTTCTTTGTAACGGGCACCGAGTAATAGGCATCTTTATAGTCAATGCTTGTCATAAGCAATCTTTTTCTACCAATCTTGTGATGGTAGTCAACGTGTCCATTTTGAAGTGATGTTTGCTGGTAAATTGGTTTATAGTTTTATAAGATTGAGGATCATTCTGTATAGGTACTATCACTTTTCTGCCGCACAAATATTTCAGAGATAATCTCGTTTATGCTGTGCCCGGTGGGCTCAATTGCGTGTTTAGAGAGTAACTTCTAGTCTTCTGTATCTTTGCCTTAATAACTTGAGTTTCATTAGGTATAGCCTTTTACAATTAACGATGTAGTGTTGACCCAAGGGCATTGATCAAAATCTCAGTTTCATACCCATTACGGTGGATATAATTTCGTTATCGAATGTCATCTCTCGCCAGGCTGTTGCCTAGAGCGATACGCTCGATACGATATACGATACGTATAGCCGAGCGAGATTGAAGGTAAGGTATTAAGTATGAATCGACAAATAGGGTAAGGATAAAACGCGGATACGGTTGACGGATAGCGGATGGCGGATGAAAAAAGGCGGATAGAGGATAAAACGCGGATGAAAAAAGGCGGATAGAGGATAAAACGTGGATGAGAAAAGGAAAGTAGATCTGTGTCTAGAAATTTAGAATTAATAGTCTCCCAACCGCTTTAATGTAATTGTTCTGGTTTCTGAACGCATGAGTTTTTTCAGATGTCAACTAAATTCCAAGCGTTATTCTATAAGCAAGAAAATTCAGCCTAAATAAGATTGAAGCTTCACCACGAGTCACTCCGGAAGAGAAAACAGTATTTAATTATCCATGATATATTGAACAGGAAACGACAAAACAACAGCCGTGGCCGGGAAAAATTATTGTTGAGTTGAGTTGTAACTTTTGGTTGGAAAAGTGTTATTGAGATACCTACATGTATGTATTATAAAAATGTCACAAAAGGGGCAACTTGTTTCGAAGTTTTTATCTCCAGTTAAGATATATTCAAAATGGTAAACTCAAACTAATTCTATATGGACTTGGTGCTATAGTGATGACAATGTTTCTGTCATACGATCTGCCTTGCGAAGTGAGCAGCTGCACGGTGTTATTTTTGTTTCAGTTCCGACCACGAAGGAGGTTGAAAGTCGTGTGTTATATGATGTAAGTTTGTTCGCTTGTTGAGGAAATGCGGACAGAGGTAACACGCGGATGAGAAAAGGATGAATACCCCCATGATGCATGCATATGCGATGCATGCTTCAAAATATAGCTACATGCTTGCGGCTAATGTCGCCGGTGTCACAGGAAATTTGGCCACCCCGAAAATTTGGCCCCCCCGGGCCATATTTCCTAGGAAATTTGGCCCCCCCGGACCAGATTTCCTAGGAAATTTGGCCCCCCCTTCGGAAATTTGGTCCCCCCAACAAAAAACTCCGCTTTATCTCAGAGGTTTAAATAATGAGTGTAGATCAAATATATTTTCGGCCGTGAAATATATTTTCCACAGTGGAATTATTTCGGTAGTGCATTATGTTCTCTACGGTAAAATATGTTTTCGGCGGTGAACATTATTTTCGGCGGTGAAATACGTTCTCTGCAGAACAGGAATGCATGGCATGTACGTTGGTCGAGTGCTGAACCGCAACAAAAACCATTCAATTGTTTGGTTTGGTTTTGCCTTAAAATTTTCATTCGGTTCTGCCGTCTGGATATCAGAAATATGCTTTTAACTACTCGAGTATCGTGCTTTTCGAGTTTCGTTTGTGTCAGAATTATTTCGCAAGTCTTCTAACTTTTGACGATTGTGCTTTGTTTACGCGAAATGCTTTTGCTGTCGTAAAAGACGAGTACCAGGTTCAGTTTAGACCTTCATTTACACCTTATTTACCGTAAACGTTTGATCGATTGAACAAGAACATTAACCTTTCATTTATATTTGAAATATGCATATGTCGCGAGTCTGTTAACTATTGACGATTGTGCTTTCGTTTATATTCAAATCTACAACAAGACACATTCTACAATGTTCGTGTAACTAATCAGAACTGCAAAAAGCATAAGATTATAATTTTTCAAGACCATAAACATGGGGGCCAAATTTCCGAAGAGGGGGCCAAATTTCCTAGGAAATATGGCCCCCGGGGAGGCCAAATTTCCTAGGAAATATGGCCCGGGGGGCCATTGTTTAGGGGGGCCAAATTTCCTGGGACACCGGTCTACCCGTCTAGTTATGTTACTGAATTATTCAATAAATGTTAAAAGGAAAATTATAGGCTACGCCGCAGCAACAATATATTTTTTTATTAAAGTGCCTATAATTAAGTTTCAGTTATTTAACTCCGAAAATGATTAGGAATGGTAATTTAGAGCTCCTTCATATTCACGCGTCGTTCGTGAGATATTTAGACTTTTGTGATATGCAAATGTAACTTATGATATTACCATTCCTAACCAATTTTAATAGGAGAACTTTTAATAACTAAAACTTAATTTTCATTTCATACAGTGGCGGGCCAAAGTGGAGGGGAGACAATGCGAGCGCCGAAGGCGCGAGCACAAGGGGCCGGAGTAATGCTCTCCCAGAACATTTTGAAATCTAGAAAATGTCATTTCCTGCATTTTGGGGGAGATTTTACAGAATTTTGAAAATTATAAAACGTCATAAAAAACAATAATCATTTCAGGTCTTTGTAAAACGATCAGACTTCTGGTTTCATCAGCGCCTGCGATTAATGATAGATACTGCTTAATTCAAAAATTTATAAAACGAAGACTATTCACTCAGGTGTTTTATTACTTGTCTTCATTCTTATATTCAAAAGTTTATTTAGGTTGCCTGCCCTTATGCCAGTAGTTCCCATGAGCCAGATTTCAAATCTCAGTCAAAAACCCAGTCCCCCCCAAAATTCCCACCAGTCCACCCCGTGGCGCCGCTTTAAACAAAGTACTGCACTTTAAACAAACCAAACACAAATTTCCTTAAGGTAAGTTTTTCATATAGAGCAGCATAGTCCTGGAACGAATTGTCAGATGAAATAAGAAATGTTAACAAATTTTTAATTTTAACGCATAATTATCAGTCGTCCAATTTGAATATCATTAGATAATTCCATGGTTGTATCAGTATAATGTATATATTTTATGTCTGTCTGTAATTTAGTTCATGCAAAATATATCATCTTAATATTGTAAACACGGTCCTTTAACAAACAGTTAAATACGCTGAAAGACCACACACCGTGTATAAAGAATTTTAATTAAAGATTACAGATTAACTAAAAATTTCGTCATATCTTTGATACTGCGCATTGATTGATTTTTTATGGTTTTTGTATTTATAAAGAAAATAAAATATACTTTTTATATTTTTCTTTGGATATTTCATTATATCGTGGATAATTAAACAGTGTTTTCCCTGACAAGCTGTGATATTCGACTCTCAGCCAGTATATTTACGACACACTGAGCGTACCTGAATCGAGTGACTCGTGGTGAAGCTTCAACCTTATTTACTTCAGATTTTAATTTTATTGCAGATTTTCTTGCTTATAGAATGACGCTTGGAATATAGTTGATATCTTCATATAAACTCTCATGCGTTCGAAAACCAGAAGGCAGAACAATTACATTAGCGCGGTTGGGCGACTATTATAGTCTTTCGCCTACAGTGGAGAGTCTGCGAGATACTATTAATTCTAGATTTCTAGACACAGACCTACTTTTCTTCTCATCCGCGTTTTATCCTCTATCCCCCTTTTTTCATCCGCGTTTTATCCTCTATCCGCCTTTTTTCATCCGCGTTTTATCCTCTATGGCCGCCTTTTTTCATCCGCTTTTTATCCTTTATCCGCGTTATTTCAACCGCGTTTTATCCTCTATCCGCCTTTTTTCATCCGCGTTTTATCCTCTATCCGCCTTTTTACCACCATCCGTATCCGCCATCCGTCATCCGCATCCGCGTTTTATCCTTGGCCCTCGACAAATATCGTAAAATTCGACGAGGATTCCTCGTCCGAGCTATATAATCTTGAGCTTTTCTTGCCCGGTGAGCAATGTTGATATCTTTTTTGTCATCGAGCTTTTTTCTGGATAGGTTCAAGCCCTTGACGTTCTTCCGGGTGGGTTTATTTGTTCCCCCGGTGGGCTATCAATAATAGAAATGTTTTTGAAACACGTGTTGGTCAACCGAAAAGCACCATCACCATGCATGCAATTGGCTGGATACCAATGCGCATGCATGCTTCTCATGTAACTCCGCAGTGAAGGTAGAATTATCTTGAAAAGTCATTGTAAAATCAATCAATGCCCCCTACTAATTGGGGATGGGCTAATTGACTCAAAAAGACATTTCTGTTTTTGTCTGGTCTTTATTTTTCGTTAGGTTAGGGTTAGCTACCGTATACGGTTAGGGTTAGGTTTAAGGTTATAGGGTCAAGGTTAAGGTTAGAAAACCCACTAGGAGGGGTTATAGGGTTAGGATTAGGATTGAAATTAGGGTTAGCATTAGTAGTTCTAGAAAATGTGAAGGTCCTTTTCAGTCATCCCTTTAGCCTTCACCGTACTAATTAACTGACGAAATTACCCTTATGAGTTATGTTCTCCGACATTCCCTACAAGATTTGTCAACCATTGATAATAATGTTGTTACAACATTGTTCAGTCATCAATATATTGTTCCAGCTTGTTAACAAAGTTGAGCAACAATGAACAACAATATCGGGAGTATCTAATTGGCGCGGGTCGCGGGTAGAGAGCGCGGGTCGCGGGTAAATGCGCGGCTGTTTGCGCGGGTACTAAAACGTTGCGCGGGTAAATGTGCGGGTCGCGGGTAAATGCGCGGATATTGTAACCGGGCACTTTTGCCCGGTGGAAATTTACTGTAGGAAAATGAATTTTGATAGTGATAAGTACGGTGGCCCATAAGGGACATCGTCTTCTCATTTTCTTGCGACTTCTTTTATCATCCGCGACTTCTATTTCTTCTATTTTATCATCCGCGACTTCTATTTTATCATCCGCGACTTCTATTTTATCATCCGCGACTTCTATTTTATCATCCGCGACTTCTATTTTATCATCCGCGACTTCTATTTTATCATCCGCGACTTCTATTTTATCATCCGCGACTTCTATTTTATCATCCGCGACTTCTATTTTATCATCCGCGACTTCTATTTTATCATCCGCGACTTCTATTTTATCATCCGCGACTTCTATTTTATCATCCGCGACTTCTATTTTATCATCCGCGACTTCTATTTTATCATCCGCGACTTCTATTTTATCATCCGCGACTTCTATTTTATCATCCGCGACTTCTATTTTATCATCCGCGACTTCTATTTTATCATCCGCGACTTCTATTTTATCATCCGCGACTTCTATTTTATCATCCGCGACTTCTATTTTATCATCCGCGACTTCTATTTTATCATCCGCGACTTCTATTTTATCATCCGCGACTTCTATTTTATCATCCGCGACTTCTATTTTATCATCCGCGACTTCTATTTTATCATCCGCGACTTCTATTTTATCATCCGCGACTTCTATTTTATCATCCGCGACTTCTATTTTATCATCCGCGACTTCTATTTTATCATCCGCGACTTCTATTTTATCATCCGCGACTTCTATTTTATCATCCGCGACTTCTATTTTTCCGCTGACAACCAGTGATTGCGGGCGCATTTGTTCGCCACGTGTACGTACACTGTACAACCATGTACAACCAGTGATCGATCGAGCAAGCTGCCTTTAATGGATGATTACAGGATGAAAGAGGTACGTTATCCCGAACAGTTAGCAGATTACTTTGATGATTATGTTTCTCTTTATACGAACATGTAATTCCTCAAGTATATTGATGAATAATTTTGCCTTTGTCTTGAGTGTATATATGAATAATGGGGGTGGGGGACATGTATGATTTACTTTCTAGCATCTTGAACAGGGTATTCAGTCTATGGAATTATTAAACAGGTTTTCAATTCATATTTTTAACAGGAAGTTATTTCATCTTACAACTTTGATTATATGCGCGCAATTGAACATTACATGATCCTAGTAGCGTATCACATAGGGACATTAATTAGGGATGAATATCCATTTAAAAACACTTACGTAGACGAAGTATTTAAGCTGAAGACTTGATATATGTAAGAACGAATGGCAACACGTGTTTTACACTCAAGACAAAGGCAAAATTATTCATCAATATACTTGAGGAATTACATGTTCGTATAAAGAGAAACATAATCATCAAAGTAATCTGCTAACTGTTCGGGATAACGTACCTCTTTCATCCTGTAATCATCCATTAAAGGCAGCTTGCTCGATCAATCACTGGTTGTACATGGTTGTACAGTGTACGTACATGTGGCGAACAAATGCGCCCGCAATCACTGGTTGTAAGCGGAAAAATAGAAGTCGCGGTTGATAAAATAGAAGTCGCGGATGATAAAAGAAGTCGCAAGAAAATGAGAAGACGATGTCCCTTATGGGCCACCGTACTATTGAGAAAACGGAAAACCTGTCACACTGTCTGAACCACTGCATATATTTATGCGCCATTGTCATATTTTTAATATTCATCTGGTTACCTTTCCTCGAGTGTTCTTCACTGAAAATATTTGATGTGGCTGGCAGTATCTTGATCTCACGATGCTTACAATCGCACACGCCGATCGCCGAAGACCTACGGCTACACTAATGCACTTGTCAATGTTAAGCCCCAGGGTAGGGGGGACGGGCAAACCCAGGGGAATTTGACATTTTGAGAAAAAAAATGTCAAATTCCCCACCCATGGGACATGTATCCGTGTCAAATGACCCCTGTATGGTGGACATGCATAGCTACAATCCACTACAAAGTTGTCTCAAACTTTACTTTATTTTAACAAAAAATATGGCGGTTCTGGCATGCGGTCCATCTCTAGTCACCAGACTCCCTGCGCGGAAAATGTCAAATGACCCATCCCCCGGGACAGCTAGTAACGTCAAATTCCCCACCCACGGGAGGATAGAAGTTGTCAAATCCCCGTAGGTCGCCCGTCCCCCCTCCCCTGGGGGTTTACATTGATAGGTGCATAAAAGATAACGAGCGACTCTGTCTGCGATCTAGATATAAACCGTACACTGAAAATGCCGTACTACCTGTACGCTGATGTGTACTCGATTAAACCTATGTTTAACAATTTAATATGAAACTCAACGTATGAATGCTGTGTGAAAATATGTTAACTGTTCTGAGGCTGCAGTTTATTACTTGGGCTACCCCCTGTGGGGGGGTAGCACCAAGTCTTAAAATGGGCTGCACTTCTGTATTTTTTTTATTTTTTTTTTTTTTATTTTTTTTTTTTTTCTGGTCAACAAAATGCAACTAATTCCCATCTATCAAACTGACGTGATCTTATCGTTGTTCTTTATTCTCATGACGTCATGACTGTTTCAGTGATGGCAACGTGCGCTGACCTTATAATATATTCATCCACGCTTCTTTGGTCGCCATTGCCATTGATCAACTTCAAGACTCTAGCAAATTTGTGATAAGATTGATAAGGAATGTGGCTGGCAAGTATATTAATAATAAACATGCTCACACTACTTACAATCGCAGACACCGATAGCGGTAGACCTACACTAAAAGTAAAAGATGAGCGATTTCGAAACAGGTTGTTCCGCGGTCTCCATTATTATCGTACGCTGATGTGTACTCGATCAAATCTATGTTTACATGTTTTATTGAATCGATCAAACTGTTTAAATGTGCTACTGAATTGTACTGAAATATGTTGCTCAATTGCTGTAAATGGAAGAATGAAGAACATTGATGAAGTGACAAATGAAGTGACAGGCACTATAAAACATGCTGATGCTGTTGTGATATAATACCCGACGCGGCAATGTTATTTTTTCTAATATCTGTTCGATTGAAGGTCTTCGTGTGTCAAAATTTATATAAAAAACAACGGCAAGGTATACGAAACATATCTGTTACGAAATTACATCGGTTTAATGGACATAAGAGCATTAAATCATCGGGTAAACAACGAATAGATCTTGAAGCCATGTCCTTTGATTTTAGAGACGAGTCTCGCTTTAATCGCTAATACGCATTTTCTCATATAACATCTGATCTTCACATTTTAAGTAGACGAAACCTACAGCGTTCGATTCGCCAGATTCAAGTGATCATTTCGATATAGAATTGATTTAAATCGGACAAAAACACAATATTTCATGATTAATATTACAGAGTTTCACAGGATAAATGTCAACACAGTATAATTAACAAGACGCCCGCTAGGCGTTAACTCGGGCTACTTTAGGTTAGCCTGTGCAAGCTAGGGCAGGCTATACTTTAACTCTTTGGCATATTGAAGACTATGGTGTAACAAGCTAAACAGCTTGAAGAAACATTATTTCTTCCCAAAACCAACATTTTGAACCAGAAACATATTTATAATTTTAGTGCATTTATAATTTGAGCATGCTCACCTCATTTAGGGACCGGTCATTATTTATGGATCGATATACTGGGTTGGGTAAAATTGACCCTGGGTCATGAAATATTTTGCCCTCATTTCTACGGGCTATGACATTTTTTTGTTCATCAAGTGTAACACACAATAATTAAAAAGTGTATAATAAAAAAGTGTAAAACACAATAAGATGAGCACAAGCACACATAAAAACAAAGTGTTTGTGTTTTTAGTGAGACAGAAAAAACAAAACCATAAATTTTCTTCTTACATTATTTCTGTTCATGTGTGAAACAGCATTTTAAAAGTTCTGAAAAGGTCTCATCAGTGTGGAAATGCACCAGTCATGTAACTTTCAAAACAACATGCATTTCCATATTTCATCGGATGTGCCCATGAATCCATGATCTCACAAGGATCAACCTTATTAAATTCACCAATTATGCTTGTTTGGACAGGCTTCAAAAATTTTATTCCCGGATAGTGAGTCGAGAAAATATTTGAATTAATAGCTCTCTCTCCAACCCAGTAAACCCTATAAATAATTACCATGGTCCCGAATTAGTATTGGATAATTGACAAATTACTGTGATGACATGGTTACTGAGAAAACTCAGATACCAGGCCAGCTTGCCTCCATGTAATCAAGGGCAAAAATCACTTTTAAAGGTGTACAATTATGTGTCTGGCTGTGCAGATCAACTAACATGCAGTTGACAAACAACAACAATTTGTGTTGGGTGAGGGACAATGAAAATACATGGCTGCACAAGATGTCACTGGAAAACCAGCAAACAATAGCAAACACTTCATCGGTTGGCCGGAGTTGATCTGGATAGGATTTGGTCTGGGTGTCAGATACGAAATATTCATTTATATTCATATAAGCATCTGCATTCGATATGAACAGTCGATACATAGCTATAGGTCAACCGTGTATTTAATTCATTTTGCCAACTCAACAATGACGACAGTTCAATCAAAACCAAAGCTGTGTGTCTAAATATTTACAAAATGTGTGAATAGACAACTAATAAAATGTATATATAATATACATTCATTTACCAAGCCAATATATTAAATAACTTACACATATTATATAGATTAAGATTTGATGAAATTATAATGAAAAGAAGAGTATCTGACTTTGAGTCATTAATTATCAGCAATATAAACTTCTAAAGATAACTGGGAACTTTTTGCATTGTGAAATACTGAAACAGAGTTGTTTGATGATTTATTAGGCAAAACCTGTGACTGTGACAGTTATACTAAATAACTACAAACTATAAACTGTTGAATCGCATAACGGTTAATAATGATCACATCGACTTTATTTTGCATGATATTTGCAACAACACAATAAACAATACAAGCAAAAATAAAACAAATGACAAATATTACAGTTACCTCAATACATTTAACGTATTTCAATTACCGTCTGATTTCAATACAGCATTCACATCAACGACAACGTTCTTCGTGCTTCTTTTTCTTCGATTATCGTGGAAATTGTAGCTTGTTTGAGAGATTGATTTCGAGTTTGTACTGGGCTGTGACGAAAAAGCTGTTGGGATCTATGATGCAACAAGATACTTCCCAGCCACATAACTTCGAAAACTTCCAAGCAATCGCTGGCAAAAAGTTACACTTCGCTTTTTGTCACGAAAAAGTTGTCGGGATCTAACTTCGAACACTTCCAAGCAAGTGCGCGTACAAGGATTGAGACGCCTGGGTACGAGGCAGTGTCGCAAAGCCTGTTGGGTCCATAACTCGACCAAAAATTATACGACCAAAAAAACTAATAACACTGGATCCTAAACTCGGCTAAAGCCCGAGTAACAAGACGCCCGCTAGGCGTTAACTCGGGCTACTTGAGGTTGTGGCTTGTTGAAAGACATATATTGTAGGCAAATTCAATATACACAAATCTATAGTTGTAGGTACAATGGTACATGTAATGATACAGCTGTCAGTGCAGGGGTGGTTAAATTTTCCATCATTACAAACCCATAACATAGTGTTGGCCAATGGCTTTGATTATATGAAGGTGAGTTGGCTCAGTATCCAAGCTGGCTTACTGAGAAGTCTGCCCCACCAAATGAGCCATCCTGTTTGCTGACCTAATCCAGTTCTAGTCAACAGGGTTAGCCTGGCAAGCGAGCCGGCCTGTGCTCATGTAATAACAATTCATATGGTCAGTCCGGCAAACAGGTTCAGTTTGAGCAAGCATTAAATCAGTTAATCTTTTTCTCAGTGTATAAGGCATGGCAGTAAATCAAACCATGCATTTAGCTGGCAGTAGCAAGGTCAAACAACAACAAACTCTTTACTCCTTGATCTTGATAGTTGGTATGGGTGTCAGAGATTTATATACTGTGTGTTCATTTGTACGCATTTGTGTATAATAATACATGTATGAACAATCGATACAAACTTACTGATAACGCAGAACATTTTGGAGCCCCATTTAAGCTTACAGGTAAAATATCGAGTGAAACAGGGTTACTCAATGGCAACAATGAGTGTCAGAGATTTATATACTGTACGTTCATTTGTAAGCATTCGCATATATGAACAATCGATACAAACTTACTGATAACCCAGAACATTTTGGAGCCCCATTTAAGCTTACTGGTACAATATCAAGTGAAACAGGGTAATTAATTCGATATATAGCAACATTGCATACTTTAATAATAGTACTTCTACTTGGTATAATATGAAACAATAAACTGTAGCAATGCATCGACTTTATTTTGTATAATTACATAACAATAAACAATACAGGCAACAAAGCTTATAAAAATATTACAGTTACCTCAGAACAGTTAACATATTTCCATACAGCATTCATATGCAAGCATTCATATGTTGAGTCTCATATTAAATTATTAAACATTTAGTAGACAAAAAGCGTATGGAAACATATAATTTGATCGAGTACAGGTTCTCGAAATCGTAGACCAACCCGTTTCAAAAGCGATCTGGATTGTGAGCGTATATAAGATCAAGATACTTGCCAGCCACATCAAAGATTTTCAGTGAAGAGCACTCGAAGAAAGGTGTCAGATCAGATAAGTAAATAAATCAGAAATATACGCAGTGTAGGTGGAAAGCCTGGGTAAGAGGTTGATCGGGATGATGCAATAATTAGCCTCCCTAAGGCAAAATTGTTTTGGGGATAACTTCACTGCGCATGTGTAGTAATCCCACATTCATAGTCTCGCTCACTAGTCTACTAATTTAGTCAACAATGATGCAATAATTGCCATTTCGCGACATTGCCAAAAATAAATAAATAAACAGAGCCCTTTGTAAGACTCGTGCTCTCCCCCCAAGGGGGGAGGCCCGAGTAATAATATGTTTGTCCTTGGCTGTTCTTTCCGTCTTCATGATTGATCTCTCATCTGTGTTTCTCTCATCTTGGAGAGAATCTTTGCAATGGTTTGCAGGTTTACAGGTCTCGGAAACTTTTCCAACAGCGATTCATTGGCAATAAAACGAAAGTCCGAACTCGCTTCATATTCGCTTGCATGCCTTGCCCCCAAATCAGTAGCCCAAGTGAACGCCTGACGGCCTGAGCAGGCGTCTTGTTGTTTATAAAACTCAACATATGAATGCTGTGTGAAAATATGTTAACTGTTCTGAGGTAACTGTAATATGTTTTATAAGCTTTGTACAAAATAAAGTCGATGCTAATCAACAGTTTATTGTTTCATACACAATATATAAACCTTCGACATTATAATTATTTAGAGATTTTAGAGCAACCTTTCAAAAGTGTCCACTTTTGAATTCTATAATTGCTTCTCGAATAAACCTGTTTCACTTGATATGTATAAGCTTAAATGGGCCTCCAAAATGTGCTGGTAATATCAATAAGTCTGTATCGATCAACTCTCTGACACCCATACCAACTATCAAGATCAAAGAGTAAAGAGTTTGTTATTTGCTGGTTTACCAATGACAGCCTGTTGCCATGTACTTTCCATTGTTACAACAGTTACTTGGTCTGCACAGACAGATACAAATGTTGGCTAGTTTCATGATTACTATAGCTGTATATGAAGGCAAGCTGTACATGCAGGAGGCAAGCTCGCTCTCTAATCGATATAGTAATAATAGTCCTGATATTACAGTACATGAGGCAGGCTAGCCCATGCCAGACTTGCTAACAAGCACACCATTTGCCAACTGTTACTTGGTCTGTACAGCCAGATACATTTTTGATATTACATGAAGCGAGCTGGCCCAATAATAAATGTGCTAAATTTATGAATATGTTTACTGGCTCAAAATGTTGACTTCACAAAGAAATAAAGATTTTGAATTATATTTCTTTAAGCTGTTTTGCTTATGATGTCTTGCTACTGCCAGCTAAATGGTTTGATTTAAATGCACTTGTCACTGGAAACCCCAGGTAAGTATGAGAGATTAGACTTATCAAGAAACAAATCTAAGAAAATGCCCCACCTACAGTATATGGGAAAATAACATCCTAAACCCCACCTACAAGTCACCTTCGGGGTTTCCTTGGGTGCCGTAGGGGTTTCCAGTGACAAGTACTGAGAACAATATAACTGATTTAATACTTGCTCAAACTGAACCTGTTTGCGGGACTGGCCAGATGAATTGTTGTTACATGAGCACAGGCCGGGCTTGCTTGCCAGGTTGACCCTGTTGACTAGAACTGGATTAGGTCAGCAAACAGGATGGCTCATTTGGTGGGGCAGACTTCTCAGACCTCAGTAAGCCAGCTTGGATACTGAGCCAACTCACCTTCATATAATCAAAGCCGTTGGCCAACAATACGTTATGGGTTTGCAATGATGGAAAATTTAACCACCCCTGCACTGACAGCTGTATCATTACATGTACCATTGTACCTACAACTATAGATTTGTGTATATTGAATTTGCCTATAATGTCTTTCGACAAGCCACAACCTCAAGTAGCCCGAGTTAACGCCTAGCGGGCGTCTAAAGGGGATCAACGGCCCAACCTTGTCCTCAGGGCCTTCGCGGTGCGAAAAAGTCCTTATCGTTTAAACACGAAAAGTACATATGTTTTGTCGGGTTATAATTGGGTTCAAAAAGTTCATAAAATGCAGTGTTCAAAAGATACAGTATCATTGGCGGGAGATGACAAGTTCGTAAATGGCGTTAAAAGGTAAACCCGTTTTCCCTGCCTTATAGGCAGCACACTAATCTTGACTTGGGTTGCTGTGTCTCGTAACCCAGACTACTTCGCGGAACTATGTATAGTCAACGAAATCTCGATTTGTGTAAATTTGTGTTTGTCGAGATGTTCAGTTTTATGACGTTTTGTGACGTATAAGTTTTATCACGTGTATTAAAGTTCCTAATTACCACTTGTCAACGCTGCGAAGTTCGAACGATCTGTTCTGCCTAAGACGACTAAGATAGTTATGTATACTTAGTTAATTTTTCTTGTTAAACGCTCACCATCTGCGATTTCTTGCCATCACAGCATCTGCACTTCACTTGTAACTTGTCATGGTCATGGGCATGATATCAAATTGTTTTGTTTGTGAATACAATTTTCCTTGTATTTTAGGTGTATATTGGTGTGAGTTCATTGTTTCTCATTCATGCAGAAGAATGCACATCCGTGTCCCTCATACACGGCTGTGAGATATAAAACGACAGAATATATTAAACTGCATAATAGTTTATCAACTGTTATAATGTCAACTTTTTGTGTTCATATTGAACTGTATTTTTAGGCAAGCCTTGTACAGAGAATAGTTATATAACTATTTTATCTTTATGTTCAATTGCATTTTTATGCAACTGTCCAATTTACATCTGTTTAATATTACACAATACACATGTTCATGAACTACTATATTGTGAATAGATGCTGAGAACGGTTACAACACAAAGGGGGTCAACAAGGTTGGGGCAGACGTGAGACACTGCAAATGTGCCAGGGGCAGATTGTGAGTACCTATGCTCCAGCAAGCTCATTGTGAGCTTGTAAGCTGGCCTGAGCTCCATATATATGTACTGAAGAACTCAATGCTCTGGTATTACCTGAACCATAACCGCATGGGTACGAGGCTGTACTACCTACTTATTTTTGTAATTTTGCACAATATCACGACTGCCTTGGATTTCGAGGCAGCACTTCCCTTGCGATAGTAACTTCTAGTCATACACTTAGTTATCGAAAATGTATGTATGTATGTGCAATGTGAGATTGAGGACACTACACAACCGAACACGTTACGGAAAACAGCGAAGTTTGCCGATATATTTGTTGCATGGCCGCCATTGTTGTTTATAATATCTAACATTTATTTTGGTCAGGCGCTACTTTCACTCGATTGGCTCATGTGGTTTAATAGTGGTACTGCCAGGTAAATACCGAAATCTAGTATTGAACCTTGTTGTTTATCGGAACCATTTGAAAATCTCGTTGCAAATGACCGACTTCACCGACAGTCTAACATTTATTTTGGTCAGGCGCTACTTTCACTCGATCGGCTTGATGCGGTTTAATAGTGACTGCCAAGGTAATTTGTCTTTAAGTTTTAACCAAGGTAATGGGCAATTCCCGCATTGTGTTCGTTAAAATCAAACTAAACGAAGTCACTGTCGACAAACTTACTGAACAGACTGCAGAAACTAGCCTCTGCACTTGTCAAAATTATAAACATCTAGATAGTTCATTGTCTTGCAGTTAAATTAAATGCTAAACATTGGCCTTAAATATGGGAATCACAATTGAGCAATACAAAGCCAGAATTGGTTGCAAACAATAACTTTGTTAAAACCAAAATAATAATTCTGCAGTTCTTGTCACCAAGGTATCTTTTGGAATACATTTAAAAAATTCATTTTACATTGTAACAATGTTGATGTTATTTTATCTGTATGTTATTTTAAGTGTATATTTTATCTGTCAACATTACAACAGCTCACAGAACAATATAAAAGTTGTGGTTTGCTCAAATATTTGTTCCAACCATATATCATGATGATGTTGATCCATCTAAAAACTATATGTGCTGATTTTAGCCAAGGCGATATGAGAAAATTTAGACTAAATAGCTTAGATTGCAATAATACATGCATAATCAAAAAATATATATTACTTTGTGGGATCCACCATTCCTAAATGCAATTAATTATCTGCTGGAAATAACCTTTATACTTTAAAGACATTTAGCCTGGGGCAAGGCGGCAGTTCATGTATTCACTCAAGAAGAGTTTGAGAGTTTGAGGTGAAGGTCCATCAGGGGTCGGTCCTGAGTCCATTGCTGTTTGTATGCGTGATGGAGGCACTGACGCAAGAAGTTAGAGAGGGTATGCCATGGGAGTTGTTGTATGATGGCTGAGAGCATTGAGGAGCTTAAGGAGAAAGTGATGCGATGGAAAGAATGCATGGAGGCAAAGGGTTTGAAGATGAACACTGGTAAGACTAAGGTGATGGTGTCAAGGAAGAATAGTGGTCATGTTGAAAAGTTAGGGAAGTGGCCATGTAGTATATGTGGGAAGGGTGTTGGAAATAATTCTATTCGATGCACAGGCTGTAGTGGATGGGTACACAAGTGGTGCTCAGGCGTGAAGGGCTCACTGGCTAGAGTTGTGGATACGTTTGTTTGTAATGTGTGTGAAAGAGCAGAGGATGGAGAGGATAGTGACGTAGATGAGAGCATGGATCTGGGCAATGGGGTCCATTTAGAGAATGTTAAAAAGTTTTGTTACCTGGGGGATATGCTGAATGGGGGTGGAGGAGCAAATTCAGCATCTGTGGCAAGGGTACGTTGTGCATGGGGAAAGTTTAAAGAGCTCTCTGGGATCCTGACAAGGAAGGAAGTGTTGCTAAAGCTGAAGGGGAAGGTGTATGTGGCCTGTGTGAGGAGTGCTATGGTGTATGGAAGTGAGACGTGGGCCATGACTGTGGAGCTGAATAATAGACTGGAGAGGACAGAGATGCGGATGGTGCGGTGGATGTGTGGCGTATCGCTGAGGGATAGAGTGTATAGCAAGGAGCTGAGGGAAAGAATGGGCATTGAATCGGTGTCTGACGTGGTAAAGAGGAGCCGATTAAGGTGGCTGGGACATGTGCTGCGGAAAGATGATGGTGACTGGGTGAAGAGGTGTATGTCGCTTGAGGTTGATGGTGCAAGAGGAAGAGGAAGGCCAAGGATGACATGGAGCCAGGTAGTGGAGAGGGATATGAGAGAGAGTGGGCTGAAGAGGGAAGATGCTAATGATCGAGGAAAGTGGAGGAAACTGTCGTGGGGAACCACCGGCCAACCCCTGCGTAAGCGGGGAAAAGGGCCGTAAAACGTCTGTTGTTGTTTTGTCTAATGCCAGACAGAAAATTATTTTATTCAGCAGAGAATGTTACATTAGCACAATAATGTTATTAGCACAATTAATGTTTGGCAGTACTGATGATATTGCAGTAATATGCATATCTACCTGGTGGCATTTCTCTGGGTTGGGCCGGGCCACTGGTTGGGTCACGGTCAAAGTGACTTGTTTGCTGGTGATTTGTTTATGACAAGTAGGGATGAACCTTTTTTTCTTTGCAAAATGCTCTCAATAATCTGTTTTTGGATTCACAAATTAGCAACATTGTCTGTTAACAATTGACTGCAGCACTGTTGCAACTTTTAAAACTAATGAAGGCAAGTTTAAAATTTTTGATTCTCACTCAAGAGATTTATATGGCATTCCACACCCATTGTTACCGGATACCCATTGTGTCGCGTTCCAAGCCAAATACCCTCGTGGAGAGCGATCGACTGGAGTTCGCATGTGATCAACCACAAATGAATCGAGTCAATTTCTTTATTGTATACAATGATCTCCTCAAAATGCGGTGAAAACTACAGTAATGATTAATAACAACAATTAAGAGCTATTCAAAACCTTAAATCATGCGATTACAAAGCGTACCATAAATTAACACAAATCATGCATATTAACCAAAGGTAACGCAATAACATAACTAAAACTTACGATTATGGATTCGCATAGGAACCGATCGAATGTCCATTATAAAAAAGCTAAAAGGGCGAGCGCAATAATATCCCTTGTGTCCCAGTCTAAAATGCGTCATCCAAACAAAGACAAGGCCGCGAGAGCCTGGGCTCACATAAACAAATTATAATGTATACGTATTATATTACGTGTTGTCAGCAGTAGCGGATCATCTATGGGGCAAAGGGGGCAATTGCCCCCGGCCCCAGATTTTAACCGGCCCAAAAAATATGAGTGAATAAAAAAATTATACAGTTTCTCTTTTTTACAAACGAATGGTGAATATTTTAGTATATACATGTAATTGAATACTCTTATCATGCAATGGAGGACCTGTCAAAGTATATTGAACGTTCTTATCTGTTGCCATAGAATCCCGAAAGTAGCGGCCCCCGAAAGTAGCGGCTGCCCGAAAGTAATAGCTCACTTCTGCGTGATACATGCAGTGAACTTCTGTTCTACTACGGACTACTACACAGAAATCAAATGAAGTTATTTACAGTTACGTCTTAAGACATGGAAACTCAAGACAAAATTTCACCATTTTAGCAGCGATGTTATTTTTTCCCAAAATGTGATGCGAGTCATTTGAGAAAGCTTAAGGTGGCCACGCAGGCAGGCTAAGTACGATGCTCTCATGTTATGACCGGCCCAAAAATATTCTTTGCCCCCGGCCCTGGGAGGGTTAATCCGCCACTGGTTGTCAGCAACTGTCACACATTGTTTCCATGCCCATTGTTACTCAGTTAGCAAATTCTGAGATAACTTCACACTTATTGAAATGCAAGCCGATCAAAATGAATCTGCTGAAAGTGCACACTGGATATTCGACCAAAATCTGGATATCTTGTATTCAACCAAAATCTGGATATTCAACCAAAATCTAATCAAACTTTATTTAACGAGGGTAAAACCTGGAAAGCATTATGCTTATCTTCCCCAGGGCCCTCATCAGACACATGTACGCGTTGCGTACCTATTTTTTGATGCTGTTAGTAATCAGTTTACAAAGATATTTTGTAAATCCGAGTATTCAGGCTTTCATTTGATGTATAGCATAAATTGCTAGAGTTAGTAGTTCAAAATATATCGTCGTCGGAATATCTAATATATTTATCTGAGTTTGTGAATCCAATCCGAGCTTTTTAAAGCTGTTTCCTGCTGGCAATCAGTCCCAGGGCTTCATTATAGGATATGTAGAACTGGTGTAAATACGACGCGACGAGGGCAATTTGTGAAACTTTGAAAACACAAGTGAAATTAAACCTTAATTTTACGAGGAACCATGTGATTACCTGTTGGCTGTTAATCATATAGCTACGCACATCAACAACTGTCAACATGAGAAAGCCAGCCAAATGTCAAAACCAAGCGTGAAAAACAACTATACAAACCACTGAAAGTAAACGGTACATTACAACCAACTCTGTTGAGTTATAAACATTGACTAAGAGTAGTAAGAGAACAAGGGAGCTTGGATTTACAAGTAAAACACCAATCATTCAGGTACAAGTAATTTTGCCCAGAATTTAGGAAAAATGCTCTCCTCATTAATCAATTATATTCGAGTAATTTTGCCCTCTCAGTGGCGAAGCTAGCGGTCATGCTAGTCATGCTCAGCATGACTAAAAATTTCCTGAAAATATATAGTTTTGTTTGCTTTTATTTACTTTATTTGAAATCTCTCCTTAGAAGTTTGAAGTCGTGTGCATTTCGAAGAGAATAAGCAATAATAGTTCACGCATATTACGCGGATATTCTCGCTCCTTATCCGTCCCTGATTGATCGGGCGTCTAAAACCGCCGTCTTCATTCCCAGGCTCTTTTGTTCAGCCTGGCCCCGGCCCAAGTCATGCTCTTTGTGAATAGCATCATGACCAGCTATATGAACAGTCATGCTTATTCTCGAAATATGATTGGTTGACGGCACTTGACGCATGCTCAGTTTGCCTATTTTAGACAAGCTGGTCATGCTATTTTGGATGAGCATGACCATAGCCTGATAGCCCAAAATATTAGCTTTCCGCCTTACCAACTATGGCCTGACTGCACAGTGCGTCTGTTTAAGGATCCTTGATTTATCATGGCATCAACGAGCTCTGATTCTGTCTAAACAGTCCTTGTTTGTGAACTGCTTAGAAAACCGTTTTCGGTTCGAAACATCAACGACAAAAATCTTCTTGTTGGACAGCGACCAATGCCGGTTCTTGGCCATTCGTCTTTCTTTCGTTTTATTGGCAATGAATCGCAGTTGAAAATGTTTACCGAGAATTGTAAACCGGCAAACCATTGCAAAGATTCTCTCCAAGATGACTAGATGACAGAAGCACGGATGAGAGATGAGAGATCAATCATGAAGACGGAATGGACAGCCCCGAAGGGCGAAGGACAGGAAAATATTATTATGCTGTGTTGACATTTATCCGTGAGACTCCGTAATATTAATTATTATGAAACGTTGTTTTTGTCTGATTTAAATAAATTCTATATCGAAATGATCACTTGAATCTGGCGAATCGAACGCTGTACGTTTCGTCTACTTAAAATATGAATATCAGATGTTATATGAGAAAATGCGTAAGCGAGTAAAGTACCCAAACCTCGTCTTTAAATTAAAATCAAAGGACATGGCTTCAAGATCTATTCGACGTTTACCCGGTGATTCAATGCTTTTATGTCCATTAAAGCGATATAATTTCGTAAAAGATATGTTTCGTATACCTTGCCGTTGATTTTTATAAACGTTTTGTCACACGAAGACCTTCAATCGAACAGACTTAGAAAAAATAGCATTGCCATGTTTACAGTTTACATTAAAATTTGCGTGTCAGGCGTTATGCATTGGGAGGGTTGAGGGCGGGCTAGCCTGCGTGCGACGGCTGATTTTGCTTTGCATTAGTTCGTAGGCATGCTGATGCGCTCTGATGTAAAGAGAAACGGTCCAAAATATGAAATTTTATAAACCTTTGAGCTGAAAAATCACCGCTCAGAATGCAGGAAATGCCATTTACGGGAATCTATATTTTAAAATTTTCCGGGGGGGCATGCCCCCGGACCCCTCTAGAAAGCCTCGCGCCTTCGGAGCTCGGATCTTAGTTTATAGCATGACCTCCCATTTGGGACCAGCTTCGCCACTGTGCCCTCTATATGATTAGCCTATTTACTGTGCAGTACTGGTAGTTTAGGGTGCAAAAACATGCAGACTATAGCTGTGTTTACAACATGGGCCTGGACTACAAGTCAATTTTGTAGTATAAACAAGCAATTACTGTATACTGGTTAGTGGTAATATGTGCACTGCAGTAGTGAGTAAGGGAGAGCTCGGAGTAGACAGACAATAAATGGATGAGCGTCAAGCTCATATCCTCAGAAAAATGATTCTGAGTTACAAATGATGTATATACTGATTCTATTGATATATGTTCTATGCGGGTTGAATTTACTACAGCAGTTAACACATTATAATTACTGATGTATAGTAACTGCCGCATAGGCACTTATATCATTTGAACCTGTAGATCATTGTTACCTCTCTCCATCTGAGTCTCGATGGCTCAAATGGTTAGAGTCATCAGTAATCAGAAGGGAATAATTTTTCTGAGGATATGAGCTTGACGATCGTCTACTGGTCTGTATTCCATAAACAATCTGTGTTTACTCCATCCATTATGAAACATGGTAGGCCTACAGTAGCTGGCCTAGTGGGCCATAACTTATTGTGTCTGATAATAGGCTTGGACAACACTGGTCCTAGACTTGCAATGTAAAATACATGTACAGCTTACCGGTATAGGATTATGTTGACATTGGGATGTTGACACTGATCACTACTGTATGTTAGCAGAAATTGTTAGAGAATCGGATTGAACAAGTACTGTGTCAGCTAGATCATTGTCAACAAGCAGGCTATAGGCATGTTGTCCTGAATATATAGGTTTTATGCCATGCTTGTTGCACATACATATGGCTTTTGCATTAATGACCATCAAAATATGATATATGCTTTAGGCATTATTATTATTAATAATAATTATAATACAATAATATTTATACAGGATAGCCCCTTCAATGCTAACACTGGTATCAATGGCAGTCTTATTTCCTAACAAATTAAAGTTATTGCAAATATAAAAACATAATTCATATATGTTCAGTACAATGTTACAAAAACTAATTTAGTCGTTATTTATTTTTAGTCAAAAATTAATTAAGGCAATTGATAAGGTGCAAAAACTTCATTGAGATGAAATTAGTTCTTTAGATATGATATGAAAATGCCTTCACAGAATTTCTTAACTAGCATTACACAATGTAACTTTCTTCTCCGGGTTCGAATTAGAGAGAAAAAGTCGACTCGCTAAAAAATTGTGAATTTCGACATGATTATCACCCGTAAAAATAAATGGACATTATAAATGTCCCCCCCTCCGGAAAACTCGCGCCATCTTCAAATTTCTGACTTTTAATTTATCTCTCCCGTGTAAATCATGTCAACATTTAAGTATGCCATGGTGTAAAATGATGATTCAAAGTAAGAAATAAGTAATGAAAAGAATTTACAACATCTACGACCTGCCAAAATACAAGAGATCCGCGAAAACCGCGATGTAAATAAGCTTGACGAGACGACAAAATGGCGGCCATTGAATTTCGTCCCGAATTTCGTAAATATTTCTGCTATATTTCTTCGTTTCACATATCTTTTTTTAGAAAAACAAAACATTGAACGCAAAGATGGAAAACGAAAACATGTTATTAAAAAATTTCGATTCGCAAAAAATTAAATTTTCGATTCGCAAGTGCCAAAAATCGGCTCGCAAATTGCGAATTGCGACCTGCTAATTCGAACCCAGTTCTAATTACAAGAGGTACCAATCCTAGGGTTTCTATTAACCAATCAGTTTCAAGTCCCGAGTTAGGAAAGATCAGTTTCCCTGCTCTGCGTTGAGACCTCTCGAAAGAAATCAATATTAAGTTATCCACATCCCTGCCAGCTCAACATCGCAGTAGTCCAATGTGGGTAGAATTATCAAATTGCTGTATATAATCTATCCACACCAACAATCATGGAAAAACCCTAATATGTGTCTTAGTAAACCCAATTTGAATGGGCCCTATATATTTGCACTCCTATGATAAAGATGCACTTTCTTCCTTCAACAGCCAATAGTGTCTGTTTATACTAACTATTACCATTAATGTATTTAGTTATTTATTTTTATGTCATATAAATTCAGACAATAGAAAGCTTGCAGAGATATTGTCCACTGAAAGTCTATTCAGTTTTGCAAATGAATGGGCTATTAACTAATTCAAGTACAACTAAAAGTTAGTAAGAACTAAAAGAAGTTACAAGTTTCAAACAGTAAGCGGGCGAGGGGTTGTTGCGTGTACGTATTTCTAGTATAGTATGAGAGTGTGCAGTACTAGTCATTTTTGGAATTTTGGTGTATAAATTCATGACATTACAGTGGAACCCAGCCTCTTACGGCCACCTTGGTAATATGGTTTTCACCTTATTACAGCCACATATTCTTGTCTTAAAGATGCCACATTAATATGGCCACCCTGATAATTAAACAGCAATTTTATTTCTGGCCCATCACAGGGTTCTTCTAAATTTGAAAGTTCATTGTAGATCTTCAGTGCAACCTACATGGAATGCAGCCTGGCATCCAATGCATTAAAATAAGAATTCAGAACAGTAAAAAGCAAATGAAATCAATTATCAATGTAATGTATTATACCTAATACATTTAATTCATAGTATGTAATTACTACTTATTGACCGATCGTGAGGTCTGTACTAGTGAAATATCGGACCGACGTTTTTAGTACGGACCGAGCGAGCGCAGCGAGCCGAGGTCCGTGCAGAAAACGGAGGTCCGATATTTCACTAGTACAGACCGAACAAGCGAGGTCAATAAGTAGTTTATTATATGACCACAAATGTTGTGAACGTTCTGTGAAAACTCTGCAGTGTTAGGCTCGTATTCGCCACCATCTTTCTTGCGAACTAAACCAAAACGGCAGATGTTTTCCAATTAAGTTTAATAATATGTTTTCCAAGTACTTTCCGTTTAGCTAGATTCCTAAAATTTCTACCTCGAATAGCATTTTTCATTTGCTTTTGTTTGACATATTGTTCAAGGTTGTGCGTTAAGTATAGTTGAAAAAAACCCACCTGAAATTCTACATTACGCGAGAAGTAAATGTTATATTATCACGAACAATGTTACGAACGTTTTGGACATTTTAAAAAGTTTCACATAACGCGGAAACCTGAGCTATACATCAAATGAAAGCTTATAAAATTTCTAACAACATACCTGCACGATATATTTCAACAATGAATAGTTCTGAAATTATTATCCATCTTGTTGCGTATAATGACATGACTTTCATTTTGTTTATAAAATTCTCACTGTCAGCGGTCCGGAACGGCAGATTTCTAACATATACTTTTCCACCATGTCTACGACTTTGCTGTCGTCCAACTTCAAAAACCTTCCCAAACAACTATAAAAACAACGATTCCCAACTCCAGAAGGATCGTATCTCAAACTAAAACCTCTCTTCTTGGCTTCGACCAAGCAAGAATCGCTAAGGCTTATCATCTATCAACAAAAATATATGCGAATATATGTTTATTTATAGTCGTGCATAATTTAATAATAATTAAATAGATACACCGTCACATTAGCAAAAAATAACAAAGACCACTTCACTTACCTTCAAGGAATAACAATATGCTACCTTCTGCAGTAAAAAGATCAAGATTGCAATTCGCAAGAAAGATTTTATTTTATTCTCAACAATGCAAAACAAGCTTGCCGGGAATACTC
Organism: Chrysogorgia sp. JL179-B06; assembly: GCA_035772405.1. Taxonomy (NCBI): domain Eukaryota; kingdom Metazoa; phylum Cnidaria; class Anthozoa; order Scleralcyonacea; family Chrysogorgiidae; genus Chrysogorgia; species Chrysogorgia sp. JL179-B06. Next base: position 1,172,361 of record JAYKKM010000475.1, on the reverse strand, counting down.
GAGCAGAAACCGGGCAATAGTACCCGGTTAAAATACCCCAACCTCGTTCCCAGGCTCTTTACCTAACTAGGTTGAAAATACCCGCGCAAACACCCGCGCATTTACCCGCGACCCGCACATTTACCCGCGCAACGTTTTAGTACCCGCGCATTTACCCGCGACCCGCGCATTTACCCGCGACCCGCGCCAATTAGATACTCCCAACAATATCGAACATGCTTGTCCTTTCATTGTTGTCTTTTCTTGTTCCAACAACCGTGAACAACCATTGTTGGTTCATCAATGACGAACGACATTGTTGAAACAACACTGAACATTGTTCGTTCAACAATATTGTTTAGCCAAAATATAGCCGCCGAGCCGCGTTCATGTTACAGTATTGTTCAACCTATATGCTGTAACGACTGTGCAGTTTCTAGCTGTGTCATGGGCAGTAGATTGTCTATGGCCTGATGGCCAATTGATTGTCTATGGATTCAATGTGTCAAAAATACTTAAGTAAGGGGGTGTTTATATGAGAGGCGAGCCAGCCGGTATAAGCGAGATCTCACCTCGTATAGTTATATTCCTGTTAAAAATTCCGGTGCGTTTATATGGACAAGCGGGCCAGCCTCGCTTGAGAGAGGCGAGATCTCGGTAAGCAGGCTGAAAAATTTCTCATTAACTCTTTCTTGTTCGGCTGAAAAACATCCAAAATTGAACTCCCTCATTGTTCTATCGATATCTCTGGAAATATTCATAACTGTTGCGAAATCTATACCTTTTCTGAAAGTCCAATAAACCGGCTGTTACCAGTGCTTTAGAATTTTCCGAACAAGACAAATCATGATAATATAAATTAGCATTAATTATCATAAATCAGGTTGAAAAACTTCCATTTTTCTAGAAAATGCCATCTTGCACGCCGGCGTAGCCATCATGAAAATTCAAAATGCCACCAATCGCAGAGTTATTTATGAAATCAAATCCTCATGTTCCTGGCGCTTATCGAATTTCAATTTTTAATCTTGCGTTACCGTGTGCCGTGTTTTTCGATTGACGACTTCGGGGGTCTTCTATGACCCTTTGACTGGGCCGGACAGGAAAGAGTTAAACACTCGTAGCCGGGCTGGCCCGCTTATTAAACCGCGATGAATTTTCGAAGGATGTTTGGCACTTGAAACACTTGAAATAATCTCGGTAAGCGCGATGAATTATTCCCATATATTAAAACGCGAGCCAGAGCCCAGAATCGTCTCGCTTACCGGGGTAACCGGGCTGGCTCGCCGAGTGTAACCAAACGTCGAGAGTCGAGAGAAAAAGTCGAGAGTCGAGATGACGAATAAAATATATTGTATACATATAATGTTTAAAAAGTTATAAAAAGTTATTTCAGCATGTCAAAACACGCAAACGAAAGTCGAAACGGAAGCCAAGATATATCCAATAATCCAATTACTACTAAATTTGTCAGGCAGAAGAACCAGGAGGCGAAACGCATGCACATTCTGCGTAATAAAAATACCCATATTATATAAATAATACACCCATGTTATACAAATTTTTTCATTTAATAGAATATTACGATAAATGTCTTATTCAGAACGGGTTATTATGCATATTCGAAAAATATGTTATTTCGGTTTTTGTCTACAGTCTTTTCGGTTTTTGCGGCAATGCGGCTCTCCGACATTTCGGCGCTTTAGCTTTCAAACGCAGAATGTTGCGTTTCACATGGTTCTTCAGCCTGACATAACAACCGAATAACTGAAACACACATATATATTCACTTGTATGTTGTTAGCCGTTAGATAATAACATTGGTAGTAATTGGATATATGGAAGCCATTCCGTTTAGACTTTCGTTTTCGTGTTTACATGCAGAAAGAGACTCTTATACGCATCGTACGTGTTTTATGTAATTTTTAACCATTATATATGTATATAATATGTTGTATTCGTCATTTTTTCGACATTTGTCGACTCTCGACTTTTTACTCTCGACACTCGACTTTTGGTTACACTCTGGCTCGCTTCATATAAAACCCCCCAAAATACTTATACGCATGTTTATGGACGACGTTTCGGACTCCTTTCAGAACACATCGTCCAAAACGTGTATTTTTCGACACATTGAAGTTCTCTTATTTCTCTTTTTCATATTATATCCAGTTCTTTTGAGAACTTAGCAGCTTTCATATTTATTCTTATATGGGTTATATCGAGTCAGTAATCACAATGCCCTGAATTAAAAATTATTGTTATTGTCTAGATTTTTTTATTACGTATTTCCATACGTAAATACTCTATACTTAAGTATTTTTTGACGTATTGAAGTTCTCTTATATTACTCATTTTCATATTAGATCCCAATACATTCTCTCATTTCGTATGATGCTATATACATCATACAATATATACAATATATGTATGACGATATACACCATAGAACTGCTAACCCAAAAACAACTTAGATCCTAACCTAGCCTGCGTAGCAGGCGGTTGTTTGGAGCGAGGCGGAAAACCCGCGAGGCGGTAAACCCGCGATGAGGGGCGAGTTTTCCGCCTCGCGGGTTTTCCGCGTCCCGAATATAAGCCCCTCCCCCAAACAACCGTCTGCTACGCAGGCTAATCCTAACCCTATAACCCCCCTCCTTAAAGTGGGTTTTTTAACCGTAACCCCCCGCCTTAAAGGTTGTCCACCTGTATGATGAATGATATACATCATATATACGGACGTGTCTACTTCAACATAGGAAACGAGAGGCTGCAACTTTCATATTTATTCTTATTATAGATTGTTGAAGTCTTGAGAGGAAAGACTACTATATTGTTGGTGACTGACGTTTCGTTGACATGCGATGCATGCATCACACCTTGGATCACACCATCACATTCACACATACCATGCATTTGTTTCTCACTAAAACGCAATTAATGTTCTAATGAATCAATCCTAGATTAAAATGACAGTATAAGCAATTTTTAAACAGGTCTCACGATGAAATATTACGCTCCAGAGATCTGAAATTCTGCGCCTAATTATGTACCTATTTAAAGCAAGTTGTTATCTCCTGTATAATCAGGCTAAACTTTTGAAGTCAATATTAATAATTAGGATAGAAAACCAATATAGCGCAGGTGCGTGGAAAATCGTTATCTTTTTATGTAAATGATGAGAATTGAACTCTGCACACGATTTCGGCGGTTTGTTATTAGATAATCTGTCTTTCCTTCTGTGTCTAATTTTGCTAAAACGTCTTGTGTCATCACTCAGAGTTTCGCACGTCCAAGACCATGCGACATCCTGCAATCATCATGCTATATACACACACACACACACACACACACACACACACATATATATATATATATATATATAATATATATATATATATATATATATATATATATATATATATATATATAGGTATAGGTATAGATTTACGAAGCTAGATCACTTGTTTAAAAACATTTAATCGCTACTCGGAGTTTCATGCTTCTCGCGAAGCAATCATCAGGCAACTGCCAAAAATAACTAATTACATTAAAAATTTACTGAGAATGTGGAACTAATTACAATAAAAATTTACTGAGAATATAGAACTAATTACAATAAAAATTTACTGAGAATACAGAACAATGCATTCCTATAGGGTGCATGCGCTCGCTTTATTTAAGTATGTATGTTTAAGTGATGGGCTCATGGGAGTGTTGAACAAAAACTTCTTCGAATGTCTACAGCTCGACATCAGTTCATTTCTCTTATTAAGTGTGGCCATGTCAATATATATATATATATATATATATATATATATATATATATATATATATATATATATATATATATATATATATATTATATATATATATATATATATATATATATATATATATTGACAAATATAAGTATCAGATGAGTTACAAATATGACTATGGATATGAGAGCGCTCAATACCATTGCAGGTAGAGCGAAATATATATATATATATATATATATATATATATATATATATATATATATATATATATATATATATATATATATATATATATATATATATATATATATATATATATATATATATATCATCAAATATAAGTCATCAGCTTCAGTACTACGCTGACAAGCAAGAAGCAGGGCGAAACAGCTGTCAGAATTTAGTGGAACGAAAAGGCCTGCGCATGTATACTGGCACGGGGGAGGTTGCGAAGTTGAAAGGGAAGTTGAAAGGATGTTTAAACATAGTCACTAGAATTATATTGTCTGGAAACGCGGCCAAAGTTTTTGTTCTATCTTTTTGTTCACGTTTCAATGCGTACACTTTCATTGCTGAACACATTGTATTTTCTGTATAATGAAGCAAGCAGCCATTAATGCAGCGTTTGGGTTTAATCACTCAACCGTGCGGTATAAATATTAATGACGTAAGACAAAAGATTTGTGCACTCAGGGATCCTCAACATAACTCACGGCTTGTTGTTAGCTACTTTCACGTTCGCCACGTTTCCAGACAATATAATTCTAGTGACTATGGTTTAAATGACTAAATGAGCAGAAAACGAGTAGTGATTGAGAAAGGTCTCAATAAATGAACAACCGATGCATATATATATATATATATATATATATATATATATATATATATATATATATATATATATATATATATATAATATATATATATATATATATATATATATATATATATATATATATATATATATATATATATATATATATATATATAGATATAGATAGATATAGATATAGATATATAACTAAAGATTGTTTGCTGTTACTGCTAGTTTCACGCCCGTAGACGATCTTCAGACAACTGAAGTTGTCTCAGTTGTCTGAAGATCGTCTACGGGCGTGAAACTAGCAGTAACAGCAAACAATCTTTAGTTATATATCTATATCGCTCTATCTCTCAAGATATTGAGCACTCTTGAAATAGCCGATATAATTACAACATTATTCTACTATATATATATATATATATATAGTTCAATCTACAGACAAGTGTTTCGCTGTACCACAGCTCACCAGTGTAGCTTGGAACAATCTGGATAAGTCTGGCTGGACTATTATACACTTGCGATCATCATTGACAACCGCTTGTGGGACAGCACCGGCGATCAGAACATCCAGAATCAGATAGCGTGAAGTGCGCATGAGGCCAGAGCGCTCAAAACTGCCACAATGGTAGCGTGCGTTGCATTATTGCTAGCACGCTACTTCACAGAGCGCTCAACAACACCGAAATGAAGGAGCGTACATAGTGTATTAAAACTATAGTAAGAACAACAATTAAAACGTTGCCCAAATAATGCGGCATTTGCATGATAATTGTGAATTTCAGGTTGAAATCATGTAGATCAGATCAAAACTTATCGTGGCTTACCGGGCCAACTCGGTTAACCGGCCCAACATCGTGTATTATAGTCGCTAAGTTTTTAATCCTTTCCGTGTCGACCACAAACTACAATAGGTCTCCGCCTCCTCCACATGAGTGACTGCACAGTAATAATAGAATACGACATGACCAAGTGACGTCTTACCTTTACTTGGGCTCGTCCGTGCAGGCTCCAAGTTATTGTTGTTCGACTTCTCTTTCACATAGAGTACTGTCATCACCACAAAACCGATGAACAGGGCGAGCAACATTCCCAACAGGAATGGAACCAAACGGCTATGTGACCAGGATGGTATTTTTTTCGAAACCGATCGCTTACCATTGATGATCCCAACAGTGGGGATTGTACGAGACGCTATTGTGACTTGCATTTGGTCTGAATCCTCAAACGCCATAGTCTTGTTCGTCATCGCCATGGCGAATACGATTTTCAGGCTTCAAAGATGGTTCCTGTGAAGACGTTCAAAATGCGATGTCGACTTACCCAAGGAAGCGTGATGCGATTGATCTCGACACTGACAACTGGCGCAAAGGCCTCTGAAATTGAACACATGCGGATTTAAGCCCCGCCGTACGACAAGGGGCGGTCAGACCCAATTCACACCATGTAAAGCATAAGTTATATCGCAGTTAATGGTTATATAAAATAGGTTTTTGCGACAAACTTATTTTGTGCAACGACAACGCGGAATGTTTAGAAAGCAAATTATCAAGTTTAGAATAAAAATAATAGCCACGACAAGGGGCATGCCATAATACCCAATTCACACCCATCAACTGTGATATAACTGATGCTTTGTATGTTATATAAAATAGGTTTTTGCGTCAAACTTTATATTTTGTGCAACGATAGCACAGGCAAGTTCAGTAAAGCAAAGTATTAAGTTAAAATAAAAATAAGCTCAACATTCTTAAAATGTAATGCCATAGCCATAGGCATAATAAAGAGGAAAAAATAAACGTGTAAAAAGTAAACATGTTGTCGTGAATGGCCTCGTAATAATGTATTCACAACACGTCACAAAATAGGTTTGGTTTTTCCGTTTAATCACGATCACGCTCACATTGAAAATTACTCTCTCACTCTCTCTTATTTACTTTTCTCACACTCCCTCTCAAGATTCAACTCTCCTATATTTAGCTGTCACGTGTACTTGTATTATCCCATTTATAATTATAATCTTGCATACCACACATTCTCTGCTATTACCGACACACTCCCCCATATATCTCCGGCGGAGATATATGTTCTCAATAAATTTGCCATGTATTTCAATCAACCTAAAATCAACTATGACTAAGTAAATATAAAGTTAACAACAACGAAATGTTCTCAGTTTATAAATGTTTCCGAGTAGTTTTTTCAGAATAGAATAGAATTAGAAATCGTTCACCGCAATATCCTGGATGCGCTTGCGCGCTGCAACGGCTGCATCTCGTTGAGGTCTAAATATTTCTGCTTCGACATTCAACTGGCTTGGCGCTGCTGGGGGTAGCCTGTCGCACGACAGTTCCAGTGGGTACAAATGTTGGACCGCACGTTCGATATATGATTTTCCAGCACGAAGCCGGGCTCCTCTCACTGCTTTGTCCTTTCCCACGATCAGCGCTTCTACTATGCCAAGGGACCACTTTCCCCGGTTCTTCTCTTCGGATTTAATGATAACTATATCACCAACTTTGGGTGAAGTTCCAACTCCAACTTTACCACGGTCTCGCTCGCGAAGTCCTCGTAAGTACTCACGCGTCCACCGACTCCACATGGCCTCCTTGCACTTCAACAACTTCTTTGCCCGTTTACGAAGGTCGTTGCTCTCTATGCGGCTAGGATCCATCTCTGGGAGGACGTTGCTGTTCGCGAAAAGCATGGAATTTGGGGTCAGCACCGGAAACTGGACGTCGTCCTCCACGTAGTTTAAAGGTCGGTTGTTGAGGGTAACCTCAATGTCAAAAAGGACCTCTTGCAATTCCTTCCAAGACAGCATTCCGTTTCCGATTGTCTTGTTTAGGGCAGACTTTACAAGACCAATCATTCTCTCAAATTGTCCGCCCCACCAAGGAGCGCGGCTTAGGTTAAACTGCCAGTGCACTTGATTTACGGACAGGTAATTCTACATTCTCTCATCTCGTACCACTCTTCGTAACCACTTCGCTGCTCCCACGAAGGTACGACCGTTGTCGGAGTAGATTCGGTTTGGTCTTCCCCGACGTGCAATGAAACCCTTGAGGCTGTGGAGACATTCGCTCATTTCCAAATTTGGTAAAAGATCCATATAGATACCTCTGGTCAAACTGCAGGCGTACAAGAGTATGTACGCCTTCCTCTCACATTTTCTTCCATCCCGGTATCGCACTGGTCCAGCGTAATCGATTCCGATTACCTGGAAAGGATTTACACCCTGTGTCCGAGTAGTCGGCAGGTCTGCCGGTGTTGGAGCTGCATACGCTAAAGCTTGATGTCGCTTGCACCCGTGACAGCCACCACGCACTTTCTTTACCAGTCTTCTCAGCCGAGGGATCCAATACCTGCTTCGTACTTTGGTCATGGTCAGAGCCGTTCCCCCGTGCAGAGTTTGCAGATGTGCCTCCTCCACGATGCGACGAGAGAACAGATGAGTGTCCGGTAAGTACACCGGATACTCCCCCTGTACTATACCCACTCCAAAACTCCCTCTTGGTTTGGCTGTAAGTTAAGTGCCACACGGTCTTCTAGATCGCAATTCTCTTGAGCATGCTTTACCCAGAAAAGTCTCTGGCGTTCTGTTTCTACCGTAGTCAGGTCCGGATTTCTTAGGATTTCCCCGACTAGGAAGAGAGTTGTTTATAAATCTTCTCATCCATGCAACCACACGCACTGCTTTCGGCAGACGATACCTTTGCAACACGTCGAAAATCTCGTTGGTATCATCCACGGCGACTGATAAAACACCACGTATCACTTTCGCCTCCGCTCTACTCGCTTGCGACGATTCAGGTACGATATCGGCTGGCCAATTCTCCGGATTTGAGAGCCACTCGGGTCCATTCCACCACAACTCGGCCTCTTTTAGGTTTCCTCCTCGGCTTGCAAGGTCTGCTGGGTTGCTTCCCGTGGGGACATGTCGTCACGTCACGCCCATGTGACTGTTGATCTTGCGTACACGGTTTATGACGAACTGTTTGTATTACCCTTGACCCTTGATCCAGTACAACGCCACTGTACTATCCAACCTAGAATAGTTTTGGCAGCTTTATTCTGGAGAATTTGTAATTGGTCCATAAGAGAAGAGTTATTTTTGTCACCCCATATAATATCTGCGTAATCGAACAGTGGGAGAATGAGAGCATTGTATACAGTAAGGCGAGCTTTAGTTGGAATCAGCGCTTTAACTCTTCTTAACAGCCCAATACGTTGATTAATTTTTGTCCAAATGATCAGACCAGGAGAGATTTTCTGAGAAAGTTATTCCTAAATATTTAAAAGTTCGCTCACGGTTAAGTTGATGTTCGTTGATATGAATTGAGATGTCAGTAAATGCTTTCAGGCGGTAGTTACTACCAAAAAGAAGGAACTTGGATTTCATACAGTTTAATGTTAGAAGATTATTATCTAGCCACTGGGAAATTAAGTTAAGATCCTCATTAACGTAATTCTCAATGTCCTTGGCGGAGTTAGAGGAATAATAAAGTAGAATATCATCTGCGTAGAGTATTATTTTGCAGTGTTTGATTATGCTAGGCATATCATTGACGTAAATAATAAATAGTAAGGGACCTAAGATGCTGCCTTGTGGAACACCAACTGACACTGGTAAGGAGTTGGAGAACTGGTCATTAATTGCTGTTATTATTCATTGTACTATATTCTCGTATTCTCATTGGTTGAGAGCCTACATATAATTATTTGTATTTCGGCGCAGACAAAATAAATCTCGTATTTGTCATGTGGAAAATTTGGACATGACAAATAAATGTCGTATTTGTCATGTCCATACGGTGCCCGCGTATTTTTCAGCGGTATCTCGCATGAATTGCAAAAGTGCGGGAAATTTTGTAAAAACTATTTTGTTTTGAGTGTTGACAATGGCTTCTGCTCGTTTCGCTTACGAGAATATAGTACAATGAATAATAAAATAATTATTGAATTCGGCTTACGCAGGATATCAGAATTATTCAGACCTCGGTCAGCGTTATCTGCCTGAATAATTCTGTCTGAATAATTCTGATATCCTGCTCAGCCTCATCCAATAATTCTTTATTATTTGTCGACGAGAGGTAAGGTATGACTGGAACCAACTTCACGAGTTATCATCCAAGCCAATAGATTTCAATTTATGCAATAAAATACTATGGTCAACTGTGTCGAAGGCCTTGCTAAAATCCAGGAAAACAGAGGCTGTGACGAGACCGTTATCAGCATTTTCAAGGATATTGTCAGTAAAAAAGGCTAAAGCTGTACTGGTAGATAGCTTAGGTCTAAAGCCAAACTGTTGAGATGAAATGATTTTGTGTTCAGTTAAGTAATTGTAAATCTGTGTAAACAAGACGTTCCAGGATTTTACTCAAGGTTGGTAACACAGTAATAGGTCTGTAATTCGACATATTTGAGCGATCTCCCGATTTAAAATGTAATGTAATTTTTTCAGTAATGTAGCGATTTAAATGCACGTACTGGACCTTAATTTTGTGCTGTAAATGTACATGCAGTATTGTAGAAAAGATAAAGAACTACAACCAGATCATTTAGTATATTCGTTCTGGACTTTGATGCTATACATATGGTCTATTAAATTTAAAACTGATTTTTTTCTTTAAGAACCCTCAGGCTCATTGGGTTCGTATTTAAGCCTGGTTTCATATTATGCTAGATCGGCTTGAAAATAAACTCGGTGATCGCACCGATCAAGCGCGGCGGAAGCGGGGAGGGGGGGGGCAGTGGGGGCAGCCGCCCCCACGAAACCTAAGGTGTGGGGGCATCGCCCCCACGATTGAGTCCAGCCTTATACTCATAGGATGGAAAATTAGGCCCAAAAACTAATGTTCAGGACTTCAGGAAAGGATAAAAACGATTAAAACATCCACAATAATCAATAAGAAAAGCTTGTGCATATCTACGTAGATTGTAAAATTTTGTGATTTTTTCTCCTTATATTTCCCTGAAAACTGGCCCCAAAACGCAGGAAATCCTGTTTCCGAGACTTTCTAATACAAAATTTTTCCGGGGCGCCGGATCCCCATCTGCCCTTGCCCCCCCCCCCCCCCCCCCCCCCGCCTACATTTAAACTATTCCGCCGCCCTAGCCTTGGCACCGATTATATGGAAACCACTGACGCAACGATTGCGGAGATAGAATATGTTCTATATCTCGACGATCGTTGCATGAGGCGAGTTGGTTGGCCCGGTTAATCGAGTTGGCCCGGCGGCCGGGGTTATTCGCAATTATCACCCATCTCTTGTTTCAAAATTTCGTTAAGTTAAGCGAGTTGGAAATTTCACCTTTTCGCCATGTCGATCATCGGCTTTTTGCCGAGTTGGCCCGGCAAAGTGGGCTGAAAAGCTGTTTAATTGGATAGCTCTGTCGCGCGTTTGTTTACGTGCGATTCGAGACTGCAGTAAAACTAACGTAACTTTGCCCAAGTGAAGCAACATTTGCTGATCAGGCCAACTCAGTTAACCGGGCCAACTCGGTATGCCCGAAATTACAATGTCAATGAACTTATGATGGCAAATTAAAAGAGTAAATCTTCATATTTTAAAAATATTCCAAAATTTCGAAAATTTCTCGTTGCCTGGCTGCCATGAGACAGACGCGGTTTTCTATTTTCGAAACAAGACGCCCGCTAGGCGTTAACTCGGATAGCCTGCGAGCCCGCTCTCTGCGGGCGGCTTGTGGGTCTGGGGGCATGCTCCCCCAGAAAATGTTTAAATCTAAAGTCTCTGAAATGCCATTTCCTGGACTTTGGGGGAAGATTTTACAGAATTCTGATTGTTAGAAAACGACATAACATCAAAATTTACAATTTGTTTAGAAATTAGTACAAAATACACTTGCTGTCTTGCTCTGTCTTGCTGCTTGAAAAATAACCATCCGCCATATTGCAATTGGAAAAGTGACCAAGCCTTCAAAAAGCCGTCGGTATACTGTCGTATCACAATCGCCAAATGTCGTATACGTCACCGCGTGAAGGAGAAGAAAGAAGCATATCACACCATCAAATGGATATTTTGTTGTTATGTGCATGCATTTTTCGTTTCTCAGAGGCCTCCCTGGCAATTTTATTTTGCTCTACAGCCTGAGCCTGGAGCCCCCATTTGGGCCATTGGGGTTGACCTCCCAACCCCCCCCCCCCCCCCCCCACTGGCTTGTGGGGGTATGGGTATGCACTATGCATGGCCCCCAATGGGCATGTTAGACAGTTGGAATTGGAAAACATGCTCACTTGTCTTATATTACAAAGGATAATTTTTAATTTTTTCTATTTATTAATATTATACATGTATGGAGAATCTAGATCTGGACAACATTTACTGCATATCGTATTTTACTGTCAATTATTAAACTGAAGTGAAGTACATGACACAGTATTGTGACATTTTGTGTACATATATTCTAGTTAATTTCAGTTGCTGTTTATACACTGTTTTGATAGTGTTAACATTTTTCATTGGATATTTGGACCAGGATAATGATTTATTTATGACATATATCTGATGATTTGTAATTGCCATGGCAACAGAACATGTTCATTCTTTATAAGACAGTCGATATATATGTTCGATATATTCAGACCATTTTTGCTATTTATAGTCTTCTTTAACAACTCCACATGAAAATTATTTATAAAAGTGAGATGTACAGTACGAATGGCAACACATATGTAGTGAATCAAGTTCGCAGCTTTGACCTTTGTTGACAGTTGCTTGTTTTGATAATGGCAATGTTACAATCACAATGCATTCCATCGATTCAAGCATGTGGTTAAAGCAAAGTTATTTTGGTGGACATTGGAATGTGGTAATTTCTTTGGCTGCATAATGGTGACTTGAAATTCCACTGAGTTTGTAATCATGAATCATAATATTTTCAATGGCCTAGTGCTAGTGCTAGTGATGGGAATTATGCCAGTGAATTTCTGTCTGACTGTTGACTTGGTTGACTGTGCATTGATATTAAATGCCTTTAGCACTTTACTCCACTCCAGTGTTAATTTGTCTTCTCTTTCATTATATTATGATACCAGTTATGTCAAAGTCATTTAATACCAGAGTAGTAAATTGGTGTTTGATGGTTTGCTAGTGTCACAAATCCAACTGTGTGGTCCTAGAGGCCCTTTACTTCAGACGCCAGTGTTAATTGGGTTTGCTGTTTCTTTAATTAATACCATATTATGTCGATGTTATAAGACTGTTAAGGAATTCTTGTAAAAAAACACACCATGTTCTGCAATAGCACCCAATGTCAGATCATTCCAGTAAGTACATGCTGTAATTGTAGAAAAGCAAATCGAATAGAGGGTCATTAAATGTCTCATTGTCACATGTCGATGAACAGTGACCTGATGTCCTGATTCAGATGTGCTCGTATGTATTTTTGTAATTTGTGTAAATTGTGCAACAGTAATTTCAATGCCTTTAATCTCAAATAAAACATCAGGTTTATATAAATTTTTGAAATATTCTACCAAGTCGATAACTGAATTTACTTCCAACAATACACATGTTCCACGAAGGTGGGCCATGCCGAATGAATCAGTCTTGCATGTAAATCAAATATTTTCAGTGAACCATTTGCAATAGTATAGTGGTACAGTGGCGGTTGTTTACCTCAATCACAATAAATTTAGCATAACGAGACCTACATTCCTTTGTGTTTAAAGTCTCTGGGTCAATATCAGCGGAAACTTGTACTGATAATTGGGAACTTTTTACATTCTCATATACAGGTACAATGTTAAGCAGGATTATTCGATGGCAATGTGCTTTCTGAATTATTAGGCAAAACATGCGACTGTTCATGAACAATTGATAATATAAAAGACATCGAATTTATTTTGCACGACATTTGTAACACAATAATTGAATAAACAATATAGGCAACAATAAAACAAATCATAAATATTAATAATACAGCGTTCATATAATGTCGAGTCTCATCGGGTGAATGTTTACCTGACATTTGCAACTTGGCTTCGTCAAGTACGTTCTTTGTGCTTCTATTTACATCATTTGAGCAATTCAATGACACAGGTAACGTTGTATTCAAGTTTATATTCGTTTTTAGTTTTGTAAGTTTGGCATTCATTGTAAGAATGATCGGCGTGTGCGATTGTAAGCATTGTGGGCGTATTCAAGAACAAGATACTTCCTAGCTGACTTCGAACACTTTCTTCCAAGCAATCGCTGGCAAAAACTATGGGCGGCCGTTACCACCAAAAATACTACGGTAGTGAAATAGAATAGCCTATTGCAAAACGACTCAATAAGAACACAAATGACTCATCTTAAATTCAAATTACTTAACGTTTCGTAGTGGATTGACTTATGCTAAACAGAAATGATTCAACACAATTGGAAATGACATAACATCGCACAGCCAAATGACTCAACTAGTTGTGAAATGACTTAACTGGTTGTGAAATGACTAAACTGGTTGTGAAATGACTCAACTATATTCCAAATGACTTAACTGATTGTGAAATGACTTAACTAGTTCTGAAGTGAATCAACTCGTTTTGAAATGACTTAACTAGTTGTGAAATGACTCAACTAGTTGTGAAATGACTCGACTAGTTGAGAAATGGCTCGACTAGTTGAGAAATGACTCGAGCAGTTGAGAAATGACTTAACTAGTTCTGAAGTGACTCAACTATATTTTAAATGACTTAACTGGTCATGAAATGACTTTAACTAGTTGTGAAGTGAATCAACTCGTTTTGAAATGACTTAACTAGTTGTGAAATGACTCAACTAGTTAAGAAATGACTCAACTAGTTGAGAAATGACTCGACTAGTTGTGAAATGGTCCAACTAATTGTAAAATGACTCCTTCAATTGCGAAATGACTTGACCTGTTGCTAATCACGACAGCTTGTGCGGAAGTGATCGAACATAATTTGTATTGGTTTAATGATTAACGGTGGAACGTATGAAGCTGTCAAAAACACTGTAGGCGCGGAACTAGCAATTTTTTCAACTTAGTCAAAAATATTTGGGTCCATATCGCGCCTTTGGCGCGATCCTTCTAGGGGGGTCCGGGGGCATGCCCCCCGGAACATTTTTGAATTTTCGTTCTCTGAAATGCCATTTCCTGCGTTCTGAGGGCACTATAGTGAGCAAAATATCAAGGTCTCATTTTTAAAATATCATTTTTTTATATAATATTTAGTTCAAATTGGAATTGCTTCATTTTGTATAGTCCCGTTTTTAATAGTTTGAAAAACAATTTTTATAACTTATACAATTTTAATCAACAAATAAACAACAAATACAAAACTGATGACCATACATGTAGGGTGGTCAGACCGTTTCGCTCTATATCAGAGTTCATCAACATGCCTAGCAAACACTGAAAACATATTGTTGATTTATCTCTATTAACTATGATGTAGACAATGATTCCGACATGGACAGGCTTGCCCATTGACTGGGCCTAGCCTAAGTTGGGTAATCTTTCATACTTTCTTCAGTCCTCTTCTTGACACTTTCCACAGTTCTTCAGCAATTGGATTACGTTTACTTGATCAGGTAGGTTGACCAGGTAGGTCGTCGAGTGACTCAGATTAGGAACATGGTGCGTAGCTGATTATTACGCAAGCAAACCTTTGTGTATCAGCACTTCAGACGAATATAAAACTCAAAAGCACCCCAGAGTGAAACAACTAAATGAAACAAGTGTAGTGCAGAATGTTCTGTACTGTACATATTTACTTTTAAATCAGGGTCCGAATTAGCGCTCCAAAACAGCTTCGCATATTTCTTAAGTGTCACAATGTAGTGTAACATCTCCCAATTTGCGTAGCGTCTTACAAGGTTGCGTAGCGTCTTACAAGGTTGCGTAGCGTCTTACAACGCAGCGTAACGTCTTATAACGTAGCGTAACGTCTTACAGCGTAGCGTAACGTCTTACAACGTAGCGTAACGTCTTACAACGTAGCGTAACGTCTTACAACGTAGCGTAACGTCTTACAACGTAGCGTAACGTCTTACAACGTAGTGTAACATCATTAAGTCTTATATAATTGACGTTTACATCACTTGCGTCGCGTCCACAGTGAACTTAAAATCAGTTTCGCAATTCTCAGAAAAATCACTTTGCAGCTTTTCGAAAACTTTGCAGATGATAATTGATAATCATACGAATTCACCTCCTCTTCACAATGAAACAAGTGTAGTGTAGTACAGCATGTACTGTATATATTTAATTTTAAATTATATACATTATTATGGAATATCACACAGAATCAGATACAATTTTTGTCACAATAATCCGAAATACCCTCCTCCAAATTCGGTTAGAAGGAAAGATGACAATCATAACCAATTCACCTCCTCTTCACAATGAAACAAGTGTAGTGTAGTATGTACAGTACTATATATATTTAATTTTAAATTACATTATTATGGAATATCACACAGAGTCAGATACAATTTTTTATCACAAGAATCAGAAATACCCTCCTCCAATTTGTTAGAAGGAAAGATGACAATCATAACCAATTCACAATGAAACAAGTGTCGTGTAGTGCAGCACGTATTATATATATTTAATTTTAAATTACATGGAATATCACAAGAATCAGAAATACCCTCCTAAAACTAAAAAAATGTGCTGTTCAATCAAAATTGACAGTTTTGCCTTCTAATAGTATTGAAATGATTGAAATGCCTCCTTTATTGTCCGGTACCTGTGCTGTATCTGAGTCTGTGCAACAACTACCCAAATGACTGGATGACATTTTCATCTTTAGCTAGCATGGGTACTCCTGAGTTACACATACATGTACAGTAGTCTCTCCATCATCACATACAGTTGTTGCATTGGCTCCACATAATGATGCCACTAGGTTAGTTTCATCATCAAATTTGGAAAATAGAAATGAGTTTGATGTATATAGCATTCTATAGGGAGAAAGTTATACGTATGAAGAATTCTGAAATTAAGAATCTGATTAAGTATGTCTTTGTTCCTGTTCAACTTTACCAATTTCCAAAGACTAATGGCAGAAGATTTTAGCAAGAAAGAAATTGACTTCCTTTCCTTGATGGTACATAATGATTATTTTTAAATGTGACAGAAGAGGGAAGTAATCCTTCATAGCAAAACAGTACGTTCAGGTCTTCCAAGAATGGAGCTGGTTCACACGAGCACAAGGTACAATTTTTTGGTTGAATAATATATATTTCTACCAGTAAGCAGATGAAGCCAGCAAACATAAAAAATTAAAAACCCACACCACTTCTTATCATTACAGTTAAAAACAGCTTCTGCCTTAACCAGGTCATCTATCTATAGTATCAAAGGACACAGATATAGCAACCATACCTGACAGTGATTTAAATGGGTTGTTCTTATGGGCTTCAAAGACAGAAGAGAAACAAGGATGCTCATAATAATAATCATTAGGCAAGAAAAGCTCCATTGATGTCATCAGTATCCAACAAGAAGCAAAGCTACTGATCTGTACATGCAGTTTCCAGTAACATCAGTTCTATCAATGATAAAAGAGAGTAAATAGATTTGATAACACAGCTTTTTTAGCCTAAGTTATTAACTTATTATACAGGTACCATATAGGTTCAATAAAGTTTAATTATTACCCAACTAAGTCGGTTTTGTTTGATCTACCGCGGGATATATATCGCTAATATCCCGAATATGTCATTTAGTGTCCTAAAAGTAGGGGGCGGAATTTGAATATTCCCAGGGGAGAGCGGGGCTGAGTGAACTGCACAATACAAACAACAAAGGGAGCAAACACACAGAATGCATGGTGCTATATACTGCATATAGCACGGTGCTATAACCTGTATACAGCACTGTTTCCAGTCATAGCACAAAATGCACGACCCAAACGAACAAAAACAACTCATTTTATCAAGAAATAAACACGGAATTCTTTCACGAATTCGCTTCTGTAGCTCAACATCGTCAACCAAACCAGGTAAACAACAATTGTCTTCATAACGGCCTTCTACACTCTTCCTTGCTTCACATTCATCACGATTTGTTGCAGTAGTTTTTACCAATCTGTTTTCATCAAACTGCTCCGAGCCCACACTCGAACCTTCCTCATCTTTTCGCGAAAATGATGTACTTTGAGTTATCCAAAACTCCTCGTCACTATCGGAGGCATCCATCCTAATTACATGTTGCTCCCTAAAATTCTCACTGACCACGAGTATCTAATTGCCCAGCAATTTTATGTAAATCGCAAAGCCCATAGAGATTTCACATTGACGTACGTAATTTAAATAAAAAGAATAATCTATTGAAATTGATCTTTAATGCATTCAATAGCTTATTTTAAAATTTAAATTACGTACGTCAAAGTGAAATCTCAATAGGAAAACTCCTTTGTTGGGTAATAAGAAAGTCGGTCAATTCTGCATCATACTCGGTCAATTAGTTGTTTATAAACCTCGGGCTACGCCCTCGGTTTATAAACAACTAATTGACCTCGGTCGGTTCAATAACCTATACTTCCAATTTGTATTTACATCTTAGTAACATCTTTAATATAGTGTACTTTGTAAAATTCATTAATAATTCATGAAAATTCAAAATAAATTAATATTTAATCAATATTTGTAAATACGGATAAAACATTGATTAATAAAACATCAATGTTTTATCAAAGTTAACTTGCTCAATTGAGCTTTTTCGGAGTTAAACTAATTTGTTTGTACCGTTTCTACAACTTCCAAACAAAGTATGCATCATACATTCTATTCATTTTACAAGTTCTTAAAATATTCGCAGTAACTGCCCATGCATAAACATCGACCGCTCATGCTTTAACAACTACATAGAACTCTGTTATAACTAAAACATATACAGAAGACTGTGAAGAGTCGAAGACGAAGGGCGCCACATAGCCCATTTAATTTGAATATAGACAAAGACAAGTGGACAACTCATAAATAAATTCAAATATTAACATGAATAACAAATATTCGGCTATAATGCGAGAGAGCACTAGACCCAAGGGTAAACGCAATTACCATAAAAATCCTAAATATATTCATGGTTAAAGCGGTCTTACCTTAGAGCAAATGAGCAATCAGATGGCTTTCTTTCTTCTTCGCGTATAAATCCGGTGTAAAATTCTCGGCGTTGATGAACCTATTTACACCATTTCCAACTCGTTCAACAAGATCAGCTTTAGCGCATAAAGCACCTGAAGAAGTCTCGCGGACATTTTAACGTAAAGCTGTCTTAAATTCGCTTCGTCTTTGCAAAGCGCTATATACTCGCTCCTTCGTGGTAGCCATGTTTATATGAAAATTTGCAGGATTTGCGCGTGCAACTGCTAACAGTAATAACGAAATTAGTCAAAATGACGTTTCAGTCTCTCCACCAACCATATCTCGCAATAAAATAAATGTTAACCAATCAGGAATGCTGTACCACGAAATTTTAATTGGCTAACTAGTCGCGAGTGACTAAGTCGTCAAATTAGTCAAAACTCTATTTAGCGGGCCATCTTACCCGTGCAGGGTATTTTCAAACCTGAGCGCAGGCTATTCGCTTGAGCGCGCTGCGGAAAACTTAGCCTGCGTGTAGGCGGATATATAAACAAGGGGGATCTCCGAACGTCTACACGTCGGCTACGGAAAACTGCGAATTATTATTTTGTGTTCTCGAAATTCGAAATGGCGAAACTTCGCACGGTATGTGCCATGCGTAGCCGAATATAAATATTAAAAATAAAACAATAATATAGAATAATATAATAATCATAATATGGTATAAACAACACAATATCCAGTTATCCACAATATTTACATCAACAATTTTTTACTTCGTCGCGCGACTTATTTGACGTAGTCTAAATCTGCCCCTACTAGAAACCATAACTGGCTTTTTATTAAGACCCCTAGTTTACATTAGATTTATTAATTTATTTAATTAATTAAAGTCAGTTCAAAGTTTTTGAATAGAAAGAAGAATAAGCTATAAAAATGATGAAAAAATTAAGATATGAAAGATATTTTGTGGATATTATATATACAGTATGAAAGTCTATGTGGTTTGGATAACAGTATATTTTGTACTACAGTACATGACACACAAATAAATTTTAGCAGTGTACCATATACATACATGCAAGCACATACATATATCGTACACATGCATATATATATATATACATATACAACAAGTAACACAATACAATCAAATACAAATAATCGTATACACTGCAATCATACAAAAAAATAATTGCAATATACATATTTCACTAGTTTTCTTGAGTTTGTAAGATTTTTTCACTTTTCTTTTGAAGATGTGATTGAATTTGATATTTTTTAGTTTAGAGTCTATTTTATTCCAAACATTAACCCCTTTGTTAGAAAGTGTATGTTTTGCATAATTAGTTGTTTTATAGAACTTATGAAGTTGTGATGGATTTCTTGTGTTGTGTTGATGAATTTGGTTATTAGTAACAAAATAATTTGTAAATGTTTCTTGTAGGTTATTTAGTGGTGGTATCGAAACATGAATAAGCTAGTTAGATAGTTGTTAATTTTAGAAATGTTTAATATTTCTAAGTCCCGAAATATTGGTTCATTGTGTTCTAAATAAGAATTAAATGTCATTAAGCGTACAATTTTTTTTGTATATTCACTAATTTTTTAGTTCGCTTTTTGTACGTATTACCCCATATTAGATTGCAATAAATTATGTATGGATAGACTAATGCATAATAAATAAGTTTTAGAGCATTCAAATTTGTAAAATGTCGGATTTTGCTGATTCTGCTTATTTTATGACTTTTTCGAAATTAAATCTAGATGGTCATTCCACTGAGCATTCATCAATGACAATACCCAGAAATATTGTGTTCCTAACTTGTTCAATATTCACATTGTTTATGGAAATTGATATGTTATCCTTCACTCTTTTTAGAGGGTCTAAATAATATGAATTTTGTTTTAGAGGTGTTTATAGATAATTTATTAATACTTAACCAATTAGCTATTTTATTGATTTCTATTTCCATGGTTTTATTTTTGAGGAACACCACTTGTGATTGTCATTTCTTTGGACTTTATTTGGTTGTATTTTACAATTTATTTTCTGTTTTCAAGGTAACTTGTAAACCAGTTGAGGCATATACCTCTTATACAATGTTCCAACTTTTTAATCCGAATCTTGTGATTGATTGTGTCAAATGCTTTTGACAAGTCAAGGAAAATACCAATTCTGAATTTTCCTTGATCTATTGCTTTTGTAATTTTATCAATTAGTTCAATGATTGCAAGTTCTGTTGACCTATTTTGTCTGAATCCATATTGATGCTTTGATAAATTTTATTTTTTTCAATGAGTTTAATTAGTCTTTTGTACATTAGTTTTTCTAATAGTTTAGACAAACAGGTAAGAACTGATATGGGTCGATAGTTTTCAAATTTATTATTTTCATTCGCCTTAAAAATGGGTGATACTAAAGCTATTTTTAACTTGTTAGGGATAATTCCAGTTAGAAATGTTAAATTGAATATATGTGTGAGTGGTTTAGAAATTTCCTTTCCAGTAAGTTTTATTATTTTAGCACTAAAGCCATCATATCCAGGACTTTTATTTGCATTCAAGTTTTCTATTTCAGTTTCACTTCATTTTCAGTGATGGGTTCAAGAAACATGCTATTCCGATAGTTATTAGTGAGATAAGTTATATCTGTGTTATTAGAAATTTTCTTAGCTAGCTCAGGGCCAATATTTACAAAGTATTCGTTGAATTTGTTAGCTATTGTTGATGGATTAGAAAATATGTTTGCAGAGTGGGTTCCAACAAACTCATTTGGTAGTTCCTTTTTTCTTCTTTTTATTCAGAATTTCATTTAGCATTTTCCATATCATTTTTGTGTCATGTTTATATTTTATTAGTTGCTCTTTATAATATGTTTTCTTTGCTACTTTTATAATATGGTTTAGTTTGCTTTTGTATGTTTTGTAAGTGCTTTTATTCCTTGTACTTGGATTTATTAAGTATGTTTTATAAAGTTTGTTTTTCTTCTTGACTGATTTTAAAATACCTTTTGTCATCCAAGGACTCTTATCTTTATCAGTATTTTTAGTTTTAGTATATTTTGTTTTTATTGGAAAATTTGTTTTATAAGTTGCAAGAAACAACTTGGAAAATTCATTAAATGCGTTCTCAGGATTTTTACTATTAACGAGTATATTTTCCCACGATATGTTTTTAATTGCGTCTGTAAAGGATTTTATATTTGTATTATTAATTATTCTTTTGGTATAGCTTTTGGCAGATTGTTCTGTGTTCTCCTTATACGCATTTAAATTACACATATGAACTATTGGTAAATGGTCTGAAATATCACTAAAAATAATTCCATTTATACTGCAATTAATTTTTTCAATATTGTTAGTAAATATATTGTCAATAAGTGTTGCAGTATGTTGAGTAATTCTTGTTGGTTTTGTTATTAGAGGATAATAAGATGTAAAAAGTTGCTCAGTGAATCTATTTGCATGATCACAAGATTCTGACTTAAGTACATGTAGATCAATATTAAAATCTCCCACTAGGTAGCAAATTTTATTTTCTTTGTCAATTTTGTCTAGCATTCCATTCACTGCATTTCCAAATGTTTAAATTACATCCATCAATTATATTTTTACCAATTAGCCTTTCTCACGCTATGCGACCAGGCCTAATCCGCCATTTTTGGGTGGCAAACCGCGTGGGGCCCGAGTACGAAAACTACTAAAAGTTCTATTTTGAGTAGACGAAAGGTGATAGTTTTGGCAGATTTTTTTTGCTTTTACTGAGAGAAAAGTTTAGATTTCAACTTTTTTATTTAACAACTCAGTTCAACTTCCTGCCCACCAATTTTCCGACGTCAATTCAATAAATTTTCGGAGAAAATCAATGTTGACTGCATCGTTGAAGATTTCAGGTATGGATACTTGTTTGTTTAAAAGCACAATGTGTGACCATGAACCACTCTCATCGCTTTCAACATAAAACCATTCTAATAATATGAATGAAATCACTGACAATTATTTGAACTATATTTGGGAATAGTACAAGCGTGTTAGACAAAAGGTTTTTTTCATGTTCTTTTCCAATGGTCGACACACTACTATCATGGCTATCCTAGTTAAAGTTTTCTTCAAAACAGAGTATAAGAATTATGAAATAACGTTTAAATATATCTTTCAATTCTTATTTCTTTTTGCTGTGAAGTAATGGGCAAATATTATGTGTTGAAAGTTTGAAAACTGTGGTTTAATTGAGTTAATAAGATGTCAAATTATTTTTTTGAAAGTTTAAAATTGAAGGCTGTGCTCAACAAGTGAATATTTGGTGGATAATTTAAGTCTTATCTTGGTCTTCTAGCACAACAAAACCTTTTCTATATATTAATTTCCAATAAATAATTGTCTGGACAAAAAATACAGTAATCAGAAACAAATACACTGTGGGATAAGGATAAGGTAAATAAATCATATGTATAAAAGAAACATTCTTTTGAAATCAACATAAGTGGTATATGGGTCTCGTTTTTAAAACCGTATTTTTCTAAGATATTACTGATGCCCGTTATAGATGGCCAATCAGTGCTCAAGTTTAGTTTGGGCCTGATTAGGAAGAGACTGGATTGGGCATGGTCCATGAGTGTTAATCCACATTGGTCATCATTAAAATCACTATTTAAGCATTTACACGAGACCAATTAGACTTATACTGATCCATTCTGGTTGCTGAACTGAACCATAATGATTCAAGCTGATCTGAAGTCAGGTTGGCAATATCTTGATAATATCAGGTAAAGAATCTTGTTATTCTGAATTCTTATGATATAATTATATAATAATATAATTCTTACAACAGTCGGAACTCTTGATAACACGTCCTCACACCATGACAACCACACTATATGACACATTATCACACACTATATGTCATACTGGCAAAAACATATACTGTAAACATATCAACATCACATATATACATCATCACATAATAAACATCACATATAAACATCACATATAAACATGTCATACTGGTAACTACTGTTTTACGCAATGATATAGTCACATGTAACCACTGGATATTAATTGTGGAGCCCAATTGGCACATGCCTATAGTGTCCTCCACTTAATCTAGGTATCTATTTGTATAGTACTATTTATCAGCACAATTATTAATTTACCACAAATTATTTGCACTGAATCAATCATGCGGTAACATTATCCCCCAAGAATCTTAATCAATCAATTTAACTTCAGTGTGGGAGAAAAGCCAATATAGTATGTGGCTTGGGAATTCAGTAGAAGAATTTCTTTTGCCTACATTTGAAAGCCACAACTTAATATTGATCCATCTCTAAGGAAGTACTGTTATTAGTTTTAACCAGCAAAATAAAATTATAATAATTGGTTTGTTTGGAATATGGCTATTTCTGCATGTATACTGTATTTTTTGTCCAGACGATTTTTTTTAAAAGAAAGTCAGGATAAGACTTAAATTATCTGCCAAATATCTGGTTGTCGACACAGCTTTCAATCTTAAACTTTCAAAAAAATAATTTGACATCTTATTAACTCAATTAAACCACAGTTTTCAAACTTTCAACACATAATATTTGCCCATTACTTCACAGCAAACAGAAATAAGAATTGAAAGATATATTTAAACGTTATTTCATAATTCTTATACTCTGTTTTGAAGAAAACTTTAACTAGGATAGCCATGACAGTAGTGTGACGACCATTGGAAAAGAACATGAAAAAAACCTTTTGTCTAACACGCTAGCCTTGTACTATTCCCAAATATAGTTCAAATAATTGTCAGTGATTTCATTCATATTATTAGAATGGTTTTATGTTGAAAGCGATGAGAGTGGTTCATGGTCAAACATTGTGCTTTTAAACAAACAAGTATCCATACCTGAAATCTTCAACGATGCAGTCAACATTGATTTTCTCCGAAAATTTATTGAATTGACGTCGGAAATTGGTGGGCAGGAAGTTGAACTGAGTTGTTAAATAAAAAAGTTGAAATCTAAACTTTTCTCTCAGTAAAAGCAAAAAAAATCTGCCAAAACTATCACCTTTCGTCTACTCAAAATAGAACTTTTAGTAGTTTTCGTACTCGGGCCCCACGCGGTTTGCCACCCAAAAATGGCGGATTAGGCCTGGTCGCATAGCGTGAGAAAGGCTAATTGTAGTCTTTATTTCAATAAACATGGATTCAATTATATCTTCTAGATTATATGTTTAAATCTTTCCGAGTTTTATATTGTGTTTGTTTTGTAACATATATTTGTCTACGTTTGCCTTCCACCGTTCGGCATCTCGACATAAATAATATATACTGTAATCGAGAACGTATCGTTCGACTAGATCACTCGTTAGATTTTCGACAGTCACTCGCTTTCTAGCCAGCGAAATGGGATACTCAAGTTGAGGCGAATTCATAATGAAACGTCGGTGACACGATCAAATAAATTATTAAACACCTGCTCCGCACTTGCAAATCATTCAACTAAAATATTAAAATATCATTTACAAACACACACAAAATGCGAGGGATTATTGCCGATACGTATTTCTATATTCAAGCTCGCGTAATGCAAATTACTTCTGTTCCGGCGTTGTAAGATGGAAATTACACGAAGTACTTGAATGAGACCATAAATACCGCGGGCGCACTAACGACAGACCGCATGGAAAATAGTGTTCTTGTTTTTATTTTTTTATCAGTCTTCTACGAGTTAATCTCGGATACAAGGATGTAATAAACATATGAGAAACCATCTTGGAGTGAACACCTTTTTATATAACGAATCCGTGTAACATTTGGGGGCTCAGGCGGGAAAGTTCACTATAAAATCGACGAGAAGAAATAGCGAAATGGACTGGCGATTGAAGGTACATTTTATATGATGTGATTTTAATATATAACTATCTACAACTCGAAATGTCTGGTATAGAGGAAAAGCTAATGGAGATTGAGTCGGAAATACTCGCTTTAAATCTGGAAGGAGTTTTAGCGTTGGCTTATGACCTGAAACTCGACGAATCGAGTATTCAAGATAAGAGTAAATTTACTGTTTTGAAGTCTATTCGAGAAGTTATTGAAGATCGTACAAGTAGTTTAACCGAAGAAGGAGCGATTATGGAGTACTTGGATAGTATTAAAGCTTTCTTGGGTCCACCCCCACTTGAAGAAACCGAAAACAGTGGAGACCAAATAAACAATCAGGAAGTGTTGGCATTACAGCAAGAGATTGATAATTTGGCGAAGAAGCAACGAAGAAACAACCCGAGGTTAGTAAGAAAAGTAGTGTCCAGAAGATGAAAAAGTGCTATTGGTGGATCTAAAAGTGCCATTGGTGGATCTTGAAAAGAGTGTCCTCCATAGAGATTTTAAGATCCAATGTGTTGTGGGATATGGTCCAAAGGATAAGTTAGGATACCAGTCACTGATTTCCCAAATAGAATCTGGGCTGAGAAAGGGATACACTGACCTGGAAGTTGTCAATGCAGTGATCAGAGCAGTGCAACCTGGTCTTCAACTGAGGAGTTATCTGGAAAGTGTTAAAGATCTCAGTTTAGCTAAGCTAAGGAAAATCCTGCGTTTTCACTTCCAAAAAAGAGTGCAACGGAGCTCTACCAAATCCTTGCCAACATAACCGAGCAACCGAAAGAAGACCCACAATCCTTCCTTATCAGAGCTCTCATGCTCGACTCTCATGAGTCGAGAAACAACATCACATAAGACGAGAGTTCAGTTCAAGGCTTATTCCTCCATGCCCTGTAAACCGGGTTGGTCGATGAAACCATCAGCCAGAGCCAAGATTCGACCCGTCCTACAGGACCCGCCATTGCTGACGAAGATCTAATCGAAGAGATGAACATAGCTATGTCGGCGGAGACGGAAAGGACGAATAAGTTCAGCTTTTCTGGGAGAGCCATGAAGCCAGCGAATGTATCTTCATTGGAGGCGACTAAAGAAAAGCGAGAAGGGCGAATATTAATAATAATAATAATAATAATAATAATAAATAATAATAATAATAATAGTCTTTATGGAGGAAAGCCAACTTCACCAAGAAAGTGATTTACAGAAGGGTTCTCATTAATTACAAAATTAATACCTAGAGATAATATATATTACATTATTACAATAGACAAAAAAATTATAAAAGGATGAGTTACAGATTGTGCATATATATATTGTGAATTACTTCACAACAAAATAATTAGGATAATAACAAAATGCTAGAAAGAGGCTTTAGAAACACCATGTTTAAAAATAGCTAGAGTTTCAGCCTCACGTAGGGAAGCTTCTAATTTATTCCAAACGTCTGCAGCAAAGTTTATTGTGGTCCAGTGACCCCATCTTCTAGTTTCATTAGATTTACGTATATTATTTTTAGATCTAAGTATTGTAATGATGAAAATCTCCATTAAAATTGTATTGAAAGAGAGAAGATGGTCCACCTGGTCAACCGAAGCGTGGATCAGGATGTAAAGGCTGCCAAGAAAGAGGTATGTCTGAGACATCAGTGCAACCATTGTTTCCTTTGTGGTGGTTCCAACCACATTGCTCGCCACTGCATGCCAATTGAAGTACAAGAATCAGGGAAACCGCAGAGGGCTGCCCCCAAGGGACATGGAGTACAGTACTGCTCAGAAGTAACCTAACGCTGCGTTCTCGTCCAGAACGCGTTCCCTTCCCGTTCCAGAACGCGTTCCGAACGCGTTCCGGAACGCGTTCCGAACGCGTATCGGAACGCGTTCCGGAGCCGTTCCGGAACGCGTTCCTGAACGCGTTCGATTGAGATGGAAATTTTGTCGGAAGCTATTACCGAGTTCGGAAAACTCCGAGTGATTAACCAATGTAACAAATCACATTTATACGAAGAATGTATGAACTTGAGACTTGTGGCTTGGATCAATCAATGATGAGAGTGAATGAGAGTTGCGCATAAGTAATAACTGAGTCAGTAGTTCAGACACAGGCTTAATATAAATTTTACTCCGTGTTTGATTATCACGCGGCGCCATATATTTTTTAAAAAACATCAGGGTTGTGGACGGATGGTTGGTACCTTTTTATATGAACGCTCTGTGTTTATTAAAAAAACACTCATCAAATCTTTATTTTATTCATCTGTGAATTAAAACGACCGCTATAAAAAATTCGTGACTGCCATGCTTCGCATGCATGCACATTGTAATGTGTGCAATGACATGTCGTTTCGCTACAAGTCGCTTCGCTACAACCAGAAGTCGTTTTGCTATAGTATGTAACACAAAGTCGTTTCGCTTCCAGCGTAACTGTATGTGTCGACTTACCAACAAACGATTTCGTTTTAATGGTTTATTGGTAAGTCGTTTCCTACATCTATACGTTTATGTTTCGTTTTGGTTTCATGTCAGTTGGAAATTATTCTGAATTTTGATCTTGAAATATGCTCTGATAAATATGTAATCAATCTCGTACCCAGAGCCTGCGTTCCTTTATGATTGTCGATGGCGAATTTATATTTAAAGATTATGAGCTCGAGATTTCTATCATGATGTGATAAATGACGATGGCGAAGGCAGAGTCATCTATCATCTCATAGAAATTGAGAGCGAATAGACTATTGGCAAGCGCGGGGTAAAGTTTATAATGGGCACGCGGCAACATCTTTATGAATCATCACTTATTGTTTTCACTCAACTGCCATGATTTTTAGTAACGAAATACTGACGTTTCGAGCGGACGTTTTACTCTGATGAAGGGCTCCGCTCGAAACGTCAGTATTTCGTCACTAAAAATCTTGATACGCTTTACTACCTTTTCACTTTGCTATATATCCAAAACCCTGTCTACGCGCACTCTACTTTTTAACTTTATACTATCGTGATATCGTCGGCCGGGTATTTCATGTTCGAAGGTCGTTTCTGATTGACATGTTTACATGCTTATGTTCGGACGAAGCAAAACATAATCCGTAGATATAAATTCATATTAGACTCGCATATACGATAGTGTAGCGAAACGACTTAAGGTTGTAGCGAACTAAACTACTCGTATCACAAGCTGTGGCGGTCAGCAATGCGCAAGAGCTCGTGAACCAAGACGTTTTGTCCATAATTTGTTTCGCCTGGATAACCGGCGATCTATATTATAATATCTATATATAACTGGCGAGTCATATTCGTCTATCAATTTGATATGTTCTTCTGTCACTTTTGGCCTTCGACCACTGCGAGGAGCATCGTTCAATTGACCACTCATTCGATATCGCAAAAGAAAAAGACAGATTGCTGATCTTGAGATTTTAATTCCTTCCTCGATTAGAGTATCTTTTATTTTTGGAATCTTTACTCCAGCAGATCTCAAAGAAATTACTCTTTTTCTTGCATATAATGAAAGCTTTCTCATCGTAAAATATCTCTTATATTCAGTAAATATGGCGGAGCGACGATATGAAACAAGATGACGCTTCGAATCGGAAAGTGACGACAATTTCCGGATATGGCCGAACTGATCACGACATGTATAGCCTGAAAACCGGAACGCGTTCCGAACGCAATTTGGAACGCGTTCGGAACGCGTTCTGGAACGCGTTCGGAACGCGTTCTGGAACGCATCCGGAACGCGTTCTGGAACGCGTTCGGAACGCGTTCGGAACGCGTTTTTAGTTAGGTTATTTCTGAGCAGTACTGTAGCCCTGCCAAACACAGCAACAAAGTTCCACCATGGTAACGCTTTGGGAGATTCATCTGATGCAATGTTTTTGTTAGTCACCTTACTCCAAAACAGAGGACGACAATAGCTAAATTGGTTGGGGAAAAGTGTTCAGTGATTTGTCAAATGAATGGTAAAGAAACCAATTAAAGTACTTTGGAACACAGATTATGCCAAAGAGAATTCTGCAAGACAAGTTCCCCGATCTGTAAGTTAAAGACATCCACGACTTTTTGGAGGTCGGTTCAGATCTAAAACTCGAAGCAGCAAATGGGACTCAGATTCCCTACAATGATTGGGTGGGATCAGTTAATTTTAAACTCCTGGAAAAAACAGCTACAGAAATTACAGTTCCATTCTTAGTCACCAAAGAGCAGCTCGATTTTCCTATCATTGGTTACAACGTAATTGAACTGTTCGTGAAGGGGAATGGCCCCGAACAAGTGTTGCCAAGGGTAACTAAAAGCTTCATCCAGAACAACACAGATGCAAGTGTTCTAGTCGACGTCATTACCAGCAACACCACTGATCATCTCCGTGTAGTGAAAACATGCAAGAGGAAGATATATTGTTATTCTGAAAGGACAGTCAGTGAGTGTTTCGTGTCGTGCCAATACCGGACCAATAGAGCGTACCAATCCCGTGTTGTTTGAACAAGACGAACATGCCACCTGGCCTTCAGGTCTGACAGTGCAAGAGTTGTTGACGGCAGTAAAGCAAGGAAAGTCTACTATTATATATATACCATTAGTGTCAAACATCACACAACACGACACCACCTTAATTACCAGGTAGATTGACTCTAAGTCGCCTACAATTGGTTATATTCGGTAACTCCAGTGGATGTGACACTAAAGGATGAAGATTGTGTCCCTAAATCAAGTACCAAACCAACTGATCAAGCTATGGGGAAATCATGGCCTAATGGAACTCGGAAAAGTGAGTGTAAACCACCAGAAGTTGATCACAGGAGCTTGACACCTGACCAACAGCTATCGAGATGTTATGCAAAGAGGCAGACGTATTTTCTAAAGACGAGGAGGATGTCGGACATGTCCAGGAACTTCAAATGAACATCCACTTAACTGATAATCCCACGTCCTTTATATATCCAGAAGTAAAGGCATACATTGAGGATCTGCTCAATAGAAATTTTATTCGGAAGTCGAAGCCACCGTTCTCCAGCAGCGTGGTCTGCAAGAAAGACGGTAGTATGAGACTGTGCATTGATTATACAGAGGATTGAACCAGAAGACTGTACCTGACCGTCATTCAATACCACGTATTCAGGAGACACTGGACAACCTAGGAGGTAACTGTTGGTTCAGCGTATTATATCAAGGGAAGGCATACAGTACCATCAAGGTTTTATGGACAGACAAAGTCAACCTCTAACGGCCTTCACAACCCCCTGGGGTTTGTATGAGTGGATCAGAATACCGTTTGGACTAACGAATGCCCCGGCCAACTTAATAACTTCACCGCCCATCCTCGCCTACCCTCAATATGATGTTCCTTTTATCGTGCACTGACGCGTCACAGGAAGGATCACTTGGTGCCGTGCTGTACCAAAACGAGTCTGAGGTACTAAGATTAATTGTGTACGCATCGAGAACGTTGACACCTGCTGAGCGGAACTATCATCTTCACTCGGGCAAGTTGGAATTCTTGGCGTTAAAATGGTCTGTAACAGAGCAATTCCGCGACTATCTATATTACTCCCCGCATTTTACAGTGTTTACATATAACAATCCTCTCACGTATGCCCTGATAACCGCAAAGCTGAATGCCACCAGACTACGATGGGTTTGTGAACTATCGGCAAGACGAATACCGATGCTGGTAGCTTGTCCAGGATCCCGGGGTACTTTGAGAAGTATATGGCTTGCTGTACCGAAACCATTAGCCAAGAAGAGCTAGACGCATCCATCACATCCATCCATGCCTTGAGTACTGGAGAAGCAATCTGGCTCACTTCCTTTACCACCAAGTAAAACATTCTAGACGACGATGGAGTCTACCTCCCATCCAATCCATCGTGTAACCAAATTAAAATGGTGGACATCGCTTGCAGGCACAGGATAAAGACCGTAACATCAACCGCGTGAAGGAAATTATTCGATCCCAACTGATTCCGACGACCCGAGAACGACAATGTGAAACACCGGAAGTCAAGCGATTTCTCTACGAACTACCCAAGTTACACATTGATCCCAAGACTGGCGTTTTGTACCACAAATCACAAGTGGCTTTGCCGCAATAATTTCATAGACGGGTATTTAGAAAACTCCACGAAGAAATGGGTCACTTGGGATCTGAAAGAGTCTTCGCCCTGGCTAGAGAGCGTTTTTATTGGCCGTACATGCGAAGGGACATCGAACACTTTGTCAACCGTGTTTGCCACTGCCTAAAACAAAAACGTCCCACACTAGCAACTCGCGAACCACTTCACCCCATCACTACAACTAGCCCATTCGAGCTGATTTCCATGGATTTCGTCCACCTCGAAAGTAGTTCCGGAGGCTACGAGTACATCTTGGTTGTGGTAGATCATTATACGAGATACGCTCAAGCCTATCCAACGAAGAACAAGGCTGGTGCCACGGCTGCTGAAAAGATTTCCAATGACTTTATTCCCAGATTTGGATTTCCTGGAAAAATCCACCACGACATGGGTAAAGAATTTGAAAATAACCTGTTCAAAAAGCTGGAAAAGTTATCTGGAGTGAGTCACTCGCGTACAACCCCGTATCACCCGCAAGGGAATGGCCAAGTCGAACGGATGAATAGAACCCTCCTTGGAATGATACGAACCTTACCAGAAACCTACAAGGCGAACTGGAAAGTTCATGTCCCCAAGTTAGTACAGTACTGCCTAGAAATAACCAAACAGAAACCGCGGTTAACCGGGGTTCATCCGCGGTTCAACCTGGGTTCATCTCCGGTTCAACCGAAGTCGATCCTCGGTTGATCCGCGGTCGCACCTCGGTCGGTCCGCGGTTCAACCTCGCGTAACCTAACCGCAATATTAACTGCAATGCGTATTTCGGAATATGTCGTTTATTTCCAAAGTTTGGCGTCGTTTGACACATGGTTTAATAGTCGTTAGCATTGCGCATTCTGTGGTAAAAAAGTTCTGTTGCGGTTCGAAGAAATGGGAAAGTTGTCAAAATATGCTAAGTTACGGCAGCGATGTAGAATATTACTTATTTAAGAAGTATAATATCGTTTGCTATGAATTTGATAATATTGTTTGGGAGAACTTGTGGCAACTTAAAATAAATACTTGTGCGTTATCACGTTACCCGCCTGGTTTATCACTCAATCGCTATTCAATCCAAAAAAACAGTTCGATGAGCGCGAGCAACAAGTTGATAGTACTACCGTATACTTGCAATCTGCAGTTTAGCGGAAAAACTACCTTGCCATAGTATACTGCCCAATCTTTGACACTTGATGATTTTGTCGTCTTATGACATGTTGGCATATTGAATCAATATGATTTGTCGATATGATCATGCAGCCCACAGGCAGTGAAAGGTAGCGAGACTTATATTTATATACTCCAAATATATACCACAGATACATACTCCAATTTAAAAGCTCTTGTTATATGACATTCTAACTCACACAATGAATTCAACAAACAAGTAATTTACGCCGGATATACGCGCGCCGATGTATTGTCACAGATATGAATTATATCTTCGAACGCTGATAATTCTGACACTATTGGGAACTAATGCCATCAACAACACGACAAGACACGCTTTGTGTCTGTCATGCAATATTTTAAATCATACTGAAAATATAAAAGCTCTTGTTATGACTGTGTTTCTAGAGCATTCTAACTCGCACTTTTAATTCAACAAACAAGTAATTTACACCGGATATACGCGCGCCGATGTATGGTCGCAGATATGAATTCTGACACTATTGGGAATTCCATCAACAACATGGCAAGACAAGCTTTGTGTATGTCATGCAATATTTTAAATCATACTGAAAAGATAAAAGCTCTTGTTATATGACTGTATTTCTGGAGCATTCTAACTCGCACCTTTCGCGCCGATGTATGGTCACTGCAGATATGAATTATATCTTCGAATGCTGATAATTCGGACACAATTGTGAAGTACGCAAAGGGAACTAATGCCATCAACAACATGACAAGACATGCTTTGTGTCTGTCGTGCAATATTTTAAATCATACTGAAAAGATAAAATATCTCGCGTTCGAAGTAAAGATGTTCTTCAACAGTTTAAAATATCTGTTGCATGGTCTTACTCTGCTCTTGTTATAATATGACTGTGTTTCTGGAGCATTCTAACTCGCACCTTTCGCGCCGATGTATGGTCACAGATATGAATTATATCTTCGAATGCTGATAATTCTGACATAATTGTGAACTACGCAAAGGGAACTAATGCCATCAACAACATGACAAGACATGCTTTGTGTCTGTCATGCAATATTTTAAATCATACTGAAAAGATAAAAGCTCTTGTTATATGACTGTGTTTCTGGAGCATTCTAACTCGCACCTTTTTTTCGCGCCGATGTGCTGATAATTCTGACACAATTGTGAAGTACGCAAAGGGAACTAATGCCATCAACACGACAAGACACGCTTTGTGTCTGTCATGCAATATTTTAAATCATACTGAAAACATAAAAGCTCTTGTTATGACTGTGTTTCTAGAGCATTCTAACTCGCACTTTTAATTCAACAAACAAGTAATTTACACCGGATATACGCGCGCCGATGTATGGTCGCAGATATGAATTCTGACACTATTGGGAATTTCATCAACAACATGACAAGACATGCTTTGTGTCTGTCATGCAATACTTTAAATCATACTGAAAAGATAAAAGTTCTTGTTATATGACTGTGGTTCTGGAGCATTCTAACTCGCACCTTGGTCACAGATATGAATTATATCTTCGAATGCTGATAATTCTGACACAATTGTGAAGTACGCAAAGGAATGCTATCAACAACATGACAAGACATGCTTTGTGTCTGTCATGCAATATTTTAAATCATACTGAAAAGATAAAAGCTCTTGTTATATGACTGTGTTTCTGGAGCATTCTAACTCGCACCTTTCGCGCCGATGTATGGTCACAGATATGAATTATATCTTCGAATGCTGATAATTCTGACACAATTGTGAAGTGCTAAAAATCTTGACAGTTCACCACCTTTTCACTTTGCTAGATATCCCAAACACTGTCTACGCAGCACTCTACTTTTTTACTATACTCTCGGATATTCTATCGCTGCGATATGCCTAACCTTAAGAAGTTTCGTCAAGGTCTCCATCACGAAATGTTAAGTTATTAATTGCTTCCTTTTTTACCGTCGATCAGTAACCATGACCTTACTTATTTCATCTAAGACCCGTTTTTCCAGTCGTATTACTTTACATTTTAAAGATCATACTCTGATGAACGCGCCTCCGCTCGAAACGTTAGTATTTCGTATGTGGTTGAAGTAAGAACCAATATCATACAATAACGAACTCAGACAAAACACTCTTAAAATAATGTCAAAATCACCGTTTGCCGACATAATAGCGTCCAGAATACGCATTGAATAACTGCATAATTGCATAATAATGTCGGACACGCTTTCTCGGTGCTCTGCACACCTAATCCTATTTTTATCTCTCCTTTTGTTGCTGGGTTCTTTGAAACCATATTTAAAGATTGATAATGGTCCTTCTTCAATCCTGATTGCTTTGAAATTAGATGTGAAGCAGTATCCAACAAGAAATTCAAATATCTAATTGACAATTACCTCTTACACCCCTGTCAACATGGCTTTCGAAGAAAGAGATCTACGCATACAGCCCTAATTAAAGTAGTCGATAAATGGCTCTCTAATATGGATAAAGGCTTGGTTACAACAGTGGTCTTTCTCGATCTCGCTAAAGCTTTTGACACTGTCAAGCATAGTGTATTGATTGCAAAGCTTCAGGCCTTGGGCATTTGTGGTTCGGACCTTGATTGGTTTTCATCCTATCTTGACTGTCGCCATCAACAAGTCTTCTACAATGGTGTTCTATCTTCCACAGAACCTATCCATACAGGTGTTCCCAAAGGCGCTGCCCTGGGACCATTGCTCTTTTTTGCATATGTTAACGATTTGCCTGATTGTATAACACAGAGTACAGTGAATATGTTCGCAGATGATACTGCCATTTACTTCAGTTCCTCCAATGCTGTAGACACTCATAGAGCACTTAATGTGGACCTGGAAAAAATTGCACAATGGATTCATTCTAATGGTTTATCAATTAACTCTAAGAAATCTGAGTATATGGTGATTGGATCATCGCAGCGACTCAAATCGTTCGGGAATTTTGATCTTCTTCTCGATGGAACACCTATTACAAGAGTGGATACATTTAAATATCTTGGAGTGGTATTGGATAGTAACATCTCCTGGTCTGCCCATACTGACTATCTCTGCAAAAAAGTTTCTTCGAGAATTGGCCTCCTTAAACGAACCATGCCTTTTCTTTCTATACAAACAGCAAATGGTTTATAAAAAATGGTTTATAAAACTATTATCGAACCACTCTTTGACCATTGTGGAGTCGTCTGTCGTCCTAACTAGCCACTAGGATTCAGCGGCTCCAGAACCGCGCTGTTTCCACCGATTATGAGACTACTTCAGTGGTGGAACGTGGAAAGCTATGTTTACAAACACTACAACAAAGAAGAACTCATCATAAAGCCATCCTGATGTATAAATGTGTTAACAATGAAGTTGAGGGAATTGATAATAATTTCCTCAGTCTCAGACACATGGATAGGCATAATTATAACACGAGACGTAAAGAAAATTTTGTACTTCCAAAACCAAAAACTAACTTTTTAAAACACTTATTTAACTATTCAGCTATTGAACTATGGAACTCTATTCCATCTGATATTAGAAAATCAAATAGTCTTAATGTGTTTAAAAGTCATCTAAACACAACAATTTTTACTAGTAATTTTTACATCTTATTACGCATGTATATATTAACTCTATATATTTATAATATTTATAACTTTTTATTGTAATTTGTTAAGTCTTACTATACAGGGTCATTAGGGAGAACAGCTTATGCTGATGTTTCCTGTTTAAATAAAGCTCATTATTATTATTATTATTTCATTTGCTTTCGCGTTCTTACGATCGGGCGAGATCGGAATCCGAAGTGTACGGTCGCCAATACTCTTGCGGTCGAATGTTTCGACCGCAACCGAACCGCAATCTAACTGCAACCGAACCGCAACCGCAGTGTTAGGTTACTTCTAGGCAGTACTGTACATGCGTATAATTGTTCTCGACATGAAGCGACGGGTCATTCTCCATTCTTCCAGCTATTTGGTCGCTCCCCACGGTTACCTATTGATCTTGCATTTAACCTCACGTCTAAAGACAACACCACGAGTTATCCTGAATATCCAAGTGGCAAGCCGAATGAAAGAAGCCTATACGCCAAAGCCTCGGATCTGGCGTGCCGCAGCGCAAATCGTCAACGATTCTAAAACCTGGAAATCGGGTGCCGGCAAGTTGCGATCTTTTTGGGAGGACGAGGTGCACGTAGAGGTATCACGAAAAGGCCCAGATAGCCCTAGCTGTCTACGATGTTACGTCAGAAAGCAAGAAAGGATAAACATCGAACACAACATCGCAACATGCTATTCCCATGCGACTATCTATCAGCTGAATCAGCCACGAAAGTTCCATGTCGCTGCGCTCAGGATCATGCCTGTAATACGCCTAACGATAATAATTCATCCTAGGACTTGGACTGTTGATGTTATCTACCCATAAAAATCGTAGATAATCTCTATGCTCTGTCGCTATAGAAATATTCAGGAATGCTTTCTCGATATCCGCTATCATTGCCACTCTGTGCACTCGGAATCTCAACATACCGGTGTGGAGACAATCGTTCAAACTTGTCCCAGAGCTTCTTGCTGATGCATCGTACATAACTCTTATCTTCGTTATTTCTTTATCTTCTCTGATCACTTCTCGATGCGGTAAGTAATGAATATTTCCAACTGGCACGGGTTCTTCACCAACAGGTTCCACAACTCCTGCCATGATTTGCTCCTGAATAATGTTATCATATTCCTTGAGTATTATTGGATTGGCTTGAAGTCGAGACATCAGTGAACTTAATCTTTTTACTGAGGTTGCATAATTGTTGGGAAGCAGCGGGTGATCCTCTCTAAAAGGGCAACTTGACTTCATACTGCTCACCATTGAACCTTGCATCTTGGATGAAACCATCATAGGCGATGGCTCGTTCTCTCGTATACCTAAGGTCTCGAGATCCCAGAATTTTATCAGCTCCTTTCGTAGATCGGTGACTTGTTCGGTTGTAACTTGTTCTGTGTCGATACGCAATATGTGGGTAGAATTCAGGTTGAATGTGCAGGTCGGCTTATTCTGGCATTCAGTTATAGTAGTATAGCAAGTAGGGCTGCGAGCCCAATCGACGTCAAACGTGAATATAAACACCAAAACATCACCAAATTTTGCCAAATCGCGATTCGACAAATTTGACGATGTTTTGGTGTTTATATTCACGTTTGACGTCGAATAAGCTCTCAGCCCTACTTGCTATACTACTACAGCGATCGTTAGTCAATCTAGACACCCTTCGCACGTTTTCTACTAAATTGATGTCAAACACACGCGAGACTAGCGAAACAATACCAAGTTTATACTAAATTTAACACCATTTCAGCCACATTTAAAAAATAGAAAGTGTCGTTTCAAAATTCTCACAAATTACATTTAGGAAAAAATAGAAAGTGTCATTTCAACATTTTCGCGTGTTAAAAAAATAAAATGTGGTACGAGCCCACTCTCACATATTAAAAAATAGAAAGTGTCATTTCAACATTTTCACAAATTTGTCGAATCGCATTTAAAAAATAGAAAGTGTCGTTTCAACATTTTCACAAATTTGTCGAATCGCATTTAAAAAATAATCGTTTCAACATTTTCACAAATTTGTCAAATCACATTTAAAAAATAGAAAGTGTCGTTTCAACATTTTCACAAATTTGTCAAATCACATTTAAAAAATAGTCGTTTAAACATTTTTACAAATTTATGTGTTGTAAAAGTGTCTCACGCGTGATAAAATTGCCACCTGTTATGCAAATTAGATTATTACCACCTGTTAATAATAGATTAGTCCGTTTGTTCACTATTTTCAGCGTTTGTCGCCTCACTTCTAAAATGGTGATCGTACACATATTTTGACGTTGTGATCCCTCCCGACAACAAGCCTAAGAAAGGTACGTACGGTGTCACGATCGCGACAATGCTCTCAACGTCTTTCTTTAATAACGGATCTTTTTGCAACTCGTCGTTTAGTTCGTCGGGGTTCTCAATGGCGTTCAACCCATCTAGTAAGTTAGCGAATTTGCTGATTAGCAAGTCGGTGAGAAAAGCGTTTGCGATTTCCATTCTCTTTAACTCATATTGGCGCCATATCCTGTCGATAACCTTTGCGGACGCTTTTTTAATGTACGCTTCAGATTGGCTCACCACACCATCGCCAGACAGTCTAATTAGTTCAGATCTCCTAACGTCAATATTGTCTTCCACAGTCGAAGTGTCGGCGGTCTCCTCAACTAGTTCCTCAATCGTAGGGTTTTCTTCACTTTTGCGTTTTACCATCACGCTATTACTTATACCCATATTTTATTGCGGAATAACAACTTCGTGACTGTATGGATAGCGCAGTGAGATTTCGAGTCTAGCGTACTTATTATTTTTTAGTGCGGTCACAATCGCCGACGCTTCCTCTTTGCTAATGTCTCCAAGGTAGTCGTCAATGACAACCTTCATATCACTCTTGCTCGGACAGTAAAAGCAAATGAGCTTACTAATGTTTTCTCTATACGGTTTTGCGATCGACGTTAGTTGTTGTGTGATGACAATAACGCTCAACATAAAATGTCGCGCGCTAAAAGCTAAGTTGACCAACTGACTAGTCCTACTCTTGACATCTTGAGAACTTGCACAGTCATCCAACACGATCAGAGTGTTAGTGCCTTTAAAAACATTTGTTACACACTTGAGAACAGCGTCGACATTGTCCTGTGTGCAGTCTATCGCTAACACGTCGGGGTCGCGCACATATTTCCAATCTTGGTACGCTTTGTTCCACTCGAAAGTAGGACAAATCAACACAACGTAGTCAAATTTACTAAAGTACTCAGATTCCAATGTTTCCAGCAAATAATGCGTCTTACCACAAGCTGTCATACCAACAATTAACATATTAAACGGAGTCTCCATTAACTCACGTTTGATTTAATACTGGATTGATTGCAGCCCATTGTTCATGAAGTTGACCAACCCATCACTTATCACAAACACCCTGCACATGACATTTGCAGTCGTCGCTTTCTTAGTGATCTCAAGAAGCACACCAGATTGTGTGTTTACAATGTTCTTGCCAGTGGCGACATTGCGATTATCTTGAACACTCCTCAAGTCGATGACTAACGCAAAGCCATCTTTATAGAACCTCTGCATGGTCATGAACTGAGCGTGTTCTTCACCCAACCCAAACAGTCGCTTCGCTTCTGCGTAGAACTTCGACTTTGGGATGCCTTGTGAGTACACGCTATTCGGTACACCTTCAATTGTGACTCTAACACTCTCAATATTTGGGTAAAGAAACTCCTCGCTGTCTGTTCGCACCTTATTCGTGAATAGCAACACAATTGCCTTCATGCTTTTTCTTGGAAGATTAATGTTTTCATTCACAATGGTCGTGCCTTTGTCCCATTCGGTGGTTTTCATCAACGTGATGTGCTCATATGACAAACTACGACCACTTGTATATAGCCCGACGCTATTTCGTCAGCGAGCTCCTGGTTATCAATCGTCTCATACTCAAGCTCGAGGTTCTCCAGAGTGTATCCGCCCACAGCGCTACCGGATTGCGCCACCATGATGTCTGTGGCCTTCGGAAGTGTGATCACATACTGCAAGTTGTTGTTCATGCTAAAAGGAGCGTACAACCCGTGGTCATTCATGATCTTACCGAGCTTAATCCGCTGCTTCGTCCCAATCACACCAAACATCAACGCGTCACTAACTTTAGCGACGTTCCCACTTGTCGCACCACTGTCGTCCTTAGAAATTAACTTTCTCAAGTTCTCACCACCAATACCATAGTCAATCATTTGGTCTCGCGCAGTAACACTTTCCCAAAGGTCGCGATAAACACCAGTGTAATTTTCCCCATTGTTGTCATACACAGCTTCTCCAGCTAGTCTCACAACAAGTTTCTCAACCAACAACTTGCTCACATTGTTCAAGAACCAGCTTTTGGCGTTTGCATTCTTAAAGTCGAACACTAGACCCAACGATCCAGGCACCAAACAGCTGCTAACCTTAAGCTTCGGTATATCAATGTAAAGTTCCTCGCCAGGACTGACCTTATTAGGGTTCAACGTGATCACATGCTGCGTTCTCACCCCTTTTATGACACCCATGGTTGCTCGTCTAAAACCAGGACTCAACTCCGCGGACGTGACGTTCATATACTTTGCATATGTTTTGTTATTTTCGAAGCTGAGACCCTCGAAAATGAGACTACCGTTTTAGCTTGTAATAATCATAGACAAACCACGCAAGTACCACCGCGAGTACCCACAGATTTTGAGCCAACCAAGCGAGACCCTTCGCACCCAACGTCAACGCGTTGTAAACTAAATTAGCCAATCCAACAGCCCATGGACCCATCTTCGTGATCGCATTCTTAACAGCTTGTGCAAACGACCTCGTAGCCATAGCGCCTTTCACAACAGCAGACCTCCCAGCGATAATAATAGTTGTTATAATTCCAGCCACTGAAATTGCCACAGCGCTCAACCCAACCACATTCTCTTTAGCCCATTCCTTAAATCTCTGAAACCTGTCAATGTCGACTTCTTGTCGCTCTCTAACTTCTTCAAGCTCGCGCTGTCCTAGGGTTCTGTCTCTAGCCTGCTCAAGTCCTATCACTCTTTCAAACAAACTGGCATATTCTCGCTCTTCGTCACTCGTAAGACTACCTTGTTTACACTGTAAATTTTAGGGAGTAAAATTTACTCTTGTGCGGGTTAAAAATTACTCCCGCAAAAGGGGTAACCTGAAACGGAGCAAAAATTACTCCCGTTCGGGGGTAAAAGTTGTGGGGATAAAGTGATAAACGGGGGTAAAAAATAAAATGGAGTAATAATTACCCCCTTTGGAGTGTTAACATACGGGAAGCTGGAGGATAAAAGCTAGTGGGGTAAAAATTACTCCTCTTCTCACTGTTGTATTAAGATATTAAGATGGCATCGTAATGGCGACTTTCGTAGAATCAAGTTTTGATTCAGACATTGTCAACTCCATCGATATCGTGGTGACGGTTCGTGTGTTTGCGCCAAGAGTAATATCTTCTAAACGTTGCATGTCGTGCAACCGTCCGATGTCAGTGTTAGACATAAGCAGTGTTAATTCGGGTCATTACGATGGCATCTTCCGATGTGCAGATTGAGAACTGTTGCTGAAAGGTCTTAGCCGAAAATATTCCGCAGATACCACAACAATAAGGCATCTATACAGTCGTATAGTCATACGAACACGCGCGCGCGTCATCATGCGCTCTACCGCAGCATATCTTAATTTTTGCGTGAATCAATTCATCTGTTTGCCATATGTTTCTATTTAAGGGTAGATCTAATTTTGTTAGATCCAACTACCATTAATTCCTGCGACTAGAATGAATGTTTGATATGCAGCGCTATTGATCAACCAGGAATTAATATATACAATAAAAATTGGTGCGCATTTATATGGCCTTTAGTTTTCGTATATACAGTACATCCTCTCTTGCACTGCTAGTTTAATATTAGCGTTTCATTTTTGTCGTGATGTTGAGACAGACAACATCCTTACGCTAATTATTTATCTGATTTGGTATATCCGCCATCAGTCACACCATGCACATATTTTTTACTAAAAACCTATTATAGTTATGAATTTATGGTGTCAAATAATATTACAATATCCTTCTGTCCTAACCAAGTATCCAATCATTTCTTCATAAATATCTTGGTGCGCAATTGTTAAACCATTTAGTCATGAAGTCCAACCCTCTTCTGTTGTATGAACCAATCGGAATGCATGAAAAGATTTGGCGCTCGATTATG
Organism: Chrysogorgia sp. JL179-B06; assembly: GCA_035772405.1. Taxonomy (NCBI): domain Eukaryota; kingdom Metazoa; phylum Cnidaria; class Anthozoa; order Scleralcyonacea; family Chrysogorgiidae; genus Chrysogorgia; species Chrysogorgia sp. JL179-B06. Next base: position 1,129,818 of record JAYKKM010000475.1, on the reverse strand, counting down.
ATAAAAAGATATTAGAGGACGATAATCTGATCATTGTCTTTGTCACTGGAAGCATACTAGTTGAGACGTATTGATTTGAATACCCTCTTCGAACCGACGTGTATCGAGCTAATACAAAGGTAAGCGCAAGTATTATGTTACTACTTCGTATATATTCTTGTGTGTTCGATATGTATATATATTATTGTGTCATGGGTTTGTTCAGCACGGATAGCTTATCCGGCGGATAAGTCATAGCGAGTGAATAGTTATCCTATTGAGTCAGTTATATCCTTTTGGCTTTTGTCCATGCTTGAACAAAATTTCATTCCCATACTGAAAAAGTCAAATATATGGAAGGCTTTCCGCCTATGTCTATGGATTCATTTTCAAAAAGCCGATTTAACCGCGTTAATTAGCATATTTACACGTTGCAGATTTCGTTTGTTACTGTTGAGACTGACAGATAGCAGTGTATACATGTTTTACGAACTAACACACATTTATTAGCGCCATTTATACGTATGTTTATACCGAGAGACATAAGACGCGAGTTATATTATACCACGGTCACATAAGACGCGTCTTAATTAGGTAAGATACGAAACGCGCATATATAAAATGTACAAAAATATGTTCATGTGATACACAAGCAGTGTAAAACAGAAGGCATACTGCCATAAGCCCATATACTCGTAATGTAGGCAACTTCGCGTCTTCATAATTCCGTCTTATTTCAATTCACACGTATGTGTGCCATGTGGCTCTGGCTCAATATAATGATTAGAGCGTCTTATCACGGTAATCAGAAGGTTACTGGTTCGATTCCCGTCAGGGATTTTATATGAACTTGAAAGGTTGTTAAAAATATATGATGTTATAGAAATAAAGACTAATATTTAAGCTGAGCTCATGCTGTGTATTAAAGTCAGTGGCGGCGTGAAATGAAAATTGAGTAGGTGTTTTAATTTTAAAGAATTTCCCGTGGGCGATTAATTAAATCGTCGTCAATGACATAAGACAAGCATCTAGCAAACTGCCAAAATGCATGCGAATGAATCCAGTAATTTCGCTTACCTTTTGCTCTTAGGTTACTTAATATTATAATGTTACAGTATTTTTAAACAAAATGGTATGACATTTTTCTCATATTTTCAATATTCTCATATTTTCAATTTATATTTTCAACCATATATAAAAAATATAGATTTGCCTGTGAAATCGAACTTGCAATTGACAATTTTCTTAAAGAAGAAAAGGCAGTTACTAGCTAGTGAATGGAGTTACTATGTCAAAACTCACTATATTATTAATAATTATTAGGATATATTGGTATTAAGTCTAAGAAATGGAATTGAAATCACTGTCCACGTGCTGGAGTTTTGAGTTGGCACGACTTGAAACAGAACGTTGAGGCGGCACGCCTTGCGAGTGGAGAAATTTCAATTTCATGATGAAGTTTGTTGCTGTGCTGGAGTTTTGAGTTGGCACGACTTGAAAAAGAACAAAGTGACAAACTTCATTACATCTCGGACTTTTTAGAAAATATATCATGTTATATAATATTTAAAACCAGTAACACGTGCATGTGGTCATGTAGGCAATTAGTTTCTAACACTGATATATATATATATATAAGGAATGTTTACAAGTTAAATCAAACAGCGAAACAAGCCACGGAAAACATGGCAACTTCATGCTCTCAGACTGGTAAATTGAAATCGAGACCTAACTCAAAAATTGAAAAGTCATTGCAGAAAAAGCTAGACGACTGCAACGTTTCAGAGAAGTTTATGTATGTCCCATGCTTATGTCTCAATACGTATGTCTCTAGACATTGTCCGAACTCTCTCGAACCCCTGTATTATACGGATCTCCTTGCATCGATATATACAAGGTTTTACATAAAATCTGTATGTTTCCTTATGTTTTATATAGTACATGAAACGACGTGTGCAGTACAAGTGAACAAGTCATGTCGAGGGAGAAAAGTTATGTAACGTCTCAAAGTGCGCGTTGGACTCAGCCCTGTTTACGTTACACTCTGCGTACTATCGGTGTTTAATATTAGCTATACAACAAAACGGAAGGACACGTTTATTTTTATAGATTCGGTTTATTCAGAAAGGCAGCTGTAAAAAGGATTTGGCAGCAAAAATGTGTTTCTGTTTCACATATGCATGAATAATACATGATATATTTTCTATATTATTTGGATTAATTTGGTACATTATTTTATAAAATTTAATATTCCGAAATGGCGGCCAATTTAATATTTTTGTAGATGCATGGAGTAAATTTTATCCCTATAAATTACCACCTTGTTTGGAGTAACTTTTACCCCTTAAATCTTTACCCCTTTGTAAGGGGTAAAAACTACACCAATTTGAGAGGGGTAAATGTTACCCCCTCTCAAAATGTACCCTTCAAAACTGGGGTGTTTGTGCGACAAACATTTACCCCCACTTTTCGGAGTAATTTTTACTCCCTAAAAATTACAGTGTAGCTTTTCTATTAATCTCCGCCAATCTCTCGTTCGATTCGTCTATCGTTTTTTGAAAGTGGTCTGTCTGTGCTTGCAGCGCGCCATCATCACCTATTCTCGATTCACGCAACACGCTATCGCTCGGGTTAAGCACACCATTCAGCTCGCGGTTCTCGTCTGGTGATAGCCCAGGTATGTCATCGTGATCCACTCTTGTCTCAATTACTGGGAAGTCGTCTGAGGCCACCTCTGTTGTGACAACTGTTGTTTCTGCATTCTCAGGGATTTGACTAACTAACTTTTTGAACTGCTCAATCGCATTTTCACTACTAGCGTCTTTACTGTAGACCAAACCTTTTTTCCCAGGTATTAGAATTCGTCTGTGTTTCCCATATTTGCCGTCTTTGTTTATCGGTTTGAAAATAATAGACCCCGAGCCCGTCACATACGACCTGTTGACTATTCCCCTTGACGTGTCGTCACTACCGAGTCTTTTTTTATACAACTTACGTATTTTCTCACCTATTAGCTTGATTCTTTTTACTTCGTTTTCTACTACCTTTTTGTTGAACGAGTTTAGCTCACTCAATCTTTTATAAAGATCGTCCGACCTCTCTTCAAAAGCTAGACTGAAGCTTGTGTCACTGACGTCACCATACGACCCCTGTTTGACAAACTCCGCTGGTGGGACTTCTGTGTTAGTTCCCCTTATTGTCACCGTCTTACCATCGTCAGTGTCAATAAACGACGTCTCTTCTTGCCCACCTCGTCTTCTAGCTAGCTCGCCTCTTATCTCTCTCACGTAGTCTCGGCGTTCATCATATTCAACGCGAACGTCTTTCGGCATCTCGCTCACACCATACTCAATGGTTGTCTTGCTGAGCCACTCTTCGGCGTCAGTGAGTCCCTCTTCTAATTGCTCATCAGTGGCGCCTTCGTACTCGTCAAAGTTTTCCATCTCGATCTCGTCAAAACCTCCACCACCACCTTCAGCCATATTACATTAGCTCACATTTTGAATGTCGCTTTCTGGTATCCACGAATTATGTTTACTCTCGTAACCCAACCATTTGACCAGCGCCATCTTCTTCCCTCTGACTTTCTTTCTTTTCAACACCTTTTCAACTCTGTACACATCGTCGTCATGTTTCTTATTGACCAGCGATAATTCCTGCTCATAAAATTTACCAATAATCTGTTCACCACTTATGTCCTCAATTTCGTACACGTTAGGATCACCACGAGTAACCTTTACCACTTTAAACAGCTCTTCAGTGAAGTTGGCTTCATAGCCCTTTGTGAACACACTCTTGTACTTACTAATTCTCACTGACTCGCCAACTCTAAACTTTGGCAATGGGTTGTCTGCAAATTGATGACCAAACAAAGTGGTCCAAACTTCACCCTCATTTGACTTATTGACATCCTTTGGCTTCATCATAATGCTTCGATTCACATTGCCATTGTAATTGCTTACAAACTGGTTCAAAGCGTCAATCCATTTGTACGTTCCATGGGCATAGAAGTACTTCCACATAATGCTCTTGAGACTTCTATTAAAACGCTCGACAACAGCAGCCTTTTTATCGCTCTTAGTGCTGAAATATTCAACACCATGTTCTTTCAACAAACTTTTCACACCAACGTTGTAGAACTCAAGTCCATCATCAAATTGTGCTAACTTAGGCGTGACTCCAAACCGATCTTTAAAGTCACTCAATAGCTCTCCAACAGCCTTAGTCATGTTCTTAGTGTCTTTTCTGTAAACTGCAATGCCAAAAGCGTATCTACTCAATATTTCAATGCCTGTCAATATCCAATAATACCCTCCATTCTGTTTTGAGTACTTACTCATGTCCACTAAGTCCATTTGGAGCTCTTCACCAAGAAATCCGACGAAGGTAGCACGGAATTTATGCCTTCTCACGATGGGTTTGTACCTAGTGTAGGTGTCCTGCGCTGTCAACCATTTTTTCACATTTTTTCACCGTCTCCCAACGCACTTTGATACAACCTCTCTGCACCACTGTACCCTGTCTTAGGATTGTAATAAATGTCTCTCAACCCTTGTTCTGTTTCCACACCAAGTTCCATATAATTCACACAATATACAGTTCCAATAGCACCGCGCCAATTTTGAGACTATCGTTATTTGGTTTGACACGAAACGTCATACTTGAGTAAACACCTTTTTTAATACCCACCTTTGACTCAATATCCACATGACGTTGCACTGACCCCTTCAAAGACTGTTCAGTGGGTATTGGTAACGTTGTGATCACATCACTGCGCTTCCCGTCAATACCCACATTGCTATCCGTCTCAACAACGTCACACGAAACTTCTATGTACTTCAGACCTTTATACATGTCGACCTCGTTTGGGCTAGTGTGCCACTGTGAGTCATTCTGAATCACCTCACCCTTCGCGAAACCTAGTAAAGGCCCAATGGTGTCTAACACAGCTGAGCTACTAACCTTGACCCTACACTTGCCTGTGGGCGTCAGTTTCTCTATCTCAAGATTCACCTTACGTTCGTTAGACTCATGTTTCAAGACTTTGACCAATGCATCGAAGTTAAAGTACCCCTCACCCACTTTAATCTTTTTAAAAGAGCCAACCCTGGAGCTATCCAGCGTGAAGACCTGAATGCTGTCGTCATTTGTTGTGTTATGATAGTCCCAAAACACAGTAGCTGTCTTGACCACAATGCACGGGTTATCGTGTATGACCATCATCGCGTTGTCAAAGGACACAACTTTTTCCGCACCTTCAATGAGTACTGTCAACTTTCGCGTCATGTATAACATACGGTATATTATATGCAGAAAGCCCTTCATAACTACTATGGGAAGTACTACAAACGTGCGATGGCGAGCACATCGAAGGCTACACACGATGCAAAGGCAGACCTCATCAAAAAGTACCCCCACGCTACTTTAAGCAAATTCGAGTTCTATCCAAATATTTCGCAAGATGGTAAGATCATGAGTGTCGATGTGTATTTCAGAAATAATGACATCCTCAGCACAGACATAACCAGCGCAACTTTCAAAAATGATAAAAACATGTGGAAGTGGCTGCACAATAGCAAGTTCCCAATAATATGGCAAGGTGGTGGAACTATCCAACCACTACCAAAAGGTCATAAGAACCACTGGGGACTTTGGGATGGCTATCCAACAGAAAATGTGTTGAATTATCCAGTGAACAACTTTAAAGTTTTCGTTAACCAAAATAGCTACTTCATGTCAAAGCTGCCAACCTTGCGAGTCACTACGTCAAAGACAAAATCAGAGTGGGACGACAGCGAATCTTACTATCGTGTTGTGTTTGCGACGTATTGTGCGAGTTTCTGTTGTGGAGTGTCATTGCAACATTTATCAGTGTCGCAAGAAGTTCACCCTGTGGTCACAAGTGTGACGAGATTTCATTTGTACTTCACCATTAGAAGACTTCTGAGAAGAATGGAGGGTGGTGAGACCATGAAATCAATAAGTAGAGAATTCAACGCTTCCGAATTGTACGGTAAGATTTCTAAGATTCCCAGAAGGCACTACTACCAGAATAAAGTCCTGAGCGATGGCACAACAGGTGAAACCAGAGTCTTCACACTCAACGACGTTCAGAACGATTACAAACGATACGTCGCGCGACTCTCAGACGGCTTTACCAACATTGGACTACAATATCTAAATCAAAGCATAGAAGCCTTTGTGTACTCCACACTTGGTGCGCAAGCGAGAACACGTGTATCAGTCGTTGGTGGTTCTGCAGGAAGTTTAGAAACCCAACAAGAATTCCGCAAGTTGTTTTCTGACAGTGTTATCAACTACGACGTGTCGACATGGATTCTCAACATGAATAAATCGATTAGAGACACCAACGTTGTTCAAAATCTTGCAGTGTCGCCAAGTACATGGTTAATGCCAAGTAACCTAGTGATTCTCAAGAATAAAATCGCTGGGTACAACAACTTATTAAAGATTGCCACAGAGTCCATGAAATTTGGGGTGAACACTAGCTTGAATGCAACAACACCAACAATTACGGCTAAAAAAGTCCACCAAGAAAATGTGGTGACTCACTCATTAGTAGTACCAACAACCGTGAAGAAAAAAGCTCACCAAGAAAATGTGACGGCGCCAACTAATCTCATGGCTAAAAAAGTTTACCAAGAAAGTGCGGCACCACTTCCCGTGAGAAAAGCAGTGGCCACAAGTAAGTCAGACACGACAACGCTGGCGATAGTGTTAGGGTTCTCAGCGGTCTCTGGCTATCTGCTAACCAAATACACCTTGAAGTAGTAATGAGTCTAAACTATGGGTATGAGTCTGACGACCCTCACGATAAAATACTAAAGAGAACGAAAAGACATCTGGACGAAGATCCTAAGTTAAGTGCGACTGGTGGAAGGATGTCTGGAATAATAGACATGCAAGGCTCAGCGATAAAAAACGTAGCAGACCCAGTCGATGACTCAGACGCTATCAATAAAAGAACTCTAGAGCAACTACTATCAGGTTTCCTCAAGAGTCAGTCCTACAATGTTGTGCTCGACTTCAACGTTAGCACACACGCCTTGAAAAATGTGGAGTTTCACACCAATGGTTCAAACAAAGTGAAAGCCATTGGTGAAACAAGTAAATTAGTGCAAAACAACCCAACCTATGGTCCTATTGTTGGCATCAGCGGTGTAAGCCAAAGTTTTCTATCACCTGTGTTAACACCAATCCCACTTGAGTCAGGTCTTCACTTTAATTGTCCGAGTATGCAATGGTGTGATCTCTCTGTTTTTGTTGTGGTGCGGTTACCTACTCGCACCGCTGGATCAAATTGGGAGACAATTATATCAAACGACGACGGTCAGTGGGATAAGTTCATAGGGTACAAGACTGGCATGACTAATGGACTCGCGTATGGTGGTAGCATCCCAGCGATGGAGAGCATATGCACTATTCCGAGTGGTGTTGACCTCACCAAAATGCATATGATATCAATACACTGGCAAATGGACAATTCACACGTCAGAGTCAACAACGTTAAGTCAACCGACTCAGACTTCGTAGCGAATATGGGAAAGATAGGCACACCCTATGGAACAATTTTTGGAATACACCGACCAAGAATACCACTCGCACCTTACGCGTACCCATCATTGATAGAATTCTACGGTGTGAAAATCGTGAGTGGCTACATGACGAACCGAGACATCATAATCATGGGTGGAAAAATGATGAAGGAATATGGTGTAAAGTAAATGGGAGCATGTATTTCGAGACCTCATGAAACATATAAGATAAATAAAACGACTGACCACATGTTCAAAGCTGGTGGATCGTTTGGTCGCGGTGATGTGAGTCTCGAGCTCCACGCTGAGATTGGTATGAGGTCTAAAAAGACTTATGGCGAACCTATTATGTTACCAGAGTCAGACACTGTGGGAGTGGTGGGAGACGTGACCTAAGTTAAAATGGGTTGGCTTAGAAAACTGGTTCGTAACATTAGAAACTTTTTCAGACGACGTAGAAAACCGAAGACTAATAAAACACACCTGATGCATTGGTACACAACAAACCAGATCTATAAAAAACCTAACGCCCGCATCGAGTAGAGTTTTTTGTGGAGGACTATATAGTGATGACTTCAGCGATACTTCGATTATTCGATTTCGACGGTCATCAAATCACGACGGTTAATCACAACGGTGACATATGGTTCAAAGCAAGAGAAGTCGCAAGCGCTCTAGGTTACGCTCGACCAAAAGATGCGGTGCACGACCACGTCGAACCTGATTGCAAAATGAAGATGGAGCAGGCCTCATTTATCAACGAACTTGGGGTCTACTCATTGGTGTTCTTGAGTAAAATGGAGCGTGCGAAACACTTTGGAAGGTGGGTGCACACAGAAGTCTTACCAAGCATTAGAAAGGGTTTAGCTGACGTTGGTCTCAAGCACAACCAGTTTAAAATGATCACTGAGTTCGACCTTCACACGAAAGTTGTTGGTTTTCTTAGGAAATATTATCCAGAAGCTATTTTGATAGCCGCTTGTGGTGAGAATCAAGACACTTCGAGTAAAAGAATAAATTCGTGGAAAAAAGGTTACCAACGTGGAACACCTGACTTGATTATCGCTAACGCAAACCGACAGCACAGCGGACTCGTGATTGAGTTCAAGAATCCAGGTGGCACAGGTAAGACGTCCAAAGAGCAAGACTCTCTGCTACTCAGATACAAATCCGCTGGTTATCTAACACTCTTGTGCGACTCATACGACGACGCTATCACTGCAGTAATAAAATATTTCTTTGACGTTGGGTTTCAGTGCTCCCAGTGTTTTCGTAAATTTAAAAATAAATCAGCGTTGAGTAATCATGAGAGACGCTATTGTAAAGAGACTTTTTAGACAGCGAGTAATAAGTCGAATTAGCACTCGTTCTCGTTGTTGAGACGACGTTTGAAGCGACAACTGCTGTAGCATTTTTTAAAGACGTTTTTAACTTGGTAAAAAATATCTGCGAAACTTTCTCTCTTTATTTCACAAACCTTCTGACCACTGTGTGAAAAAATGTTTCTATGACATTGGACGCTTCGTGTGACCAATGTCTAAATTTTAAAAAGTGGGGTATCCGAGAACACCCTTAATTTTGCGTGGAAGGATGATGACGTCTGCACACTGCACGATATTGCTCAGCACCACCAACGAATGATGGTCCTGGGTTGTATCTCCAATTGAATGGCGCTTCAACAGTTGTTCCGTAAGTGTCGCGACAAACGGCGCAATACGCTTTTAGAAATGTGATGTCGTCCGCTACTGGGAACAGTGTGTCGAGCTCACCAATTCTTTTTAAGCGCTCTGTTGCTATGAGACCACAAATAATGACGTGAATACCAGCTTTGACATATTCGCGAATAACTTGGAGTAGATCAGAGTACCAATGGCCTTCATCAATTCCTATGACGTCGTAATCAGCTATCTCGGAAGAACTTGGAAGGTTGGTGATTAACTTCGCAGGTAAACTGTCTGATCCAACAACAATGGTCTGACGATGTGTGGAGAACGCGTGGTCAGTTCGCCTGGTGTCACCTGTGTTGTTCACGTAGAGGACTTTGAGCCCTGATTTACTTAACGTGATTAACCTACGAAGAGTCTCTGTTGTTTTTCCTGCAAACATGGGACCAATCACGATTTCCAGTTTACCAACTTTTCTCATGGTTACTATACCTTCGGATAAATATTTTTTATTGTGGTGGAAACCGTCGTTCCATGTTGAATATCCGCTGGAGCTCTAAGTTTTTAAGGTGGGACCTCGAGCTCTCATGTCTTAAGCGATGCAGTGGGTCGTTGGTGACCACACCGCATGGGTGACAGGTGTACACGTTTTCGTCTCTCACAAAGTGTCTGTGGGTGGGCGAGAGTACGTGGTCCCTGATATCATCCGCACCCAGTATCTCATTACACCCCACCTTGCAAACGTGAACGTCGCGGTTTGCAGCAAGCTCTAGCCACGCTTTGGCTTTGGTTGGGCATGGTTTCCACATAAGGGTCGCTAAGAACACTTCGAGGAAGTTACCGAGTAACGTAGCGTTGGACTCACGAGGGTTGTTCAAGTAGACACCACCCGCTAACATAAGGTATTTGAATGGTGAGTAACACCACACAGGGATTATGCTAGCTAATCTATCAGCAAGCTCGTTGGCTCTTTCCTCCCGAAGATCGATCCAAGCGTCGAGAAGATGCCTAGTGCGGTTGACCTGAGAGCCAAACCGTTTTGGCAACTCTCCGTCAGGGTTGAGGTCGAGGAGCGGTGAGCATATTCAGAAGTACTCGTTTAAGACCTTGGGTCCAGGGGCGTCTTGTGGGGTAGACACACTGGTAAAGGCCGTTCTAAGCATGTTGGCAATATCTTCTTCGCTAACCTCTCGGGCTTGAGTCATTATGTTATACTCCCAGAAAAAATCCTAATTTTTTAGTGCGTTTGGTCTGGAACTGTGAGATACCTGTGAGGTCGTCCGTGAGACACCTGTGAGGTCAACTGTGAGTAAGATAACACGTGATAATGTATTAGATGGTTGAGGACTCACAGACGGCTGTTGAAGCGAAGATTACGGCTGATGTGAAAAGTGTTAAGGTGAAGGACCCAAAGCGTGTCGCTGCTGGTAAAAAGTTGGCTGAGATATCGAAAGCCGCGAAAGAAAAGAAAATGCGTGAAATGATAGTCAATGAAGAACAGGGTGGTGAGTGGAGCTATGGTTACATTGTTGGAACACTTGGTGTTATCATTGCTGCTGCTTCACTATGGTACACAATTAGCAGTGAAAAAGAACCTGTGAGTACTGCACCAGCACCTGCGTTAGAGAACCACAAAACTCGCCGTCCAGCGTTAGACACATTTGATTCTTGAACAAAACACACGACAATGTATATATGACTGCGATCGATCGAAAAGAACTTATGAACGAATTGTACGATGCGCTACTTGTCACGACTGGCGCTGTGGTAGTGAGTATGATTTCTAAAAAGGCTTTGGGAGAGCCATTGGGAACACCAGAGACTGTGAAAGGTACAGTGAAACTTGCTGCGGCTGTTGGTGCAGGAACGCTGTTAGTGAAATGGGTGCAATCAAAAAAGTGGATACCGACAGATCCATTCAAATCAACGTAAGTTAATGGCGAGTGTTGTGGCTGGAGGGATTTTTAATGCAGTAGCTTTTGCAGGCGCTGGCTTTATGTTTTCAAAGTTTAATCATTCAGGTTATGAAGCTGAGATGAAAAGACACGACCACGCGTTGGAGCAGCTAGCCAGCGCGAAAGAAGTGTGGTATGAAAATGAAGTCGCTAAGAAAGATAAGATCCAGCGTTTACGACAACGGCTCTCTGATGCTAACGCTGACATCAATGACACAAACCATGCGTTGGAAGAACTTAGAAGCGTAATGACCATACGGTACAGCGGACGAGTGTTCACTGAGAGTCCGAGGGTTGCGGATTACTACCAACCGAGTGCGGAAATGAAGGAATACCAATTATTGTTTGTTAGCGCGCTAGGTTTGGGTAGTGGAATAGCGGTGTGGGTACTCACTCGGTAAAAAATGTTGGAGTAGTATAAGAGTGATGGACAAACTTATGAGGCAGATGAGCTATGGTTACACAATTGACGAAATCGCGAGTGAGACACAAGTTGAGTGCGGAGGCGCCTTCAGAATTTACTACTGCTCAGATTGTGAGGTTTTGAAAAGTGTGACTGAATGTGGTGGGTACGCATGCCCAAAGTGTGGCGACACCGAATGGGGTTACACTCAGAGTTACAGCGACATGAGACTCACACGACTAAAAAGCGTTCACAAACGGTCTTGGTGGATGGGGAGGAGACTACGGAACGTTGTGAAGGGTGAGCACCTTGAGTTGATAAAAGAGGACTTCTTGAAAGTTGTCAATGTGTTGTACTCATGCAATTTGATAAAGGGTAGAAACGTCAGCAGATACGGGTACTACATTATTAGGTTGTGTCATAGAAGACAATTAGAGACACTCAAGAAGGTGTCAGACCTCAAAGACGGAAAGGTAAAAGAGAGGTTTGACGACAATCTGTTTGGGGTGGTGTATCCAAAGTTGGGGTGGTGCGAAAGTGGCGATCGTTATTACAACGAGTGGGCTAAGAAAAAAAGTGTAGTATAAGTATAAGCCAATGAGTCGGACTGTGAAAACCCCACTGACAAAAAGACAAGTCGAGGTTGGTGGGCGGACGCATAAGAAACTTGCTAGAACTGGTGCGACTCGAGGTAGCTACACAAATGCAGACGCTGTGAACCTACTAACAGATAGAGCGACCAACGTTTACGGCTTTTTTGGAGACCAAGAAACACAACCCACAGTTGAAGACCATAGTGACACGTCGTCGACGCAGCTGTTGGATCGAGCACTGAGAGGGTTCACAAGGTCTTATGGAGTCGAGGTAATTGACGACAGAGACATCAATCAGGTAAATGGTAGTAGAAGTGCTGTCACTAACCTTTTGAGACGTGAGCTGGGTGAGACCAACGGAATGAAAGTGGTGGAGACAGTCAAGGTCACTTTTGAAAAAGTTTTAGAACTCAATAAGACCACATACAAAACTGCCTACTTTAACAGCGAAACGTTCGTCGTCATTAACGAGCATGACATCGAGGGTGTCGCCAATCGTGGGTCGGAGCAGATTTTGACGCGGATAGCTGGGTGGTTATCTGAGGGGTCTGGATGGACTATCGACAAAATAGACGCGCACTACGTCAATATCGCTATTTATAGACCTCTGCATGGGAGTAGCTACATTGCGCTGCCAAAGGAGTTGCGCAATAGTATGAAGGGCTTGGTAAACGTAAATAACGACGATGACAACGAGTGCTTTAGATGGTGCCACCTCGCACATAAGTTTCCTGTTGGAAAACACTCTGATAGAACGTCGAAGTACGCTAGGCATGTCGGTGAGCTGAACTATGACGGAATTGACTTCCCAGTCACACTCAAAGATTACAACAAGATCGAAAAGGCAAACGATATTAGCATTAATGTTTTTGGGTATGAAAATTTGCAGCCATTCCCTGTGTACGTTTCTAAGGAGGCGTATCTTGACCACATGGACCTATTGTTGATAACTAACGACGTGGGCAACAAGCATTATGTGTACATTCGCGATTTTAACAAATTCATGTACCGTCAGACAAAGTATAAGGCGAGAAAGCACTTTTGCAGGTATTGTTTGCAGTGTTTTAGTCGCGAGGACGTGCTTGAACGCCATGTGGAAGTATGTTTGGTCATCAATGGGAAGCAAGCTATTAAAATGCCACAAAAAGGTGCGAAAGTGAAATACGAGAATTTTAGTAGACAGCTAAACGTACCATTTGTGGTGTACGCAGACTTCGAGGCTATCACACAGAAGGTGCACACAACAACACCGTCAAGTGAGTGTAGCTACACAAACGCTTACCAGAGGCACGTTGACTGCGGTTATGGGTACAAATTAGTTTGTTGCTACGACAACGAGTACAGTAAGCCAGTAAAAGTGTATCGCGGTGAAAATGCAGTTAACAAGTTCATTGGGGAGATGTTAGAAATTGTCGAATATTGCAAAGAGACATCTGAGAGTCACTTTAACAAAGAGATGGTGCTGACTGATGGTGATAAGAAGAACTTTGACGAGGCTAAAAGTTGTCATGTTTGCAGTGTTGAGTACACTGGTGCTGACGTTAGAGTGAGAGACCACTGTCACGTGTCAGGTAAGTATAGAGGGTCTGCGCATCGCGATTGTAACGTGAACTTTAAGTTGACTGATAAAATTCCTGTGATCTTTCATAACTTACGTGGCTACGATAGTCATTTCATTATGCAGGAGATTGGTAAGTTTGGTCAAGACATAAATGTGATACCGAACAACATGGAGAAGTATATGGCGTTCATGCTTGGAAAAAACTTGGTATTTTTGGACAGCTTTCAGTTCATGAGTAGTGGTCTAGACAACTTGGTGAAGAACCTACCAAGGGACGCTTTCAAATACACGTCAGAAGTGTTTCGCGACGAGGGTTTGGCACTCATGACAAGAAAGGGAGTCTATCCCTACGATTATATGGACTCCTTTGATAAATTCGACGAATGCGAGCTACCCTCCAAAAAGGACTTCTACAGCATTCTGAATGATGAAGACATTACGGAAGAAATGCATGAGCGCGCTTGCAATGTGTGGGACTACTTCGACGTTGAAAACATGGGTGGGTATCACGACCTGTATTTGAAAAGTGACGTGCTCTTGCTTGCCGACGTTTTTGAGAACTTTAGAAAGACATGTCACCGTGAGTATAAACTAGACCCTTGCCATTATTTCACATCGCCTGGGTTGGCTTGGGATGCTATGCTGAAGATGACTGGAGTGGAGCTTGAGTTATTGTCCGACATCGACATGTTCCAGTTCGTAGAACTAGGTATGCGTGGTGGTGTGAGCTACATATGCAACAGACATGGCGTGGCGAATAATAAGTACATGGAAGGGTATGACAAAGAGCAAGAGTCGAAGTATTTGATGTACCTTGACGCCAACAACTTGTACGGATGGGCAATGAGTCGAAGTCTACCTACGGGCGGCTTCAAGTGGTTGACTGAGAAAGAAATAGAAAAAGTTAATCTGCACGACTATCACAACAATAGTAAAAAAGGTTTACTGCTCGAAGTCGACTTGGAGTATCCAGACCATTTGCATGACCTACATAACGATTACCCGCTGGCTCCTGAGAAGATGGAGATAACTGTTGACATGTTGTCGGAGTACTGCACGAAAATCAAAAATAAGTTTAACGTGAGTGTTGGTGGTGTAAAGAAGCTGGTGACTAATTTGATGGACAAAAAAAAGTATGTGTGTCACTACGGAAATCTGCAGTTGTACATGGATCTTGGATTAAAAATCAATAAGATTCACAGGGTCCTGCAGTTTGACCAGTCCAAGTGGCTAGGCAAGTACATCGACTTTAACACAGTCAAAAGAACCGCGGCTAAGAACGCTTTTGAGAAGGACTTCTTCAAGTTAATGAACAACAGTGTGTTCGGAAAAACGATGGAAAACTTGAGGAAGCGTGTGGACGTAAGATTAGTGACCACTGCGGAGAAATTAGAAAAGCTTGTCTCGAAGCCGACGTTCGTGTCTTGCAAAATATTTAGCGAGAACTTAGTCGCTGTCCACAAAGTTAAAGAAACGTTGACACTAAATAGACCTGCATATGTGGGTATGTGCATACTAGACTTGAGTAAAACGCTGATGTACAATTTTCACTACAATTATATTATGAAAAAGTACTCTAGCGACACCTGTAGATTGCACTTCACTGACACTGACAGTCTGTTGTACTCAATCAAAACTGACGACGTTTATTCCGACTTTATGATGGAGTGCGAAAAGTTCGACAATAGCGACTATCCTGCAGACAGCCCATTCTTTTTTAGAGAGAATAAGAAAGTTATTGGGAAGATGAAGGACGAGTGCGCTGGAACGCCAATTGTCGAGTTCGTCGGGTTGCGCAGTAAAATGTACAGCTATTTGAAAGAGGGTGGAGGCGGCGGGAAAACCGCTAAAGGTATTAGAAAGAATATAATTAAAAAAGTGATCAGACACGAAGATTACAAAAGTGTGTTACTTGAGCAGAAACAATTGCGACACACAATGAAGACCATTAGAAGTGTCAAACATCAGCTCGGTAGTTACGAAATTAATAAAGTGTCGCTATCCTGTTTTGATGATAAACGATACCTTTTAGAAAATGGTATTGACTCCTACGCGTATGGTCACAAAAACATTGAAGTGAGAGGCGACAAACGCTGAAAATAGTGAACAAACGGACTAATCTATTATTAACAGGTGGTAATAATCTAATTTGCATAACAGGTGGCAATTTTATCACGCGTGAGACACTTTTACAACACATAAATTTGTAAAAATGTTTAAACGACTATTTTTTAAATGTGATTTGACAAATTTGTGAAAATGTTGAAACGACACTTTCTATTTTTTAAATGTGATTTGACAAATTTGTGAAAATGTTGAAACGATTATTTTTTAAATGCGATTCGACAAATTTGTGAAAATGTTGAAACGACACTTTCTATTTTTTAAATGCGATTCGACAAATTTGTGAAAATGTTGAAATGACACTTTCTATTTTTTAATATGTGAGAGTGGGCTCGTACCACATTTTATTTTTTTAACACGCGAAAATGTTGAAATGACACTTTCTATTTTTTCCTAAATGTAATTTGTGAGAATTTTGAAACGACACTTTCTATTTTTTAAATGTGGCTGAAATGGTGTCAAATTTAGTATAAACTTGGTATTGTTTCGCTAGTCTCGCGTGTGTTTGACATCAATTTAGTAGAAAACGTGCGAAGGGTGTCTAGATTGACTAACGATCGCTGTAGTAGTATAGCAAGTAGGGCTGAGAGCTTATTCGACGTCAAACGTGAATATAAACACCAAAACATCGTCAAATTTGTCGAATCGCGATTTGACAAAATTTGGTGATGTTTTGGTGTTTATATTCACGTTTGACGTCGATTGGGCTCGCAGCCCTACTTGCTATACAACTAGTTATCACTGGGCCGGCTTGGTTGCTGATAGAACTGCATATTGTTGGCACACTGTAAATATCCACGCTTATCTCATTTCCATCAACATCCGTTACTGACAAATTAACTTGATCACAGGATACAACTCTAGGTGTCTCCTCTCCGAATGTTTTGACAAGCAAGTTTTCTGATCCAATTGAAAGCAGTTCCAAAGCTTTTCTTAGTCGACGTGACACATAGGACCGTTGACTACACGAGTCAAACACAATTCTGGCATTTATCTTCTGGTCTTGACAATTAACTTTACCCACTAAAGCTTAATGAGCAGTTTGTAACAATACTGGGGTCTATACACATTGTTGAAGTAGGTTGTCTTGGTTACCTTGATTGGCGTGGTTACCTTGGTTGGTGCGGTTACCTTGGTTTTTCTCGGTTGGTGCGGTTACCTTGGTTGTCTCGGTTACCTTGGTTGTATCTGTTACTTTGGATGTCTCGGTTGCCTTGATTGTCGCACAGTGAAGTATGGTGATGGTTGCCACATTTTTGGCATCTCCTCTCAGAATCACAGTTTCTAATAATATGTCCAGATCTGAGGCACAAGAAACATTTCCCCTTTCTTCTAAGGATTGTTCTACGTGCAGCTGTATCAGTAACAATAGGACATGTTGCAGATGGATGTTGCTTGGTGCAAAAACTACAGTGGGGACCAGATAGTGAATCGTTTCCTGTTAACAGGGAGGAGGCAGAAGAAGGAGGTTTCCTTTATCCCGAAACTGGGTGACTGGGTAAACTACACTCTGCCATGATACATCTCTCCCTGCACAGGGCCGTTGCGAGCAAAGAAGACCAGGGGGGTGGGGAGAGAAATTTACCTGATTTTCGAAATTATTTCTTATTTTACCTGAAAATATTTTTCGTTCAGTCAGAGTTATCTACATCGCAATTTACACATATTTAAGTCCATTTCGCATCAGCTAAAAAAAAATTCGCATTTGCTTTCGACGAAAATTCAAATATTGAACGCCATATCACCGTGGGCTCGTCGTCGCACAATCGGAAACTGTCGTCTGTCTGTCGGTGCAATATCACAATGATTGATATTTACATGAAGTATAAGTTATGATTTCGAATTGTGATAATTATCGGAGACTGTTAAGTTATGTTGAGGTATATTTTTTACACCTGGTGTGCTTTTCGGACAAGTCAATTGGTGCATAGTTTACCTGATTTTCGGTTTAAATCAAGCTGATAATTTACCTGAAATTCAAAAATTCAAATGCTAGGGGGGTGTAACACCCCCCCCCCCCACCCCCCCCCCCCCCCCCCCCACTAGCTACGGCCCTGTCCCTGCAGGTTCAAGTTCTAACTTGAACTCTCGTAGAAGCTTGTCAATATCCCAATCATTATTATCATCAAGCTTTCTAGCAACAATTAAACGCACTTCTTCTGGCATTTTACTAACAATAAGTGGAACAAGAAGGTTCCATAAGAACTTGAAGAAATCCCAAGATTTCCCAGACTTCTAATGTGTGTTTCGATTGAGTCATAAAAAACTGACAAATCTTCTTAACTTTACCAATATCTTCTACGACTTGTAGTCGTAAAAGTTCATCCATATGACTAGATATTATGATCTGGGGATTAGCAAATCTGTCTTTGAGCACTGAAACTGCAGCATCATAATTCTCAGCGGTAAGTGAAAGTGCATCAATTGCAGAGGCTGCTTTTCCTTCAACCAAACTCTTTAAATAATAAATAGAACTTATCAACTTGTTATTTTCATGCACTGCATTTCATGTACTAGTTATATAATAAGTACTTGGCACACTGGCTGACAATACATGATTTATCTTGAATGCATACTCGATTAATCAACTCACCGAGTTCACTTGCTTCGATAATCTCTTTATTAATATCTTCGTCCTTTGTAAACTCCAACACATGCTTCATCCATACCTTTCAAAACATCTTTTTTTTCGTTTAAGGTTAACTTAGAACTTTCCAGCCTCTCTTTTTCGGTTTCGGATCCGGTAAACTGCACCAGGATTTCATTGACGCTGTCAATAGTTTTATTAACAGGCTCGATGACCACCACGAACTCGAAATGGAATAATCTTCTCTTTAGACATTTCTAGTCAATTTCTATCCGTTCTCGAAGGACCATCTTGTAAAATAAGTTTTATTGTATAAATTAGGTAGTAATATATAAACTAAACTGACTCGACCATGTGGTCTACACTTTTCGACTCCATCTTGACTCTCAACTCGTACGTCATAAAAACGTCAATAGACACGCGTGTCTCTCGCGAAAATAATTAACACTTTTTTAACATGGGCCGGGGGACGCGAGCGGAAGAATAGAGCTTAGACGCAGAAGTCCTTCTAATAATAAGCCCCCCCCCCAAAAAAAAATATATATATAATATAGATAGGTACTGTACTTATAGTACGTATTCCATATACTGTAAGGAACAGCAAATACATTGCCCTAGTCACCAGAACATAAACATAAACCTCAAATCACCTTAATCCTAACCCCCCGCCAAATGTGTTATCCAATTAAAAAACGCACGCGCTGATTGGCTGAAAGCCGTGTTTCTATAACTTGATGGAGAACATTGATTTTTCCCGTCATTTTTACAAAATCGTCTGTAAGTCGAACCCTTGCTCACAAACAGCTAAAATGTTGAAAAAAATGTTCTGTGACAAACGAGAAGATTGGATTATTTTCTTCACAGTTAAGAGCGTTTATGTTCATTTGAGCATCCGACGACGCTGTCTAGCATGAATGACCACCGCTGAGGCCGTCGAAACGTCAGTCACCAAAAATAGTCTTTCTCAAGACTACAGTACCTGACCGATCAACTTCACACATCTAAAATAATCTTATTAAAGAAATACCTAATGGTTTCCGTGTGTTTCATCAGGATATCCAAACACCGAGACGTTTGTTGAAAACCGAGGCGAAGCCGAGGTTTTTTAACAAACTTCGAGGTGTTTGGATATTCTGATGAAACACTCTTCCGAGTGTTTCATATTACATCTCAAACAAATCAGTATTTTAAGAGAAAATCGAGGTGAAAGTTGGCTTCATTTATGTAATTTCTTCCTCCGATATCCAAACCACCGTCTCGGTGCTGATTTCCTTTGTTTTCGGCTCATGAATTATTAATGAGTTTGAGATGGCTTGATCCAAACACGGGTATTGACCAATCAGAGCCTGCGTAGCAAACATGTTATTTTATAATACTTATTTCCTCAGTGTTATTTTATAAAAGAAATAGAAAACATCTTTCCGTGTTCCCATACGTTATAGAAACACCCGTGAAAGTTTGGGAAAACTCGAAATAGCGTGGAAACACTCGCCCTACCGTAGGGCCCCTACGGGTTCGTGTTCCCACTGCCATTTCTCGTTCGCCCAAACTTCCACTCGTGTTTCTATTACTCTATGGAAACTCTATTTCTTAAATGGATCGCAGCTCACGCTCATGCATTCTAGCTTTTAGGGTAGAAGTAAATTTCCACGCTATAGGTTCCGTTTTTGGAGGGTGTCCTTTGAAGAAATAGTTGGAAAATACGAGGTGCGCAGCCGAGTCTTTTGAACTCATTTCTTTGTGTTTAGAAAACGGATGAGAACATTCACGAATCAATATTTTGAGAGAAATTCGACGTCAAAGTTCGCTAATTTTATTTTCTCTAACTGTTACTAAATAATGATTAAAAACTAGTACCATAAATTATTAATACAAATAACGAATTAGGAATTATTATCATGAGTTACTAGACATGAATTATTATCATCATTAACAAGTAAAATAATTAATTAATAAAAGAATAGTACTTATGATTGTTAACCTAATGATTGTTTTAAAGTGAAATCATTTTATTTTAGATGTTCATTCAAACTGACTGGTCGTCGAAACCTATCTAGTTGCCCTCTGTTGCAGAAATAGCCTTGTCTGTCTAGTAGTAATGGCGTCGTGGTGGCTTCGAAGGTCCTTCTCTTTCGACCTTCAGAATGGTCGTCTGCGCACTTTTAGACCTGTTTAAAATGACGTCACATTGCTCCCCCTTTAATTCGCCGAGCATACATTTCACGTACTTTTCCACGTGCTTCACAAGATAAGCCTCCGGCGCTGAGCCCTGGGACAGCACTTGGTAGTGGAAATCTTGAATGCTGAAAAGTCCGGCTAACCTCGACTTGGCGTCCTTGCGCAACTGCACAAGCTTCTGCTGACCCAACATATAAGCCGTGGCTTGGCCAGGAACACCCTGGTAACGAGTGATTTCTTTTTGGGCCAAATCAGTATCATCCCATGCGTATTTTGAAAAATACTCCAGTGCTGTGGTTCTAAATTGAACACACATACTCAGTTGTTGTTCTGTCAACGAAGGCATGAACAATGTTATGCTACCAACTGTAAACGATGTTGTGCTGCCAACTGTAAACAATATTTTACTACCAACTGTAAACAATGTTGTGCTATGAACAATGTTGTACTACCACTTGTGAACAATGTTGTACTACCAACTTAAAACAATGTTGTGCTGCTAACTATGAACAATGTTGTAGCAACGTTGGGATCTAACGTACGGCAGGAAACTGTAAACAATGTTGTGCTGCCAACTGTGAACAATGTTGTGCTACCAACCATGAACACTAATGTTGTGATGTCAACTGTGAACTATGTTGTACTGCCAACTATATGAACAATGTTGTGCTACTGCCAACTATATGAACAATGTTGTGCTACCAACTGTGAACAATGTTGTGATGTCAACTATGAACAATGTTGTGGGATCTCCGCAAAAAGTGTCGTAAAAAGGATGGAGTCAGTTGGAGTCCTTTTCCTTGTATATATAATTATAGTCCCCATTTTCACACGCCATCCCGAGTATTGACAAGTATTGAAGGCTTTTTGGAAAGTATTAATTTTGGGTGTACGAACATGAAAAGGACTCCAACTGACTACAATAGGGAATTATATGGATCACTCCCAAATCTCACACTCAATATCTCGCGTCTTAAACATCTTGGAAACTTTTTATCAATATCTCTGCTTAACTCTTTCCTGTCCAGATGAAAAACATCCAAAATTGAACTACCTATTTGTTCTATTGATATCTCAGGAAATATTCATAACTGTTGCGAAACCTATACCTTTTCTGAAAGCCCAATAAAACGGCTGTTACCAATGCTTTTGAATTTTCCGAGCAAGACACATTATGTTAATATAAATTAGCATTAATTATCATAAATCAGGTTGAAAAATTTAAATTTTTCTAGAAAAGGCCATCTTGCACGCCCGACGTAGCATCTTGAAAACTCAAAATGCCACCAATCGCAGAGTTGTTTATGAAATCAAATCAAACTTGGCGTGTGAGTGGATCTAAAGTGTCTGGCGCTTGTCGAATTTCAATTTTTAATCTTGCGTTACCGTGTGCCGTGTTTTTCGATTGACGACTTCGGGGGTCTTCTATGACCCCTTTTGACTGGGCCGGACTGGAAAGAGTTAAAAAAGTTTTGCTAAAAAAATATTGGAAATATTGATTTCAGCCTCGCTGAAATCGAAAACGTCTTGTTCCGACGAGCTGACTAATAGAAATTATCCCATTCTCAAAATAGTAAGTTTCGCGTTTCCTATCAAAATTCAGAATAAATAATCAATGGTAAAAATTCTCTGGAAATAATCAATAATAAAAACTATATGGAAATATGAAAATGGAAATTTTAATGGAAATAGAAAAATAGAAAACTATATGAAAATATGAAAATGATAAAATCACTTAAAATAATCAAATGGAAATATGAAAATTAAAATTTTATGATTATAAAAAAGTACAACAGCTTGCTAATTGATGCCTGAAAGTAAATAATTGGTATTCTGAAAGTAAATAGTTGTTTTAGTCTGAAAGTAAATAATTGGTCGTCTGAAAAGTAAACAGTTGTTTTAGTCTGAAAGTAAATAATTGGTATTCTGAAAGTAAATAGTTGTTTTAGTCTGAAAGTAAATAATTGGTATTTTAAAAATAAATAGTTGTTTTAATCTGAAAGTAAATAATTGGTAGTCTGAAAGTAAATAGTTGTTTTAGTCTGAAAGTAAATAATTGGTATTCTGAAAGTAAATAGTTATTTTAATCTAAAAGTAAATAATTGGTCGTCTGAAAGTAAATAGTTGTTTTAGTCTAAAAGTAAATCATTGGTATTCTGAAAGTAAATAGTTGTTTTAGTCTGAAAGTAAATAGTTGTTTTAATCTGAAAGTAAATAATTGGTATTCTGAAAGTAAATAGTTATTTTAATCTAAAAGTAAATAATTGGTCGTCTGAAAGTAAATAGTTGTTTTAGTTTGAAAGTAAATAATTGGTAGTCTGAAAGTAAATTGTTGTTTTAGTCTGAAAGTAAATAATTGGTATTCTGAAAGTAAATAGTTGTTTTAGTCTGAAAGTACATAATTGGTATTCTGAAAGTAAATAGTTGTTTTAATCTGAAAGTAAATAATTGGTATTCTGAAAGTAAATAGTTGTTTTAATCTGAAAGTAAATAATTGGTATTCTAAAAGTAAATAGTTGTTTTAGTCTGAAAGTAAATACAACTGTAATTGGTATAGGCTGAAAGTATGTAAATAGTTGTTTTAATCTGAAAGTAAATAATTTGTATTCTGTAAGTAAACAATTGTTTTAGTCTGAAAGTAAATAATTGGTAGGCTGAAAGTAAATGGTTGTTTTTGTCTGAGAGTAAAGAGTTTGGTGGCCTGAAAGTAAATAGTTATTTTAGTTTTAAAGTAAATAGTTGATAATCTGAAAGTAAATAATTGGTAGTCTGAAAGTAAATAGTGGTTTTAGTTGAAATGTAGCGTTAGTTCCTTTGTTTTGTTTGCCATTTTTTGCTCTATTTTATTTAGGGCCGACCCTTGTTTTTTTCTGTTTTGTATCTGACCATTGTTTACCATTCACCTTGGTGTCTATATAGTAAAACTTATTGTTTTTGTCTTTTTTATCGTGATAAACCCTCTAGCTCAGCTACCCACTTTTGTAAGTCAGATATCGTCTCTTGCTCCACTTTGTATTTTGTTGGTTTGGTTTTCTTTAATGGGTTTTCTTTAATAAAAACGGAAAATCAGACAATCGAAATTCTATGGAAATATGAAAATGGAAATTTTTATGGAAATATAAAAATGGAAAACTATATAAAAATATGAAAATGATAAAATCACTTAAAATAATCAAATGGAAATATGAAAATTAAAATTTTATGATTATAAAAAAGTACAAAAGCTGCTAATTGATGCCTGAAAGTAAATAATTGGTATTCTGAAAGTAAATTGTTGTTTTAGTCTGAAAGTGAATAATTGGTATTCTAAAACTAAATAGTTGTTTTAGTCTGAAAGTAAATAATTGGTCGTCTGAAAGTAAATAGTTGTTTTAGTCTTGAAGTAAATAATTGGTATTCTGAAAGTAAACAGTTGTTTTAGTCTGAAAGTAAATAATTGGTATTCTGAAAGTAAATAGTTGTTTTAGTCTGAAAGTAAATAATTGGTCGTCTGAAAGTAAATAGTTGTTTTAGTCTTGAAGTAAATAATTGGTATTCTGAAAGTAAACAGTTGTTTTAGTCTGAAAGTAAATAATTGGTATTCTGAAAGTAAATAGTTGTTTTAGTCTGAAAGTAAATAATTGGTATTTTAAAAGTAAATAGTTGTTTTAATCTGAAAGTAAATAATTGGTCGTCTGAAAGTAAATAGTTGTTTTAATCTGAAAGTAAATAATTGGTATTCTGTAAGTAAACAATTGTTTTAGTCTGAAAGTAAATAATTGGTAGGCTGAAAGTAAATGGTTGTTTTTGTCTGAGAGTAAAGAGTTTGGTGGCCTGAAAGTAAATAGTTATTTTAGTTTTAAAGTAAATAGTTGATAATCTGAAAGTAAATAATTGGTAGTCTGAAAGTAAATAGTGGTTTTAGTTGAAATGTAGCGTTAGTTCCTTTGTTTTGTTTGCCATTTTTTGCTCTATTTTATTTAGGGCCGACCCTTGGTTTTTTCTGTTTTGTGTCTATATAGTAAAACTTATTGTTTTTGTCTTTTTTTATCGTGATTAAACCCTCTAGCTCAGCTACCCACTTTTGTGAGTCAGATATCGTCTCTTGCTCCACTTTGTATTTTGTTGGTTTGGTCTTCTTTAATGGGTTATCCCTTTTGTTTAATACCTTTTCACCGTATGTGGTTGAGTATTCAGCTATGTATACATTTTTCACGTTCTCCAACGCCTTCTTATCCCAACTATTAACGTTTATAAGGCGCTCATCAATGGGTTTGCACGTGGCGCCTACGTACTATACCCATCGTCAAACGTCACTTCGTAGATCTTCCACTCCTTGTATAGACTGTTATAGTTTTAGCGTTAGTGAGCTCTAATAGGGGCATTTCCTTGTTGACGTATTTTGCCTTTACCTTTTTAAAGTGTAAGTGCATGTGTTTAGTCTATTTCAATTACACATGGTGCCTTGTTTGTTTCTGGGTAATTTGTTTGATCTTGAATTCCATAGTGTCAAACATTTCTTTGTCTTTTAGATTACAAGTCACCATTGCACCCATTCCCTTACAGATTGGATACGTTGCCTTATTTCTGTTGTACTTAAAGTCGACAGTTATAGCCTTATGTTTTAATTTCTCTTCCCTATGAACCTATTGCAGCACTCGTTCAAGAGGTAGCATATGCCGTTGACGTGAGAGTCTATTGGTGGTACTAGAATAAAGTCTGACATCTTACAATGCCTTAGAAACTTGGTTAGCATATATAGCGTGTTAGCCTCCTGTGCAGGCAACTCTGTGGCTTCTTTTTTTCCCAGTCAAATCGCTTCCAAGGTACTTCCAAGACTGAGCGAGCAATGTTTTGGATAAGTGGATAATAAGGATTGTGAAGGGATTGATTGACGAAGAGGAAGCTATTTGACTCGGGAAAAAGAAGCCACAGAGTTGCCTGCGGAGGAGGCTAATACTAATAGCGTGTGTTATTTCGTCATACCTGCCTCTACTGGGAATATATTTTAGGGTTTCTCTCTTTGTGCACATTTATTTAAAGTGCCTATGCAATGAATCTAACTCTTTTGTTTGAAAGAACTCTTGAAACTATAAAGACTAACCATTTGCAACTTTTCCATATCTCACTTCAGTCTTGAGATATTAAGATTTGTTTGATCATACTTATGACATCACACTGCATAATAACTTATTGAAAACGCTTATATCCTTGAGATTATGTAATGAAATCTCTGATGATGTCGTAGATCGACGAAAGCTCAGACAATATAGTTTTTAACTCAATAAAGTTTTTAACTGAAACTCACCGTAGCCGGCCTCACTTGAATAACTTATACTCACATCATGCTACTGAAGGACACCTTTACCAGATTAATGAAATCACTTGAAATGCAGGTGCATGAGCGTGGATGTATCCAATGACATCAGATATGCAAATCACCAAATAATTCCATGTGATAATGGTAAAGATATGCAGAAATTTTCAACAAGTCATTATGCCATTGCATGTGATGGTTCATTTACATATTAACCAAATCTTAATATCTCAAGAGTGAAGTGAGATATGAAAAAGTTGTAAATGGTTAGTCTTTATAGTTTATAGAAGTTCGTTCAAACAAAAGAGTTATTTTACAACTGAATTTTTCATTGCATAGGCACTTTAATCGTTTGATTTGTTAAGAAGTCGTGGTGTACTGTATTTGTGTCCCACCCTCTACTGGAGCGCATTGGTTTGGGTCACCAAACTTGTAAACCGTTAAATCGTTTTTGGTGAGAATGCCTCATATATTTTTGTCATCCAATTTCTAGGTGTCATTAAAAACTCCTCTATATAGATGGTTTTTCCCTCAAGGCTTTCTAAATTTCTCCATTTTCATTCACAAAAGTAAGAATCAAAGTATGACATGACATATCGTTTACTTCTTCTCTACTAACGCTATAGTTGTTCACTATAGTCTTTCTTTTACGTTTACTATTTATTGCCTTGTTTATAAATGATAGGATTAGTGAGTTGCTAATGTTTTTGATACCATTTCACATATAGCCGCTCTGTCTTTCCACAACCACCCCCCTCCGTTGTATAGGCACCCAGTGCCGTTTAAGTGTGTAGTCGAATTATGTCCATGTTTTCACGGTTGTATTTTTCGAAGTATATCAGTTTGCTATCTATAACATACAATACGCCTTTCCTATCCGTTTAGTGGAGAATTTGACTTCCTTTTATATTTCTGAATTTAACTTTTGGGTTAGTAATACAGATTCCGTCAATGATATTGATACCATATAATTTTGTCTCCTGATAACACGCCATAATGAGCTCGAGACATCTCAAGGATACCTTGACTTATCATAAAACTATTAATGCTTGTATTGTCGCTAAATATGCGTTTACATTGTTGCTCTCTAATAAGATACGTGCTATCGTGAAAGTTGACTGTTATACGTTTCTGCATTCAGTCATTCCATTGGTCCAGCACTCCACAGCCGTGTCGTAGCTCTGGAATACAAATCCATGGTTTCCTCCTTTGTTGTATTTACTATTAAGTATCTCGAAAGTGTTCTGCTTATATCTGTAATGCTCCTTGATAAACGGTTCTATCTGCTATTGAGGATTGATTACACCTTCTAAATTACTCGAGCTACTGTGGTAGCCGAGTCTAGGTTTCGGCTTTATTTTTTGCGTCGCGAGCATCAGAAGTCCTAATGAATGTTAGCGAACAAGACGCCCGCTAGGCGTTTACTCTTGCTACTAATAGCAATGAAGCTTGGCATAAGCTTATGCACGAAACCGCACAACAGCGTGTACATATTAAGTGTTTGTTAAAAAGTACAGAATTTTCAGACGCAATGTAGTTTAATATGCAATGTAGTACTTGGAAAGCTAAAAGTACCTTTTACTGTACAATCAAAATAACCACAGCCACATATTAAGCCTTGTCTTCAACGTCATTTATGTCTCGCTGATCTTGCAGATAGTTTCCAATTGTGAGTAATACTTTTCAGTATTAAAATTCAATAAATCATATAAATCTATAAATCATATAAATCATGTATAATCAGTTTGTTTTGATCGAGACCGCGGAACAACCCGGATCGAAATATTAGCTCAGCATCTTTTGGAGTAGGTTTACCGCTATCAATGCCTGCATGTGTAAGCATATTTAACATTAACACAGTTGTCAAACACATGACTGATCAAGAATGACTGTTCAGATGAAGTCTTCTAAAAGCTTCGAGAACTCTTCGTAAAACCAGATCAAACGCAAAGCCGCTATGTCTCAGTTTCGCAAAGCTGTCGAGTCAATATAGCGCGGCCGGGAGTAATCCCTGTACATGGGTGTAAATGGCGCGGTCTTCGTATCAACAAGTGAGTATTCTTCTCTTTGTTGTGCTATCGTCTCTTCTCCTTGTTGAGATGTTGTCTCGGGAATACGTTTCACCAATTCCTTAAACTGTGTAATGGCCTTTTTGCTACCTACGTTTTTACTAAATACTAAATTACCACCTTTTATGGGTTTTACGATTAGTTTTAGCTGTCCTAAAGTACCATCATCTATAGGGTTGGTTTGAATAAAATCGATCCACTATCGGTTTCAAGCGCACGATTAACTATATTTGAAGGGTCATTGGCTTCTGATTTTTCTTGTATAGAAAAATTATATTTTTCTTGTATAGATTGTTTATCTTTTTATTTATTAGTTTGACTCTCTTAATCTCAATTTCTATAATATATACTTTTTCTAAACGTTTCTCGATTTCTTCTGTTTGTTTGAATGCTTAGGATTCTTCGCTAACATCTTTATAGTCCATACTACTATTAATGAAATCTACAGTGGAGATATTTTTCACTTATATATCCCTTAGTTATTGAAACTGTTTTACCATCATTATTATATATGAATGTTGTTTCAGCAGTCCTATTCTCTCTAACTTGGTCTATATGTATTTGATATGTCCTCTCAATTCGTCATAGCAAATTCTAACATCATCAGGCATACTCTTTAAATTTCTATAATTATTCCATAACCATTCGGCTTCCTCTGCGTATTCGTAATAGTTTTTATCGATTCCGTTATCTTCCATCGTGTCATCTTTAAAATTTTCCATTTCAAAATCATAAAATCCTCTTCGGCCATGTTATATACTACTCCATATTTTGTATATCACTTTCTGGAATCCAACTATTATGTTTACTATAATAACCTAGCCATTTAACAAGTATCATCTTTTTACCTTTCATAGTTTTCCTTTTAACAATCTTCTCAACACGATAAAAATCATCTTTCTTGTTAATACAGGGTCATAAAACTTTCCAATAATATGTTCTCCTTCATGATCCTCTATCTCATACATATTTGGATCACCACATACTATCTTCGATATTTTAAACAGCTCTTGAAAGTTGGTGATCAAATTATAACAGAATATAAAAACATTGCAAATGAGTTTAATCACTATTTTTCGACGATAGGTAGCAAGCTAGCGGATAGTATCCAGTATAGTGATATTGACCCGCTAAGCTTTGTGACTCCTGCCGATAATGTGTTTAACTTTAAAGATATCGTACAGCTTGAAGTATTAGATGAGATAAAGCATCTAAAAATTAAAAAGGCGTCATAACAGGAATTGATAGTATAAGCACGAAGCTATTAATAGATGCGGGCGATATTGTGGTTGAGTCATTGGTCAACATCTTCAACATATCACTTCAAATGGGAATATTTCATCACGATTGGAAGATCGATGGCTATAGGGTTTCGCCAATATACAAAGAAGGGCCTAAAAATGATTGTGGGAACTACCGTCCTATTTCTATCATCTCTGTTGTTGCAAAACGTTTTGAAAAAATAGTAATCAAACAACTGAGATTGTTTATGACTGAAAACAACATCATTGCGGAACAGCAATCTGGTTTCCGAGCCTTCCGGCCTATATACATTCTACAGAAACTGCATTACTTAGTGCCACGAAGGAATGGCTATACAACATGGACAATGGCCTTCTTAATGGAGTCCTATTTTTGGACCTTAAGAAGGCTTTTGACACGGTAAATCATAGAATCCTAATTTATAAACTTGAACGATACGGTATATACGAGGCTACATCCTGGTTTAAGTCATATCTTAGTAACAGAAAACAAATTTGTGCAATAAATGGTAAACTATCGGATGCAAGGAAAATTGATTGTGGGGTTCCACAAGGATCTAACTTGGGTCCTATTCTTTTTCTATTGTACATTAACGACTTGCCAAATTGTTTAAAATCAACTGATGCCGCATTATTTGCAGATGATACAAATCTTTCATGCAAGGGAGCTAACTCTAAATAAATCGAAACTAAACTTAATAAAGACCTTGGAAGTCATGTTCACCAATGGCTAAATGGTGACAAAACTGAATTTATGATCAGATAGATAGATAGATAGTTTATTAAAAGAATACACCTTGCAGCTAAAAGCTGAATTGCGTGCAATGTACAATACAATTTAAGTATTAGTTGATACAATCAAGACTAATTTAGATAAACATATTAACATGATAGTTATAATGTAAAACTATTTACAATTTAGATTAAAAAGTTCAACAGATGAAGGAATAAAAGTGTTAAAAAATCTGTTAGTATTCGCGGCGTAATTAGCAAAACCGCGGGATTGTCTTAAGTTATAATGTATCTCCTGTTTTGGTGGTAAAAGATGAGCTAATTTATGATCTGGTTTGTTAATAATTTTACTAAAAAGTTTCTCACACGCTTTCTCGCGTCTATAGTGCTGAGTTTGTCAATACCTCCAAGGATCAGGCTGTCGTCGTAGTTTGCATAGGGATAAATAAGAGACATAACTCGCTTTTGAACGCGTTCAATAGCATTGGAGAGGTAGTTTGGTAAACCATAATGATAGACTTGACAGCAGTATTCCAGGACTTGCCTGATGCAGGTGCAATAAAAAGCTGATTATGTCATGAGCAGGAAGTTTTGCACGTTTGAGTTGAACAATGAGATAAAATCGTTTGTTCACTTTCTTAATAAGATTAGTTATATGCGCGTTCCATTTTAGGTCGTTGCTTATTGTTAGACCTAGTATTCTAACTTGGGTTACGACTTCAAATTGATGACAAACCGATGTTACACTTGGTAGAGAAAGATTGGTAGATTTCGTAAAACAGATCCGGAGTTCTTTACACTTGAAAACGTTGAGTTGTAATTTATTTGCTGCAGACCAACTTTGAACTTCATTGACAGAATTTTGGATTGTACTTATATTGTGCTTGTTTACAACTTCGGATATAGTGGTGTCGTCAATATATTTCCAATTGTCAACATCTGTGGTTCTAAGATCGTTAATCATTAAAATGAAAAACCAGGGGCCCAGTTTAGTGCCCTGAGGTACCCCTGAGGGAACTCCAGCCCACTCCGAATAACAATCGTTAGATAATTTAACACGTTGCACTCTGTTCGTCAGGAAGTCAAGAGTCCACTTTTTGACAAATGATGGAATAGGGAGTTGAATAATTTTCTCAGCTAAAATACGGTGGTCAATAAGATCGAACGCTTTGCGGTAATCTAACAATACCACCCTGACTGTGTTTCCGGTTCCATCAGTAGCCTTGGACCATATGAACCATTGAGATAAGCGCATGGGTTGCTGAGGAACACGGAATGCCCCCAAATTGGGCAGGATCGACTATACTTAATATTGCCGGAGCAATATATTCTTCGATTACAAAGTCCTCAGCTAATTTTGAGACCGCAGATGTAAGAGATATAGGTCTAAGGTGCCTATTTATTTCACGTACAGGTTTTTCCTTTGGAATAGGGGTAATGTTAGCTTTTTTCCAAGAAAGAGGAAGACTTTGTTCATGGAAGGACGCATTCAACAAGTTTGAAATTGGGGATGCGATAATTTCGGCATAACTTTTTAGAATACAATTAGGGATGCTATCGGGCCCTGGTGCTTTGGAAGGCACCAAATTCTTCAATTTTGTTAAAACTGAAATTGGAGTAGTTAAACTTGTAACCACAGAAGGAGGATCTGCTGGAATTGCTTGATACAAAGTGGAAAGGTCTTCGGTGCATGGGCTCCAAAAAGGTAACATTAATTAGATCTGCAATTTCCGTTGAAGATAAATGATCTATGTTATCTATTTGAAGTTGAGATTGAAGGTTGCAATAACTGGTCTTCATACCACCAATGCGTTTATCATTGGTTCTAGACAACGTATTGCGTTAATTAACGAAAGTCCTATAATATCAATAGCGAATAAAAATACGTGTTCTTAACAAAAAATCCCTTGGTCTAATAATTGAGTGAACAGTTGAAATGGGACAACAATAATGAAGTGCAATGTAAGAAAATCTCAAAAAACATCGCACTTCTCAGAAGGGCAAAATTATTTGTTCCTCAAAATATTCTTATAAAATTGTATAATGCCTTAATAATGCCCCATTTCACCTATTGTTCGACTGTTTGGAATGATGGTTGTTGTAGCCATATTAATAAATTATTTAAACTACAAAAGGAGCACGTGATAACTGGTAGCACTTACGAGGTTCGTTCCACTGAAATACTGGAAATTCTAGACTGGATAACAGTCGAGAATTTAAAAAATCGTGAAACTATGATGACATTTTAAAGCTTTAACTGGAAAGTTACCAAAATATCTCGTTGCGTTATTCACTAAATGTGAAAATGAGAATTACAACTTACGAAGTAATAATGTTAAACTCTGTTTGGGCAAACCTAAAACAAATTTCCTAAAAAGAAGCTTCTCCTACAGAGCTGCTAAATCATGGAACGAATTTACGAGTGAACTGACTGATCAATTAACACAATCAGTATCATCTTTTAAGAAGCATTTGAGTGATTATATTAGATTAAATTAATTTTATTATTTAAATTTTTAATATTCTGTAAAATAGTTATGTTGATTTCTTATATGTATTATATTTATATTTTATTCATGTACTGTATACACGGCCCTTTGAAAATTAGCTCGCGCTTTGAAATTTTCCTCATAACCTTTAGTGAATATGCTCTTGTATTTGGATATTTATTCTGAATTTTGATAGCAATGAATGGGATAATTTCGATTAGTCAACTCTTCCGAACAGGATGTTTTCGATTTCTGTGTGGCAATAATTTGTTTAGCAAAAATTTCAAGATGTTGTTTAAGACGCGATATATTAAGTGTGAGATTTGAGACTTATCCTTGTTGCAGTCAGCTGACTCCATTCTTTTAAGACATTTTTTGTGACACCGCATTTTTTGTCCAGTTATAAAGGTCAGTGGTTGACACAATTTCCAATTACAAAAGTTTACCTGTTCATCCCTCGATAATGGAGTCCAGTGTCAACAATTAAGCGCAATGCTCTCCAGATCTACAAATAGAAAGTCGTGCATTCATCAATAATCTGAACCCAAACCAATCTCGTACCCAAAAGCATTTTGTCTCCACCGTGGAGTTGTTTTTTGTCGTTGTTTTTTTTATCAACTTCGCTATGTGTAACCTACATACAATACACACAATAAACAATAAGTTTAACAATGGCAGGGGATCCAAAACAGCGTTAGCCAATTACTGTGGGCCCTTAGACGTATAAAAAGGTAGAACATTAAATATAGAAAAAAATATCACATTACAATATGAATATTACCACTTACCTGCCATTTTAACATGCCATATTTCTGAAAAGGATTGTTTTTGTAAGTGTCAGTGTCTTCAGCTATGACAGGGTTTTCCGAGTACAATCCCCAACCTTCGGTAAAGAATGTGTAGTAGGTTTGCTCGTCTATCCACTTGGGAACACCACCGTACTTGTCTCTGAAGTATTCTAATTGTGCTATATAGAGATTAACGTGGTTATATAATAAAAGTCTTTATTGAAAGACACACAACAAACTACGTGTGACTTTACAATATTGAATAAAAGCTATTACTAAGCTGGAAACTAATTTACATGCATAAATATATATATAAATAATGATGATAAATAAAACAAAATATTGTATATAGTTCAGAGTATAAGCAATATGTTACTTAATAAATTAAAAAAACATATATTTACAAATTCTCGTTTGAACCTTTCTGTTTTAGCTTTAGAGAGTAAAGTGCGCCCTCGCTCTTTAATATCTCTCCCTCTTTTGGGAGGAAAGGCATGTTCAGTGTCACTGATTATTCTATTAAAAAGGCTTCTATCTCTCTTCACAATTACGTCCGATATTATAATGTTTTTCGATCGCGTGTACAAATCGAAAGGCTCGCTTAAAGAAGCTAACGATACGATCTAAGTATTTGCCTTGAAAAGCAATCACTACCCAGAGACCAAAACGTCTAGTCCATAGAGAAATAGTGACAATATTATAATATACCATATGGCAGATATTTTTTCGCATTGATCAATTTTATATAATTATAGAAAACTATGATTTTTTCACCGTCGTTTTGAGTCGGCTGACGAACACATGCATACCAAAATTTAAGCAAATTTGGTTAACTATTTCCTACTTTTCTAAACAAGACGATTTAGGTTCACTATAGCTGCCACAAATCATCACCCACATGCATAGAAAGTATAAAATAATGTTTATTAGTTAGAGTTCCCGTACGGGTGCACCGCGGTGCGAGTGGGATCTCAGCAGAGGCTCTGCTCCATTGACATCTACTGGCTCTTTTTGTTCACTGACCTTTTTTATTATATACACCGTATACTATGATATACTAATTAAGCAAGAGCAATATAAATTTTGTCTCTTACTCGGTTAATTCGACCCTGATTGGCCAGACGACGTTTCTCACTAGTGAAAAGAATCGTCTCATGGCCAATGAGAGGCCCATAACGCCATACGACATTTTTCACTAGTGGAAAAAAAGCGTATCGGTTTTTCCCGCCAACAGAGCTTAAAAATAGCGTCCCGTTTTGCAGACCTAGATGTGTCGGTAGAAGAATTCATTGATAACCAAGAAAATGAAAATACAAAGAAGAAGACTCTGTCTTTATTGACGAAATTCCTAAACCTTAGAAACGAAATAAGAAGCATTGAGCATATTACCCCTCCCACCGAACTGAACATTTACCTCAGCGAGTTTATAATCACAGTTCGTACAAACGAAAACAAAAAAATATGAGCCGAACTCTTTATGTTCAAAGATGGCAAGCTTCGAAAGATATCTGAAGAAGATGAAGTGTGGATTTAGCCATGTGGTTCATTCGATAACTTATTCATTCGACGACTCACAGTCAGACGGCGGAAAACAAACAAGGATAACAAGAGCTGTCCTTGTTTTCCGGTGCTGTGATACACGGAGGGAAAATAAATATATCGATAAACACTCTGAATCAATCTTCAACTTTGACAAGAAATGAAAGCCCTTCTCCAAAAAGGTACAAACGATTGAAAATTGTTGGTGATTCTGAATTTGGTTAAACCGTTTTTTCAATATTTAACTTGTTAAACTCTCTGTTTAAAAGTTGACTTTTACAGAACGCACATACTGTAAACTCTTTTTATTTGCTGTTAAATATTACCTGGAAGATAGTAAAATAAAACTTTTGTGCACTGTTATTTTCAAGGAGTTAAAATAATTCCCCTGTTATCCCATTTAGGTGGAGTTAAAAAATAACTCTACTATTGGGAGTTCAAATAACTCCCAATATAGTGGAGTTATTATTTTATTTTAACTCCTTGAAAATAACACTTAAAAAATATGTTCGCTCCCTTTTGGGATATCGTTGTCTGAGAAGATTTGTTAAAAAAATAGTCCCAGACGAGTCAAAATGCTATAGTTTCTTACATTATATCAACTCGGACATACGATGCAGCGACAGGGAAAAGCCAGTAAACACGGAAAGATATTCAGGTTATATGTAGACTACTGTAACTGTAGTTGGATTTGAAGTGTCCTTCGGTTCGAAGACTTTGTCGGCGATCAGGGACAAGGACTATGCTTCAAGAACCCATTTGTTTTTGAAGAAACCTGTCTTCCTGTCAACAAGAATGTTTGGCCTAAGGTTTACGTTCATGCTGCTGTCGACTACAGCCGCCGCTTTTAAGTCTGAATGCCGTACTTATTGGCTTTTTTACTTTCTTTGTGAATCGTCGAGTACTGTCCAAGACTCCAAGTTATTAAACATATATTTTATGTCTAGTTGAGAAAAGTTGTGTTCTGTTCTTAACTTGTAATACTGCAGTCTGCATGCTCAACAAAATCTTCGAAATTAGATTGTTTAAATGATTTATACAAGCTAAGTAGGTCAAAAATTTGAAAACATAAATAAGATTCGTAAGTGTTTGATAATTCATTATATACGATAAATATTACTATAAGTTATATAGCGCAGCGGATTAGTCGCGGAACCTAGGTTAATTAAGTTAAGTTTAAGTTATTAAGCAAGCCCGAGCGGTCGCGTACAAATCACACGTTGGTCTAACGAAAGAGAAATTTCATCCCAGACCCCAGACACGCGAGTTAATTTTTAATGTCGTAAATCCAGACAATTAGCTTTTGTACTTCGGGCTTCCTTACTGCCAGAACTCAAAACAAGTTATATATTAGTTATTTAATAAACAACACACTGTTATTTTCAGGGAGTTATTTTAAGGGGGGAGTTAACCTAAACTTTGACTCAAATGGTAATTTTCTTTTTTTTGAAGAATTAAAATCTTTGAAGCCTACTTAATTATCTCTATTGCATTTTATTTGTGAAGCGTTCGAAAAAATCCAGTTTTCTCCTTGAGTGTTTAGATAAACCGCGTGGGAAAAGTACTGGGAACGAGGTTGTTATTTGGTCACTAGAGCGTAATGGCTTCTCGTGGCAGGACGACTTGCGGCTAAATCGAGGAATGGCACATCACTCGACGCCATCTTGAATTCAGCGCAAAGGCCTGGAAACCAAGTGTATTTCCCGGGAAAATTAAAAATGATAGCTTTCTGGCTATGACCCTGATAGTAATGATGATAATAATATTAAATAAAAATATAATAATAATAGTAATGTATTTATAATATTAAAATGATAATAATAGTAATAATAATTACTAGCCCTTTCCTGATCGAGCAGGGTACTGGGTCCATTTGAGACCACAAAGCAACTATGGTTTATTTAAAATGACATATTGATAGCGATATATTGAGACATAGCGATATATTGAGACATCGTTAGGCAGGTTGGACATGAATTGCATAGATATTCTATTCCACTGCTTTGTAGCCAATGGCGGAGTGCAACATTCAAAAGCATCACCTCTGCTAAAGTTGTTGATGTTAATATGAGAAGTAAATTAAAGAGTTAGGATCAGTATTAGGTTCAGGGTTAGGGTTAGGGTTAGGATTAAGGTTAGGTTGGGGTTAGGACTATGTTTTAAATTCGGGATATTTATATAAACGTCACCCTTAGTTCAAGATAGAGCTACAGTATTTACTGTTTAATTGTGCTGTCATCACAAGATAACTCATGTACTTGTGCACTTGTCATATGGGGGATTAATTAGTTAAATATTATTTGTGTTATTACTTTCAAATTACTATTGTGTTTATTATTATTATAGTTGCTTTGTGGGAAATACACTTGGTTTCCAGGCCTTTGTGCTGAATTCAAGATGGCGTCGAGTGATGTGCCATTCCTCGATTTAGCCGCAAGTGGCAGGACGTATTTGTACGTTTCTGTTGTGTGAAAGCCTGAAAGGACTTAACTATCGGTAACCAGCTGGGTAAAGACATCATAAAGTCTCGTGATCCCGATCCTTTTCACACGAAGAACTGTGTGATATAAGTACTGCGCGATTCGTGTCATCTTTTCCTTTTCGTTGGAGACACTCGGTCGTGGCAATATTGGGAGGCTGGTTTTAAGTCCGTCTCGGGGCAAGTAAAAATGTGTAAATTTGACTTCATATATGTGAAATAGATGCATTGAAGTATGGCTCTAGTATTTCGAAATGTTTGAATGGTGACTTGCCTCGAGACGTGATATAGGTTTGCTGTTTTGTAGGACGGTTGGTTGGGTGCTGTCCAATTTTCCAAATATATCCCATAATGCACTAGGGTCGTAATGGCAATTGAAAAGCAGGTCGTGTCCCTCCTGGAAATCTCACTCACAGGCTATCTCATTCTCTGATTATGAGCATGGTCTAAAATAGCATAAATGGTCCAAAATATCATTGGATCTGTTAATTGTAAACAGTTAGAAGTCTCCTGCTTCATATGTGACTCCCGAAGGGCATCTTCAAGACGAGTTCGCATCAGCTCGATCGCTTGCCGGCGTTTTTAAGGTCATGCCAAATACTATATATAGCGATACTATTCAAAAGCATCGCATTTAATCATGCACTCACTACTGAATTTACCATTCCACGCCATTTCTGAAAGCCCTGTTCGTCTCTTGTATATTGATAAAATATTGACAAAATTAAAACACAATTCGTATTATGCGTGCGAAAATGAGCCTTCTCCATCTAACATTAATGTAAGCGGAATGCCATTGACCATTTAGAACCTTTTTAGAACTTTCTATATATATTTTAACTTTATCTCCATTTTTCTCAGAATGTGCTTTCTGCGTGTTTGAGAAAGAATATCTTGAGAAGAATTTAACCAATTGATTTGAAATTTTCAGTATTAATCCCTTTCAAAGAGTTGTTGGGAAAGAGCATAGAACTTTTTGGCGTTATTTTTGTATCAAAAGATACTGAGATAAATGTGACCAAAATTAAGGGTAAACATTTACCCAAATTTTAAACAGGCACAGAGAATAAAGTATTTAATATTTCAAAAAGTTCTATGCTCATTACCATAAACAACCTTTGTGCCTTAGATCAATGTGAAAATATTTTAATTCCATGTATTCTACAGCAAGATATCTTTTCTCAAGTACACTCTGATTGTGCAGAGTATCAGGTTACAATGTTTGATCAGTACCACGTTACAAATTAACTTTATGGAAAACTAATACATGTAGCTACATTCTATGACTTATAAGCTTTCCACCGATATATAGTTTTATATGGTTTGCATTAAAGCCCTGGATGGTACAATTCATTGTAAAAAAGTCAGCATTTTTAGGTGTACTCCCCCCTTAACTCCAAAATTCGGGTCCAAAAAAAAGGTTCAAAATAATTCGTTTTGTGGAGTTAAAATTAACTCCCGTTTTTGGAGTTAAAAACCAACCCGTATATAATAAACAAATTACATCATAGTTGGTTTCGCTTGTACGATTTTTATTCACTCGTTGTGATTGCTCGTGCCTCGCTCGTTCGTTTGTGATTCATCACAACTCGTGAATAAAAATTGTACGCGCTCACCAACCATTAAACTGTTTTTCCATTGATTATTTTCAATTTAACACTTAATAAGCTGTTTTTCCTTCGACGCTTTCCCCTTCGATTATTTTCAATTTACCTGTTATTGCTTATTAACTCTTTCCTGTCGGGATGAAAACCATCCAAAATTGAACCACCTCTGTTCTATTTTGATATCTCTGGAAATAACCATAACTGTTGCGAAAGCTATACATTTTCTGAAAACCCAACAAACCGGCTTTTATCAATGCTTTTAAATTTCCCGAACAAGACACATTATATTAATATAAATTAGAATTAATTATCATAAATTAGGTTAAAAACGTTCATTTTTAGAAAAGCCCATCTTTCACATATCATGAAAGTTCAAAATGCCACCAATCGCAACGTTTTTTATGAAATCAAATCAATCATGGCGTGTGAGTGGATCTCATGTGTCTGGTGCTTGTTGATTTTCAATTTTTAATCTTGCGTTACCGTATGCCGTATTTTTCGTTACACAACCTGATCAGTAAAAGATTTAATGAGTCGAAGAGTTTACTGAATTGATATTTGGTGTATCCATATACGGTTAAGCATTGGTTTTTTTCCTTACACGTCACTACTCGATATGTATTTGACAATTATACTCCATGAACTCACATACAAAGAGAGCAAATGTATTATTGTTTTATAATATATAGACACTTTTAAGGTATCTTT
Source organism: Chrysogorgia sp. JL179-B06 (assembly GCA_035772405.1). Lineage (NCBI taxonomy): Eukaryota > Metazoa > Cnidaria > Anthozoa > Scleralcyonacea > Chrysogorgiidae > Chrysogorgia > Chrysogorgia sp. JL179-B06. The sequence continues at coordinate 1,090,249 of JAYKKM010000475.1, read as the reverse complement.
TCGTTTTGTTTTAGCTTAAAGTGCCCCTGCAACGAAATATCACATTACGTTTCCAGGCAAAAGTGAATAAATGTTCGCATTTGCCAAAAAATGAACAACAAATATTCTATCACAAGAAATTTAACCTCCAAAGTCGCACAAATTTTGTCCGCCATTGCTCAAAACTTGTTACAGACGAGCCCGCGATTCCACAGCAGAGTATGTGATTGTGACGTCAGAGACTCAACACGTGACAAAGCTTTGTCGAAATAATACGAAAAGTTACAATAGAACATTTTCCCCAAGTAACTTTGTATTCATACACAACTAGCCATGTGTTAAGTCTTTGACGTCACTTCCTCTAATCGCAACCCCAATCGTCCGGAACATGTTCGAGTAATGGCAGCCATATAATCTCGTATAAATGCTCGCAATTGCTTGAAATTTGGCAGGTTGAGTAAGAACACCATGCTCTTTACAAATATGTAAACATTCTGGATACCAAAAATTTGATCACAGGGGCACTTTAAGCAAATACCTGGTTTCTCGCTAATTCACTTAAGCATTGCGCCGTTTTGTTTTTCATAAACCGAGGTAGTTAAGTTAGTAGTACCTACTTAGTTTATTTTGATATTCTAGATGATTTAGCACAAATTAAGTTAGTAACCGTGGTACATCAAAGAGAATCGTCAAAATAAACTAAATGTATATTTTACAATTATACCACGAGCTTCAATCGTGTATGAGCTCATAGCTATGAGCTCATAGCTCATGACTGGCTCACGCATGGCTATGAGTTAGTCATATAGACGAGAGATTATCTTGACACTCGTGGTATATTTTTAGTTATTTGTCGTGTTGTTTTATCAATCAAACACCAGAGTTCTTGCTCATTCTGCACTTTAGCAAAACATTCCGCCATTTTATATTTTTCATTATAGTAATTTTTAAAGTGCCCCTGTGATCAAATTTTTGGTATCCCGAATTTTTACATATTTGTAAAGAGCATGGTGTTCTTACTTAACTTTCAAGCAATTGCGAGCATGGGAAGTCGCCTTTTCAGACTGTTTTTATACGAGATTACGGCCGCCATTACTCGAACATGTTCCATTCCGAACGCTTAGGTTGCGATTAGAGGAAGTGACGTCAAAGACTCAACACGTGGCTAGTTGTGTATGAATATATAGCGACTCTAGAGAGCACGTTACAATGAGATATGTCGGTCCAAATGCGGGTACGCCGGCGCCCTCCGAGCCCCGCAGGCTCTAGTGGACAGCGGCTATTGAACACGACACAAAATGATATGCATACGCTCAAAAATGACAAAATAAAATCCAAAAATGACAAAAAAAAATCCAAAAATGACAAATTTGGACAGACATGTCTCATTATAACGTGCTCCCTTGAGCTACTTGGGGAAAACTTTCCATTGTAACTTGTCGTATAATTTCTATAAAGCTTTGTCACGTGTTGAGTCTCTGACGTCACAATCACAATCACATACTCGACTGGAACAAGTTTTGAGCAATGGCGGGGACAAAATTTGGGCAACTTTGGAGGTTAAATTTCTTGCGATAGAATGTTTGTTGTTCATTTTTTTGGCAAATGCGTACATTTATTAACTTATGATGTTTTGTAATAAAAAATGCCTGGAAACGTAATTGTGACATTTCTTCGCAAGGGCAGTTTAAATCAGATAGCAGAATAGCTAGTACATGTATCTGGTGGAATCGAGTAGCATACAGCCAATCAGATTGCAGCATTTACAATACTAGACTATTATTACTTTATACTAAAAAAACATTAATGACCATAACAGGAGAATTTTTATAAGGATAATTTTGTACCTTGGATTTGGGTGTGATGACCTGGCCATGCTTCGTGGGCTGTGACAGACCATTCTGAGAAACGTGGACCAAAGTTTTCCAGGAAAAAAGGCAGACCAAAGTATGCAGGTTTTGTGCAGCTACTTCCAGCCGACATAAAGAATTGTGCTCCTGAAGACGGATTGAAACTGGGCAGCATCTCGATGGGACAGTTCGGTATGGTGATTTTTTTCCCGGTGTGATAGAACAGTGGAATGAGTTTTGGGGCAAGCATTCCCATCGTCTGACGGCAGGTGTCGGCCCATACCAACATGGCCGCCCAGCGGTTCGGGCAGTACTTCGCAGCAGATTTATCGTCCTCGCACAATTTGTAGGCAGTGGCGTTCGACTCGATGGCTGGAAATGGTGCGTTATTGTAGAACTGCTTTTGTTGCTTCAACAACTTTCTAAACTCCATGACGGCCACTGTTTGATTTGGTTGGCCGGTTATATTTTGGGCGATAGACAACACCTTGATTTGAAAGAATTCGAAGAGTCGATGTTACGAGATGAGTATAATTACTTATAGGCACATTAATGGTTATGGGCATTTTAATGAAACAACAATGAACACTTCATGAAGATTTTACGTTTTAATGAGTTAACAAAACAATAGACTTACTTGAGGGTAGAGGGCATTCAATCTTTCTTCCCCAATCTCATTTATCCTCTCCGGTGTTATGTCACTTGTCGTGAAATATGACAGGATGACTTTGTAGCTGGCTTTGCCACTTATAGCCGCGTTGGTGATAGGAACCACTTTGGTCGTACGAGTTTTAGTACGATTGCCATTCAAGTAAATATAATCTACAGGGAGATTTGTTATCCCACTTGAAAGATCCCGAGGTAAACAATGTGACATGTGCTCTTGTTCCAAGTAATTGATTAACTCGATTATGGGTTCACCGATACCTGATGAATAAAGTTATCAAAATGAGCGGTATAAAAGTTTTGTGCTGCGTAGGCAGTGTAGACAGCTGGGCCACCGAGAGAAATTTTGGGCCCCTAGTCAAAATATATCTGTGGGCCCCTACCCACCGGTGCGGTGCGTATATGTTGGGAAAAATCCTCAACTTTGTCCTATTTGATGAAGCAGACTCAGAAGCGTAGCCAGGATTGTTTGTCAAGGGGGTCCAGGAAAAACCTAGGGGGCAGCCTAACTGAGCAAAATGAAGACCCAAGAGTACAAATTTTCTCAGGGGGGGGGCATGAATTTTGCCAGGGGGCGGGCCCTCCGGCCCCAATTCTGGCTACGCCTCTGAGCAGACTTCACAAATATTAATTAACGGTACCGAAAAAGTTGGCGACTGGTACATTTAACCATTATTCATTGTGTGCAGCAAACATTGAATCTCGTAGAAATAGCAGAAGATAGAGTTTCAAAAAGATTAAGTTTGGTAAAAAGGAAGCTTTTGCGTATTTAATTCATGTTTAGCTATTAAACAATGTTTAGCTGATTTAAGTTCGCAAATAATTCTGGTAAAATGTACAGCCGCCATCTTTTTTGGTACCGTCAATTGTGCTACAAATCTACAACTACAAACACTGCACCGTGGCGGACAAAAAACTCCCCACTTCCAGATCTGTTGACTATAGTGTTGCAACTTGCATCAACTTCTTTGAAGACTGATTTCGATCAGGTTTCTTACTTGAAAGCATTTGGGTAATTGGGTTTATTACTGTTCTGCGAATAGAGATTAAAATGATGGCAGTGATAAAGGGCCACCATGAGTCCATGACGGTGGTAAGACCTATTATCAATGAAATGTAATGATTAATGCTAAAACGTCAGTTCTTAATTATTACAGAACCGAATTTATCGTTCCACAGTTAAGATAATGTATAATATACTCATTTATTTCGTTAAAAATGGGCCCCCTTTTGCAACGAGCCCCTGGTTAACGACCAGGCTGACTCCCCCTCTCGCCAGGCCTGAGTGTAGAATTATATATAGAATTTAAAAAACTCATTAATAATTCATGAGGAAAACACAAAGGAAAATCACCACCGTGTCGTATCTTTATATGTGATAAAGATTCATCCTAATTTGCATAAACTTTAGCTTTGATTTTCTCGGCTTAGACAACGTTGCTGGTCGTTTTTTAAAGAAAACTGAAAAATGCTGGTCGTTTTTTAAGCCATTTAAAACACTCGCAGACGTGTTTTATCAGATTTAAAACACTCGGCTGCGCCTCGTGTTTTATATCTGATAAAACACTGCTGCTCGTGTTTTAAACATTACATACAATACTCTAAAACGTTTCGAGCCAAGGCCTTTCGTCAGAGAGTGAAAGATATGTAAATCTCCTACACACATAGGCGTACGAGCCGGGCGGCTGGGGGCTGCAGCACCCCCCTAGTTGTCCGAAAAATTAGCTCTATTCGGGCAAAAAGGGTCGTGTCTTAAATTATTCTAATATTTGAATGCAACTTAATGAACGGTTTCTCATTGAGGGAATTAATCTGGGATTTCATTTTGTTCTGCGTTGATCAATGGTCAGTGGCATAGCCTATCTCGTGTATTCAACTTGAATATACCTAATACATTATTTTGGTTTTGTGGCTAATTGCTTTATCTTTCTTCTCTTCTGCCGTCGTGCAACGCATTCTCCATGCGCGGGAGAGATATCCACGCGGTCTAAATTTGGAAAATCTGTGTTACTTTAACGGTGATTAAATACTTCGAATCCCGCACACTGCCGCGGCTGAAAAACGAGAAAAGTGCCCTCAAATTGCAGGAAACACACTTTCAAACAATCAAAAATTCATAAAATTTTCCTGGGGTAACATCCCCCCCGGACCCTAATGTACATGCATAACGATGGCAATTCGTGTTCTTCAGGCGTTAAGTAGATTAATAATGACGTCATCATTTATTCGGGCAAGTTATGCTCAGCCCCCCCGACAAAATTTTACCCGTACGCCTGTGCCAACACACTATTTCGCTAGTACACCAATCTTTTAGAGTTTTTTATTCATAAATATTATAAACACTTTGAAAAATGATTTGAGATGATATTGGGTTACATAATTAGAATAATATTCAAATTACTTTATTAATATCTATAGTTTTTAAAAAGAAATGATGGCTTTTGGTACCTTTAATTAAAGTATCATTTATCGTTTGTGCTATGTCTTTTCCATGTTTTTTATTCCAATTCTTTCTGTCCGCCTTGGAAACACCCTTAATGAATGTTTCATTTGTGTAATATTTCACGAACCATTCTTTTAGAACATCGTTCGCGTCATTATTCTTTGATATTTGCTTGAAATGTTGTTTGAAAGCATCCAAACCTGATTTACAGGTCAATATTGAGCGTACCATTCCAACACGGACACCCAACTTTAGGTTTGATCTAGAAGAATATAGCAGATAATATATAAAGACTTTAAATTACGGGAACCACCGAGTATGATGAGTAAAACTAGGTTTTAGTCATCATCAGGAATGCTATCAAGTTACAGATACAGCTATACTTATAAAGTGGTACTTTTGTTGATAACAACAACATGGCACAGCAGTCCACAAATTCAAAATGAATCTTCCGCCTCCTAAATGGTCCTGCAAGATAATCGTTAACTGCATGACACAAAGACAGAACATCCAAAGAATACCAAATTTCGGTTGTTTACAAGTTCTCTTGTCCCAGCTGTTCACAATCTTACATAGGTAAAACAGACAGATAACTGTATATTCAAATTAAAGAATATAGTAAATGCTCCAACGAACAATTTCAATGCTTGGAAACTCTTATGGAACTTTGTCCCTATACACAGAGACCTTAAACAAAATTCCAGCTTCGGTTACATTATGTAAAAATAATAGATAAAGTCGATCACTGTCGGTATTGCTCTACAAAGAAACGCTTGTCATCCACTTGTACGCGGGAAATAACGTTTTCATCATATTTTATGCCGACGGCTAAAACTCTATGTCCAGCGGGAGTTTCTTTCAATTTTGACGTCATGAGTACAAGGAACAAAAGATACGAGGAAGGTACTAGATGTCATCGACCTGCCAGGTGCGCCAACAATCAATCATCCACGAGTCAGCGGTACATTAAATTTACGAATTACGATCATACGATCGGACATGCATGTATGATGATTATATACATCATAGAACTGCTAATGCCAAAACAACTAATGAGTTTTCTAACCCTAACCCCCGTCTTAAGTGTCTTCCTAACCCTAACCCCCCGGCTGTATTTTGACGTATAAACCACATTTTGGTTACGATATTTTGATTAAACATGTCCTCTAAGAAAAGAACAGATCAACAGAAGATCCCCACGTCGAGAACGACCGGAAATTTGGCGCACCTGGTTTAGGTCGATGACGTCAAAATTGAATAGAAAACCGCCACTAACATCAATTTTAAGCCGTCGAGCAAAATCTAAAGTGGAGACGTCCATGAGAGGCAAAAAAATCGAGAATGATAACGTTGTTTCTCGAGTACAAGAACAGATACCGTAAAACTATTAACATTTCTAAACCCTATACTTAAAGGCCTTTTGTTTATTTACTGCAGTTCCCGCAGTTCCCCTAAATCATATAGCCGATTATGAAACCGATTATAAAAGTATATTATATATAGCCGATTATGAAAGTATAATTAATAAACAATCATTTATAAAAAGATCTTACTTGTACTGCAATATACTTTCACGATTCATCATGATTGCGTTAAGTGTGTCATTTAGATGGTCTAGGTTCGCTGGTTTGACATGATATGCATAGGCATTAATACTGTATCCTATGTAACATATGGCTTGCCAGCAGAAATGATTAGGACCCAACATCCAGTCACCGTTGTAGAAATTCTCATCAAATGGATGTCCAAAGGTGGACTTTAGAAAGTGCTTGACCTGTGAAACAACCCAGCAAAAAAGTTAACTGAAGCTACACAGTATAGATTCTGTTGTTAAAAACTAGAAATTTTACCGCCACAATACGGTATATGGCATTAACATAGAATTACAATACATGCACTGTTGAAATATATTGCACTTAATTTTTATGTTGTGTTGTCTTGCATGTGTTGTGTTGTGTTGTGTTGTGTTGTGTTGTGTTGTGTTGTGTTGTGTTGTGTGTGCTGTGCTGTGCTGTGCTGTGTTGCGTCGTGATCTTGTATTGTATTGTATTGTATTGTGTTGTATTGTGTTGTGTTGTGTTGTGTTGTGTTGTGTTGTGTTGTGTTATGTTGTGTTGTGTTGCGTCGTGTTGTGTTGTGTTGTATTGTGTTGTGATGTTTTGTGTGTGCTGTGTTGTGCTATGTTGCGTCGTGTTGTGTTGTGTTGAGTTGTGTTGTGTGTGCTGTGTTGCGTCGTGTTGCATGTGTTGTGTTGTATTGTATTGTATTGTATTGTATTGTATTGTATTGTATTGTATTGTATTGTATTGTATTGTATTGTGTTGTGTTGTGTTGTGTTGTGTTGTGTTGTGTTGTGTTGTGTTGTGTTGTGTTGTGTTGTGTTGTGTTGTGTTGTGTTGTGTTGTGCTGTGTTGTGTTGTGTTGTGTGTTGTGTTGTGTTGTGTTGTGTTGCGTTGTGTTGTGTTGTGTTGTGTTGTGTTGTGTTGCGTCGTGTTGCGTTGTGTAGCGTCGTGTTGTGCTGTGTTGCATGTGTTGTGTTGTGTTGTGTTGCGTCGTGTTGTGTTGTGTTGCGTTGTGTTGCATGTGTTGTGTTGTGTTGTGTTGTGTTGTGTTGTGTTGTGTTGCGTTGCGTTGTGTTGTGTTGTGCTGTGTTGCGTCGTGCATTTGTGTTGTGTAATTGTGTTGTGTTGCATTGTGCTGTACGTGTTGTGTTGTGTCGTGTTGTGTTGTGTTGTGTTGTGTTGTGTTGTGTTGTGTGTGCTGTGCTGTGTTGCGTCGACGTTGTGTTGAGTCGTGTTGCATATGTTGTGTTGTGTTGTGTTCCTTGTGTTGTATTGTATTGTGTTGTGTGTGCTGTGTTGCATATGTTGTATTGTGTTGTGTTGCATGTGTTGTGTTGTATTGCAGTGTTGTGCAGTTGAATGTGTTGTGTTGTGTTGTGTTGTGTTGTGTTGTGTTGTGTTGTGCTGTGTTGTGCTGTGTTGCATCGTGTTGTGTTGCATGTGTTGTGTTATGTTCTATTGTATTGTGTTGTGTTGTGTGTGTTGTGTTGTGTTGTGTTGTGTTGTGTTGTGTTGTGCTGTACTGTGCTGTGTTGTACTGTGTTGCATGTGTTGTATTGTATTGTGTTGTGCTGTGCTGTGCTGTGTTGTGTTGTGTTGTCTTGTGTTGTGTTGTGTTGCGTCCTCTATAACAACATGAGTTACATGAATTATAATTAACCATTTCACCACTAACCTGCTCTATAACTTTTACTTCCCTTGACTTCATCTTATCTTCATCCATTTTTATTGCTTCAATTTCGTTCAACAAAGAAAATGCGGCGTCAGTTTTTTCTTTCAGGTAAGCAGGAGTAACATTGTAAGGAAGTTGTCTACAAAAGAGGATAAGTAACAAATGAAGCAACATAATAGTTTATATATAACTAGTTAATAATAGTAAAAAAGTAGAGTGCTGCGTAGACAGTGTTTTGGATATATAGCAAAATGAAAAGGTGGTAAACTGCCAAGATTTTTAGTGACGAAATACTGACGTTTCGAGCGGAGCCCTTCATCAGAGTAAGACGAGGTGAACTAAAATAATATATATATATATATATATGCCAAAAGTGTTTCACAAGTAGAAGGTAGTCAATCAAACGCACGGGAGATAAACAAACTCATAATTAATGAGATGCGAAAAGTTAAATCATTTGCTATTTTTACTGGTAAAAATAGGGAGGGAGAAATGACAGGTCCAATATTCAAGGTATTAGGCGATAGTAAAGCGGTAAGAAAGTGAAAGTGCATGAGCTAATAATAAAAAAGTTCCAAGCAAACTAAAATAACAAAAAACTTGTAAGAAATTAAATAAAAGAAAAACGTTCGTTAAGACCAAGAGGATGTGTGGTGCCAAGTTTAAAAATGAGACGCTTCTCTTGCCGTTTGCGGTTATCGTTACCACCTGAGATGGGAAAGATGGCACAGACTTTCATGTCTGAAACCAAATGGTTAATAGAGCTGTTGAAATGGCGGGCTACAGGTTTGCCGACATCATTGTTCCTCACGGAACGAAGATGTTCAGCATGCAAACCTGTCTGAAAGGCGTCGCCCAGTTTCACCGATGTAGATTTTAGGGCATTTATCGCAAGAAATGCAAGAAATGATGTTGGTGGACGTGCATGAAAAAGTATGACGGATTGTGTGGTCGAATTTGGGGGCAGTAATATCACCGATAAACCTTTGGTATCTTTTCGCCTAAGCGGGAACAGTTTTTTGCGGCCGTTCCCGCTGCTACACATGCCCTTTTCTCAATCCCACCACAGTTATTAATGTCCCCAAATTCGACCACACAATCCGTAATACTTTTCATGCAAGTCCACCAACATAATTTTTTTACATTTCTTGCGATAAATGTCCTAAAATCTACATCGGTGAAACTGGGCGACGCCTTTCAGACAGGTTTGCTGAACATCTTCGTTCCGTGAGGAACAATGATGTTGACAAACCTATAGCCCGCCATTTCAACAGCTCTAACCACTTGGTTTCAGACACGAAAGTCTGTGCCATCCTTCCCATCTCAGGTGGTAACGAGTAACCGCAAACGGCAAGAGAAGCGCGTCTCATTTTTAAACTTGGCAAAAAAAACTTTTAAAACTTCTTTTATTTAATTTCCTACAAGTTTTTTGTTATTTTAGTTTGTTATTTTACTTTTTTATTATTAGCTCATGCACTTTCATTCCTTTTCAAGTTTTTGTTTCTTACCGCTTTACTATCGCCTAACCCCTTGAATATTGGGCTCCGCTCGAAACGTCAGTATTTCGTCACTCACTAAAAATCTTGGCAGTTTACCACCTTTTCACTTTGCTATACTTAATAATAGGCCTTTTTAAATAAGAATGTATTTAGATTCTTCTTAAAAGAGTCAACCGAGGGGATACCTTTAATATCTAGTGGCAAGAAATTCCACAATTGTGAAGCACACACCGGGAATGCACGATAACCATAAGACTTGAGGTTATACGATGATGACTAGAAGAGCCTCATGTGGAAGAGGCAGTATCTGTATACCTCAGGTTGCGTTTCGGTACATATTGTACCAGCAGTTCTTTCATATAGTGAAGACTAGCACTGCCATTGACTATATATATTTATACAATAACCTGTTTACTATGCGCATTCTCATTGGTTGTTGGCCATGATCTATTAGAGGACAGATGCACGGATCACGTCAGCTCACGCCATATCACGTCAGCCGACTGCTTTTATCTTTTTTCATACCCCAGAAATTGCCAAAGAGCTAATAAGCCTTTTGAATGGTTTGTTTTCAATTTTTATTGTATAAAACAAATAGATTCCATTTTTCCGTTGTCTGTTCAGTTATAGATGCACAGAAGACGTCAGAACGTGGTAAGAACATCAGTGACCCACTCGACTATCGTCTCGTGGGCCACTTTTTTGTTAGTCTTACCACGCTCTGACGTCATCTGTGCATCTATACAGACAACGGCAAAATGGAATCTATTTGTTAAATACACAACGTAAATGACAAAACATACAGTGTTAATATACACACTGCTGTAGTGAATGTGGGAGAGCTTGGGAAAACATTCAGTGACAGGGCGCGATATGCCATTGTTTACATGACAGAATACTGCAGTACTATCAGTCTGTCACTAATTTCTTAAAAAGACTCGATACGGATATTCTCTTAGTTTCAGGAGCCGTACACAAAATACATGGCGTTCTATTCGCTGATTTTTAACACCCTCACTACTCCCCCCGTGACGTTTTGTGGCAGTTTTCATTACTCCCAAAAAATAGGTACGCAACGCCTACATGTGTCTGCTGACATTTGAGTTACAGAGAAATATTGTAAGTCTATTGGCTTCTGTCCATTCTTTATGAATATGGCTATAAGAACGGGTACTGAACTCAACTAGAAGATAGTTTCGCGCAAAGTTGTCACGATATTTATTCAAATCATATAGGTTTGTAGGCTAGAAATGTCTGAAATCGTATTTCTTTCACTGTTTATATCTACGAAAGTTTAGCGAAGGTGTAGATTATCTTTGAGTTAATTGAGACGCGTTTGTTTTGGATATAATATATAATATATGATAAATATGTGCGACGGTAAACATTAATACCGGTACTGGGTTCATAAGTTTCGATATACACTTATTTCGGCTAAAATATTAAGCGATTTTGAAATTATCTGGCAGTATCACCATTAAATTTAAACCATATGAGCCCACCACTGAAAAAAACAAATATAGCGCCTGGCCAAAAATGTCGGTCGTTGCAAACACACTAACACTGTCTTCGTTCAAATTCGTATAGTACGTGAAATTTACACACAAGAATCTGACCAAAATGTTGGTCAGTCTAAACACAATGGCTCAAATAAACAACAAAAGTAGTTCAATACCTATCGTGGACCAAGTAAGCGAAGGAAGAAGCCTACTTAGGTTGAAGCAACAAATTACGATCTCGGCGAACTTTCGCTGTCTTCCGGAACGTGTTCGGTTGTGACGTAAGTGCCACAACCGAAAAACATTTCGATAACTAAGTGTCAGCAGATACAAAAACGCGTACTACTCTGCACACATAAATATATATTGAAAATGAAAAATTTAAACTTGTTGTTTTACTGTTTAGACCAAAGTTCCGTTTTCTATGGCGGTGCGAGGAGAAGGCAATGTGTATCACTCATACCAGTATACGGCAATATGCATATAACATTGCACTGTGCTGCGCTGTAATCCATATCTCTATATGGATCCTCTGCAGATCTCCTCTTAGAACATAGCTTGCAGCCTTGATCAAAACAAAAACATTTCGCTCCGTTTTATCTCAATATTGTCCTAAATAATCTTTTTCCTGCACCGATGTTAGCTGCTTTTGAACATCTTCCTCTGGCCACCCTAAAATCACCGACTTTCCAGACATGTTCCGGGCAGCTGTCCGCCATATTGGATGTGTTTATTCTGATATCGTTCAAAACTACCTGGCGAGGTTAGTTTCAAACGATATCAGAATAAACACGGTTCGAACATGATTCGCGTGCTGAACCTCGCAATCTAAACGCTCGTATAAATGAAACGTGTTTCGTTCGTGATCACACTAACCTTTCTCTTAAATCATCTACGAGATCTTCATCCGTCTTGTCAGGTTGCCATGGTAAATTGTGGCGGTGGTATTCGTAATATGTGTCCTGTACCTTCTTCAGAAATTTAGGTAATCTAATACGATTGGCTTCGTCTGAGTATTTGTACTCAACTAGAAGGATAACAATGCAGGAAACTATATCGTGTAAATCTATCATGGCAATAGAGAAACCAGGCGGGAATCGAATTTTAGTTTGGGATGGTGAAGGAGACATAAATGGCTATACACTGTTACGTAAATATTAATTAATAAAGTGTTACTAAGGAATATGTTAATTAAACGAGTAGAATTACAGGAAACGAGGAGAATTACAGGAACCGAGGAGAATTACAGGAAACGAGGAGAATTACAGGAAAATAGAAGAATTACAAGTAAATTGGCGGAGATATGATATGATAGGTTTCTTTGTAACGGGCACCGAGTAATAGGCATCTTTATAGTCAATGCTTGTCATAAGCAATCTTTTTCTACCAATCTTGTGATGGTAGTCAACGTGTCCATTTTGAAGTGATGTTTGCTGGTGAATTAGTTTATCGCCTCGCCCGGCGCGAAGGCCTGAGGGCGAGGGTGCTAATATCGACCGGCGTTTAGTCCCTTACACGAGATGCTAGCGGGTCCTGATCTCGGATCGAGTTTATTTGTATATATGCATCAACGGCCGTCCGTGCGACATCGGAAAATTTGGTCCTGGTAACTAGATTCTCAGCATTTGAATTAATATTTAAATTGAACCGTCACATGATTCAAAAGGTTTTTTTCAAAAAGAGACATAGTTTTTTGAGGAAATAGAAATCCGAGTATGTATTTTGACTCGCTAATTCCAAATCTGTTTTCAGAATTGAAAACGGTTATATATTGATGGAGATATTCAAAATAATATACGACGAAGTGACCGGCTAATATAGCCGACCAAGCAGACTAATTTCTAAGTACATAAACCGTTTTTACGAAGGCTACTCACGTTCTCGTAATATAGTAAACACATATGTTATGTATGTTGACTCGCTAATTCCAAATCTGTTTTCAGATTTTCAAAACACAAATGCACGGCCACGGCGTGCGAGGTCTGGGCACCATGGATGGGGAAATTCCCGTAGGGGGGGGGGGGGGGGGTAGAAAAGGCGGGCGAGGTGATTATTGCGAATTCGTATTTCTAGTAGTTTTATAAGATTGAGGATCATTCTGTATAGGTACTATCACTTTTCTCCCGCACAAAGATTTCAGAGATAATCTCGTTTATGCTGTGCCCGGTGGGCTCAATTGCGTGTTTAGAGAGTAACTTCTAGTCTTCTGTATCTTTGCCTTAATAACTTGAGTTTCATTAGGTATAGCCTTTTACAATTAACGATGTAGTGTTGACCCAAGGGCATTGATCAAAATCTCAGTTTCATACCCATTACGGTGGATATAATTTCGTTATCGAATGTCATCTCTCGCCAGGCTGTTGCCTAGGCGATACGCTCGATACGATATACGATACGTATAACCGAGCGAGATTGAAGAATGAAGGTAAGGTATTAAGTATGAATCGACAAATAGGGTAAGGATAAAACGCGGATACGGTTGACGGATAGCGGATGGCGGATGAAAAAAGGCGGATAGAGGATAAAACGCGGATGAAAAAAGGCGGATAGAGGATAAAACGTGGATGAGAAAAGGAAAGTAGATCTGTGTCTAGAAATTTAGAATTAATAGTCTCCCAACCGCTTTAATGAAATTGTTCTGGTTTCCGAACGCATGAGTTTTTTCAGATATCAACTAAATTCCAAGCGTCATTCTATAAGCAAGAAAATTCAGCCTAAATAAGATTGAAGCTTCACCACGAGTCACTCCGGATTCTGAGAGTCGGAATATCACAGCTTGTCAGAGAAAACAGTATTTAATTATCCATGATATATTGAACAGGAAACGACAAAACAACAGCCGTGGCCGGGAAAAATTATTGTTGAGTTGAGTTGTAACTTTTGGTTGGAAAAGTGTTATTGAGATACATGTATGTATTATAAAAATGTCACAAAAGGGGCAACTTGTTTCGAAGTTTTTATCTCCAGTTAAGATATATTCAAAATGGTAAACTCAAACTAATTCTATATGGACTTGGTGCTATAGTGATGACAATGTTTCTGTCATACGATCTGCCTTGCGAAGTGAGCAGCTGCACGGTGCATTGTTATTTTTGTTTCAGTTCCGACCACGAAGGAGGTTGAAAGTCGTGTGTTATATGATGTAAGTTTGTTAACGCGGATGAGAAAAGGATGAATACCCCCATGATGCATGCATATGCGATGCATGCTTAAAAATATAGCTACATGCTTGCGGCTAATGTCGCCGGTCTACCCGTCTAGTTATGTTACTGAATTATTCAATAAATGTTAAAATGAAAATTATAGGCTACGCCGCAGCAACAATATATTTTTTTATTAAAGTGCCTAATTAAGTTTCAGTTATTTAACTCCGAAAATGATTAGGAATGGTAATTTAGAGCTCCTTCATATTCACGCGTCGTTCGTGAGATATTTAGACTTTTGTGATATGCAAATGTGACTTATGATATTACCATTCCTAACCAATTTTAATAGGAGTTATTTTAATAACTAAAACTTAATTTTCATTTCATACAGTACAATAAGTGGCGGGGGGGGGGACAATGCGAGCGCCGAAGGCGCGAGCACAAGGGGCCCGGAGTGATGCTCCCCCAGAACATGTTGAAATCTAGAGTCTCTGAAATGCCATTTCCTGCATTTTGGGGGAGATTTTACAGAATTTTGAAAATTATAAAACGTCATAAAAAACACTAATCATTTCAGGTCTTTGTAAAACGATCAGACTTCGGGTTTCATTCGGAATAGATACTGCTTAATACAAAAATTGATAAAACGAAGACTATTCACTCAGGTGTTTTATTACTTGTCTTCATTCTTGTCTTCATTCTATTTAGGTAGGTTGCCTGCCCTTATGCCAGTAGTTCCCATGAGCCAGATTTCAAATCTCAGTCAACCCCTCCCCCCAGTCCTCCCCGTGGCGCCACTACTGATTTCATACTGCACTTTAAACAAACCAAACACAAATTTCCTTAAGGTAAGTTTTTCATATAAAGCAGCATAGTCCTGGAACGAATTGTCAGATGAAATAACAAATTTTAACAAATTTTTAGTTTTAACGCATTATCAGTCACATCTTTCATGAGACGTTTTTACGCGCGTCCAATTTGAATATCATTAGATAATTCCATGGTTGTATATAGTATAATGTATATATTTTATGTCTGTCTGTAATTTAGTCCATGCAAAATATATCATCTTAATATTGTAAACACGGTTGTTAACAAACAGTTAAATACGCTGAAAGACCACACACCGTGTATAAAGAATTTTAATTAAAGATTACAGACTAGAAGTTACTATCGCAAGGGGAAGTGCTGCCTCGAAAGTCATGGGAAGCCTAATTTTTGATAAAATTTCAAAAATGAACCCACTGTAGTTATGTACACATTTCTATCAATTATTTTAAATATTTTAAATATAGCAGACTTAAATTACAAATGATTATCACTTATCTGAATATAATTGGCAAGGCTTTTGACTGGATAGACCAGTATACATTATGACTACAGTATGTAGTTGGTGATTGGTAAACACATTTCTGATAAATCACTGCCACTATAAATCATGCTTCTTACTGTGGCAAAGCTGTCAGTGGAATCGCAAGTGTCTGATATGTTATGACAAAGCAAGCGCTAAACATATAGGCGCCGACTAAATAAATACCAGAAATGGTATGTAACAGATGTTTACAATATTGTTGCACCATTATTTATATCGTCTATTAATTTTATTGTTGAGAATGCGATACTTTCAAGATCTTTGTGATGTATTAGTTCATTGCACATGTCCACGACGCCATTATCATATTATACTGTAATTGTCGTTTGGGAATACACCACAGTCAACTGCAACCACTGTATTTTATTTTCCCAAAGAACTTGTAATATTGTATTTATTGCATACCAAATATTATGGTTATCCATGGCACACAAATAATTCCCATTGTGCACTGAATTTTCACAAAATGGACAAATCCACTGAATTTTCACAAAGTTGAGGTAAATAATTTCTTGAAGACAGTTCCATGTACAGTTTATTACATATACAGTTGGGCAGATCAATATTGTTTTGTGCCTTAACGGGCGATATATTTGTGTCGATCACTGATCGACATTCGACAGGACAAGTTGTCTTCTAACCAACGGCAACAAACAACGGTTGGTAAGTTGTTCAACGACAGAAATCCCTGACGAGGAATGAGATCATAGTTAAAAGCATTCAAGTACATGTTGTCTCCTTGTACTAAGATATTGTCGATGGTTGTCGAGTTCCACTTCGCAACTGGAAGCCCAATAGCTTGTGCTGTTAACAGCGCTGATAAATTCATGAAAGAGCACTGCTTTTCTCGAGACTGGCCACTGAAACCTTCATGGCCTTGATGAATACTTCCACGAGAAAGTAAAGACAAAATAAAGACATAAACAACGTGAATTTCCTGTGAAGGAATTGTCGAGAACTTCGAGAAGAAAACAAACAGCTGGCAGCGTGGTGGCGGAACATGCGCACTTGAGTCACTTTCGAGCACATATGGATGACGTTCTGGTCAGCTATACATAGCTCGGTAAAAGGACTGGGCACGAGTAAACGCAAGAGGCATGTCAAGAATAGTGTGCTGCCTCCCTTTAACTAAAAATTTCGTCATATCTTTGATACTGCGCATTGATTGATTTTTTATGGTTTTTGTATTTATAAAGAAAATAAAATATACTTTTTATATTTTTCTTTGGATATTTCATTATATCGTGGATAATTAAACAGTGTTTTCCCTGACAAGCTGTGATATTCGACTCTCAGCCAGTATATTTACGACACACTGAGCGTACCTGAATCGAGTGACTCGTGGTGAAGCTTCAACCTTATTTACTTCAGATTTTAATTTTATTGCAGATTTTCTTGCTTATAGAATGACGCTTGGAATATAGTTGATATCTTTATAAACTCATGCCTTCGAAAACCAGAAGGCAGAACAATTACATTAGCGCGGTTGGGCGACTATTATAGTCTTTCGCCCACAGTGGAGAGTATGCGAGATACTATTAATTCTAGATTTCTAGACACAGACCTACTTATCTTCTCATCTGCGTTTTATCCTCTATCCCCCTTTTTTCTTCCGCGTTTTATACTCTATCCGCCTTTTTCAACCGCGTTTTATCCTCTATCCGCCTTTTTTCAGCCGCTTTTTATCCTCTATCCGCGTTATTTCATCCGCGTTTTATCCTCTATCCGCCTTTTTTCATCCGCGTTTTATCCTCTATCCGCCTTTTTACCACCATCCGTATCCGCCATCCGTCATTCGCATCCGCGTTTTATCCTTGGCCCTCGACAAATATCGTAAAATTCGACGAGGATTCCTCGTCCGAGCTATATAATCGGACTGTCATGGCGTCTTCGCCTTGAGCTTTTCTTGCCCGGTGGGCAATGTTGATCTTTTTGTCATCGAGCTTTTTTTCTGGATAGGTTTAAGCCCTTGACGTTCTTCCGGGTGGGTTTATTTGTTCCCCCGGTGGGCTATCAATAATAGAAATGTTTTTGAAACACGTGTTGGTCAACCGAAAAGCACCATCACCATGCATGCAATTGGCTGGATACCAATGCGCATGCATGCTTCTCATGTAACTCCGCAGTGAAGGTAGAATTATCTTGAAAAGTCATTGTAAAATCAATCAATGCCCCCTACTAATTGGGGATGGGCTAATTGACTCAATAGGACATTTCTGTTTTTGTCTGGTCTTTATTTTTCGTTAGGTTTTTTTTTTCGTTACTTTTTTTTCACTAGGAGGGGTCATAGGGTTAGGATTAGGATTGAAATTATGGTTAGCATTAGTAGTTTTAGAAAATGTAAAGGTCCTTTACAGTCATCTCTTTAGCCTTCACCGTACTAATTAACTGACGAAATCACCCTTATGAGTTATGTTCTCCGACATTCCCTACAAGATTTTCAACCATTGATAATAATGTTGTTACAACATTGTTCAGTCATCAATATATTGTTCCAGCTTGTTAACAAAGTCGAGCAACAATGAACAACAATATCGAACATGCTTGTCCTTTCATTGTTGTCTTTTCTTGTTCCAACAACCGTGAACAACCATTGTTGGTTCATCAATGACGAACGACATTGTTGAAACAACACTGAACATTGTTCGTTCAACAATATTGTTTAGCCAAAATATAGCCGCGTTCATGTTGCAGTATATTGTTCAACCTATATGCTGTAACGACTTGTGCAGTTTCTAGCTGTGTATATGGGCAGTAGATTGTCTATGGCCTGATGGCCAATTGATTGTCTATGGATTATATCGATATAATATGAAAAGGAGAAATAAGATAACTTCAATGTTTATATGAGGCGAGCCACCCAGCTATAAGCCAGGTATAAGCTAGCCTCTCCCCGTTGTGAGTGGTCTGGAACGGGGAGTGGTCTAGGTATAAGCGAGATCTCACCTCGTAAACATTTCTCATTAACTCTTTCTTGTCCGACTGAGAAACATCCAAATTGAACTCCCTCTTTGTTCTATCGATATCTCTGGAAATATCCATAACTGTTGCGAAATCTATACCTTTTCTGAAAGTCCAATAAACCGGCTGTTACCAGTGCTTTAGAATTTTCCGAACAAGACACATCATGATAATATAAATTAGCATTAATTATCATAAATCAGGTTGAAAAACTTCCATTTTTCTAGAAAATGCCATCTCAAAATGCCACCAATCGCAGAGTTATTTATGAAATCAAATCCTCATGTTCCTGACGCTTGTCGAATTTCAATTTTTAATCTTGCGTTACCGTGTGCCGTGTTTTTCGATTGACGACTTCGGGGGTCTTCTATGACTGGGCCGGACAGGAAAGAGTTAAACACTCGCAGCCGGGCTGGCCCGCTTATTAAACCGCGATGAATTTTCAAAGGATGTTTGGCACTTGAAACACTTGAAATAATCTCGGTAAGCGCGATGAATTAAACGCGAGCCAGAGCCCAGAATCGTCTCGCTTACCGGGGTAACCGGGCTGGCTCGCCGAGTGTAACCAAAAGTCGAGACTCGAGAGAAAAAGTCGAGAGTCGAGATGACGAATAAAATATATTGTATACATATAATGTTTAAAAAGTTATAAAAAGTTATTTCAGCATGTCAAAACACGCAAACGAAAGTCGAAACGGAAGCCAAGATATATCCAATAATCCAATTACTACTAAATTTGTCAGGCAGAAGAACCAGGAGGCGAAACGCATGCAAATTCTGCGTAATAAAAATACCCATATTATATAAATAATACACCCATGTTATACAAATTTTTTCATTTAATAGAATATTACGATAAATGTCTTATTCAGAACGGGTTGTTATGCATATTCGAAGAAGATGTTATTTCGGTTTTTGTCTACAGTCTTTTCGGTTTTTGCGGCAATGCGGCTCTCCGACATTTCGGCGCTTTAGCTTTCAAACGCAGAATGTTGCGTTTCACATGGTTCTTCAGCCTAACATAACAACCGAATAACTGAAACACACATATATATATTCACTTCATATTCGCTTGTATGTTGTTAGCCGTTAGATAATAACATTGGTAGTAATTGGATATATGGAAGCCATTCCGTTTAGACTTTCGTTTTCGTGTTTACATGCAGAAAGAGACTCTTATACGCATCGTACGTGTTTTATGTGATTTTTAACCATTATATATGTATATAATATGTTGTATTCGACATTTGTCGACTCTCGACTTTTTACTCTCGACACTCGACTTTTGGTTACACTCTGGCTCGCTTCATATAAGCACCCCCCAAAGTACTTATAGTTATACGTATGTTTATGGACGACGTTTCGGACAATGTGTCCCACTGTCCTTTCAGAACACATCGTCCAAAACATGTATTTTTCGACACATTTCTCTTATTTCTCTTTTTCATATTATATCCAGTTCTTTTGAGAACTTAGCAGCTTTCATATTTATTCTTATATGGGTTATATCGAGTCAGTAATCACAATGCCCTGAATTAAAAATTATTATTATTGTCTAGATTTTTTTATTACGTATTTCCATACGTAAATACTCTAACTT